>JAOTRJ010000055.1:13548943-13560127 GCA_028564905.1 Leptodoras praelongus
CCTTCTTGCTGTGAGGCGACGGTGCTATCCACTGCGCCACCGTGCCGCCCGCCCACATTGGTATTATAGTTAATTGAAAGCAGCAATAAATTAATCTTGTTGTACTCAGGAATTTAAATCTGATTACCTACTCAATACGCACTTGAGATGCACTACTACATAAGATTATTGATATGAAAGAATTTGTAACTGACTCATGTCGGAGTGGAATGTGTGTCACTCTGAGAAACACTCAAATGATTGCAGTGATTTTTTTTTTCTTTCTTTGAGCTTATTTGAAAAACAAAATGGTGCAAAAATTCACCCAAACTAACAGGCCCACTCAGCTGACTGACCGGACCAAAGCGTGTGCGGCGGTTTTATTCCCGCCTGATCTAATCTTTCTGTTTTTCCTCATTTTATTTCTAGTGAGAAGAGGAAGCTCCAGGTGAACATCGTAAGCCCCATTCAATGCAGTATGAACGGGCGAAAGTGTACCATCGTAGTGGAGCCCAAGATCAACCAGTCGCAACCTGACTTCACCAAGAACCGATCAGGCTACATACTTGCAGTGCCAGGCAACTAAGCATGTAAGCCATACTGAATTTGACAGAGAAAGACGTTTCTCTGTAATCCTGCATCTAGAGAGCAAACACCATGTCCCTGAATTTACGCTTTATAATAATGAAACACAGGATGAATGATTAAAAGAAAAACATTCCTTCCTTGACAAGTGCATCAGTAAGATCAGTAATATCATGGAAGATTTATTTATTTGCACTTTCAGCCAAAAAAAAAAGAGGAAAAACAAATGCCACATTTATAAAGAACGTAAAATACAAGCTTTAGGAATATGGAAGTCCTATTTTGACATGCTGGAAAGTGTTTTTGTTTTTGTTTAAAGAGAATATTTCTGTTTTATATAGCACTCATTTGGGATCCAGTGTGGCTGGAGTATACAGTAGCTTTATGTATATCACAGTTTCATAGTGGCCATATAGGAAATATTTAGACTTCTTCAGCATAGGTTTAGTAGAAGGATGTGTTGAGCATATCCATGAACTTGCTGAGTGCTCAGAGAGGAGCATTAAAATCTCTCATAACTTAAATACTTGCATATTTTCATTTATGAAACTTGCAGATGTTGTCTCTGGCTGTAAACCAGGAGATAGTGAACTATAGTTGATATAAATTCTATACTGTTCATATGCAAATACCAAGGCACTTTTTTTTTCCCCTAAAGAGCTGTCATTTGTTTTATAATCGACTAATCGCGTAGCTCTGTTCTAGACAGCCGTCTTTAAACACTTTAATAAATCAAAGCAAAGCAGTGTGTTCATTCTTCAGCTCTGAACCTGCTCACACTTGAAAATGTAATAATGATCATAGGTTCTTCCTTGTGCAATAGGAATTCAAAGCAAACATTTCGGGCTTACTTTTACATTTCCAGAGAAAGAGAAAGACGCTGTTTCAAAGATCAAAACATTTCCGATTTTTCAAGCCTCGGTTTTAAAGCCTTTAATTTTTCTCTTCGTATTAATTGCATCAGACGTGTATAGTCTTAGTGGAAAATCCCAGGATGTCTGGCCTAGTTTTCGAAGTGTCTGAGGAAAGTAGTGATAAAGTACCAAAGAAATGTGCTGCTGGTCATTTTAAGCAGAGCTGCATTATAAATCAGATTTATAATTACTATTTAATTCCTAGGGGTATGAGGGTGTAGCTTATGTCTATAGTGTAATATCCTCTGGGCTGTTACTGAGGTGCTATAGCAATCCACAGCACTAAAGCGAGTGCCTACTCTACATTATTATTTAGAAGTGAACGCACATGCAGGCTTGGAGGCAGCAGAGTTGCTGTGGTTTGAAAGGAAAAGACTACATATAGAGTCTCATAGATTTAGAGGAGCTTTTTTTTGTTAGAACTAAACTCGAATCATCATCATGTTCTAGTTTATAAATAGATCTCTCTTTTAATTTTATATTTTTCCTGTCCATTTTTCTACATCATTCGAACCTAGCAGCTCCCCTGAATGCCGTGTGACCGTTTCCTTACGAATGAACCAACGGAAATGATCCAAACTGGCTGCTTTTCAGTTACCTTGCATTAAAATTAAAATTGGAGATGCTCGTTTTTCTTTGGACAGCGACGATACGTAATTCTGTCCTCTCCCTGATCTCTCTGTTGTACTGTCTGTTATCTTTCCTGCATCTTTTGGCTGTTTGCCTGGCAGGCGTAATCTCTGCCACACTGAGAGAAACAGACACCATGTACACACGTAATGTAGCCCTACGCCATGTTGACCCAGACATGCACACACTTTTCTTTTCTGGCATTAAGGTGGCACACTAGTAGTTTACAGATTCCTCATCAGCCTGGTGCTACTCGCCAGCAACACCCTCTCCTCAGGAGGAAAGGACCAAGCCTTGATAGTGTGCTCTACATCAGAGCAGTATGTGTAACACTGATTCAAGCACCCCATCATTTTCTGTATTGAATAAAAAAAATTGGTACATTTTTATTTTAGTCCTGGTTTTATTCTTTGTTTTATTCTTTTTTTTTTTTTTTTATTTATGTGCTCTCATTATCATTTCATATCACATCAATTAAGAAGTCATTATTTTTATCCAGCACTCTTGGCTGTGTTCAGAAATGTGTACTGTACTTTAACTGTCCATCACCTTGCTAAAGAGATGTCGTGATTGTTAAGTCTGGAAATATAGCCATGGCCTTCTCTCTTGTTCTCTTGTGATCTTTATTGTGAATTTCAAACACCAAATAGTCAAAATGTTTGGCTCCTGTTATAATCTGTATAATTTTGCTCTTCTAGCTAAAAATGTATGTGCCTAATTTTATAGTTTGTTTATTTAAGTAAATTGCTTAATTTTGATACGTAAAATTCAACCAAATGAAAGGGGAATATGGAGAATGTGTGTGTTGCCTGTTTTGATTGTGAACGGACTGACCAGGGCTTTTTGAATTGTATATTAGTGATGTCTTTTGGTCAAACATCTGATAGTTTTGTCATCCAAACACTAAAGACATTTTTATTTTTCACTTTTTCATTTGTAAAGTAACTGGCTTTTAAAAAAATCCAAGAACCAAAAAAAAAAGAAAGGGAGACCTGTTCTATTTTGTTGCCTAATCTTTATTAATTGGGTATATGTTATGTTAAACCAAATATCACTGCTCAATAAACAACCAGTACTTGATCCAGTACGTTGTGATATGGTGATGTAATGTGTTGTTTTTCTTGGTGGTGATAAGTTCTGCAGGAACAAGCGTGTTATGACCGAGTATGACTCACGACTCATGACAGCACTATTGTTATGTGATCATTTAGTCTTCAATGTAGTGATGAAGCTCATTCTCCCACTTCTAGTCTGAAACCCAGACACATCTGACACAGCTTAAACTCCCACTTCACCAGTCTGGGATTCATACTGGTTGCAGAGCAACCTGCATAATACAGTGAATCAGTTTCAGTGAAACAGGCTAAGCTTTAATTATATGTCTGGCCTTGAAATTCATCCCATTCAGTGAAGTGGTGCATTCTGTATTTGATTGCATTCTTGTATCATCTCTGTCATTTACTGTTCAGGGCAGAGCAACTGAGAACCTGGAAATGACTAAAGTGACCAAGATCAAGATGAGAGTTCTTTTCTTGAGTCAGAGTGAATTTGACTGCAGTAATCCTACTGAGCTAATTATGCATTGCAGCGAATCATGCAGCTATAATGACTAAACAAAAATAGACTTCTTAATTCTAAAGAGCTGGATTAGTATTGTCTATTAATAATAAATGTGAAAGAAGTAGTTGTCTATCTTACTGAGACATAAAGGATGTTATTTACTGCAGCTAGGATATGCATTATTCCATATTTTTAACTATAATGTAGAAGAATAATTTTTCTCTGTAATGTGGTCTCCAGCTCTCCCTTATCATATGACAACGATCAGAGTGGGTGGGTCTAGCAGCCAGCTTCCTGCATCTTTTCTGTGACACAGGGCAGAATAACAGTCTTACACGTGGGTGCTGTTTGCCCTCTTCTGCATACATGTGCTCACAGCTGCCCTTGACTGACTAGTGTCTCTGTGATTGACGAGAGACACACTAATGCTGCTAATTGGCTCCCAGCCAGAGATGGCTGTCGGAATCGAAGCTGTGATCTCCTGACTACGGTGCGACCTCTTCTCTGCTGCGCCACTCAAGAGCCAATAAATACAGAGTTTAATGAATGAAATACACTTAAAATAACGACAGCCAGACAGTTGTGCATCTTTAACAATCAGTGCATTTTTTCCATCACAGTACAAAAATAAATAAAAATAAGTAGAACCAAACTGAAAAAAAAATCTATTACAGCAACAGCTTGTTTCTGTACTTGTAACAGTTCGGTACCCTGCCCACCCACCAAGTATCAGCCCATGTTGTTTTCACACCTTAAAAGCATTGCCTTGCATCGTACCCAGCCCCTAGAGAGAAAAAAAACCTTACGTACTCTTCTATACAAATGAACTCTCAGTCTCCGCACACATGCAGTCATTGAGAGAGCCTTTCGTTTTTTTTTTGTTGTTGTTGTTTTGAAACACTTTCTTTTTGTTCAACAAAGAAATATGACAATATACTGAAATAAAGTGATGTCATTTTCTCTTGTTTCTTTTTAAGTAACGATGGACTAGCCAGTGATGTCGGTGAGAGGAGGAAGTTGGGGAGGGGAGGGGAGGGTGGAGGGGGGTGGCACATTGTTATGATCGGTGGTAAGTGATGGCAAGCAGGCAGTGAAGGGAACTCCCATGTATTAGTCCCCAAGATTTGAAAGCCCCTTCCATTTTCCCAGAGAATAGCATCTGGAGAAATGTGCAAGTCCTTATGGCCTTATGGTCCTTACTTGGCTGTAACATCTGATCAACTCATTGCACATTAACAACCACCTCTGACATTCTGCTCCTGATTCCTGCATGCCCTCTGTCACACACAGCAATGCCTCAGCAAGGGCACATATTCATAGTTCCCTTTGCATCCATTCATCTTCAGGTCTCGGTAGTTCGAGGCAGCCTTCAGCCATCATATCATGAGAAAATAGCCAACATGGAACAACATACTGTACAGAGATAAATGACAGTGTGTGCTTATATGATGAGTAGCACTTTTTCTACGTCTGTAAAGAAAGAATCTATTGAAAGTAAGCATGCGTAATTGATCACTGCTGAGATGTATAGAAAGATCGACTTTGAGGTTTCAGTCTAATATCACAATACAACTGCAGGGTCCAACATTACAGCAAGGTTTTTCTGCCCTAATAAAGAACAATTGACATGATGACAATTATCCATATTTAGAACTAATTCATGACATTCTTTTATATTATTACATTACTTCAGTATTCAGACTGAATAGAATCTCACCCTTTATCAACCATTTCATTCAATAATATCATTCCTAAGAACCATGTCGTGTTTTTTTTTATTTTTTTTTATTTTTTTACAATTTTGCTTTCTGGACGAGGCTCAAGCACACTCATGCCTTGACCATTTCCTTCATATTTGGCTTATGACTGCAAGAGGCAATCACTCTCCCAGGCTTTCATTCTCCATAGTGATATTATATGTCATAAAATGTCAGACCTAACCTGCCTATAAGTGATTATCTCTTCTACCTGTTGTCTTATTTAAAAACGAGGAACATCTCAGAAGAGGAAAAATGGTCTCAGGTATTTATAGCGTTTTTCCTTGTTGTACTGATGAATACCCTTGGTGATACTCAGATTGATCACTGGATATAAATGAAGCTCTTAGATGGAATTAGCTAAATCCTTCAAAATGCATCACTGACAATCTTCATTTCCACCAAAGGTAACCCGGTTTACCACAAATCACCTACATCTAAATGCTACATGTGAAAAGTAGCCATTGTACTAGTCATTTATACAATACATTAAAAAACCTTTAAATACAATGGATGTGCTAAGAGAATAAATAAACAACAATAAATTAAGACAGAATAGATATTCTTACTTAGAATTAATGAACCATTTGAAGGATCGCCCCCCCTTTGGTGTATTTTTTTAGACCTACATGATTTTCATCAAAGGTATGGCACTGGTTTTGCAAAATTTACATTAAGCCTTTTTTGTCTATATGGATCCTTGCCCAACTAGACAGTTAACACAATGTAACACAAAACAACAAATGATACTTTGTACAATCATGGCTCACTGTAGCAAGCATAGCTAAATAAACATACACTTTGTTTGCTTAAAAAAAGAAGAAGAAAGAAATGGCATTCCCTAATTGCAGACACAGCTGGTTCTAAAGCGTCAATGGAATGAAATAAATAAAACATTTTACCCTCAAAACACCATACAAACTTGCATGGCACACATGCATCCTGTTACATTTCTGAGTAAAAAAAAAAAGAAAAAAGATACAAGTAAATCAATGGTTAGAGCCCCAGAGTTGCACTGCAGCGTGGAGCTTAATTCCATATTGATGAAAATAAAGTAGGCCTTGTATAGCAGTGTGCCTAACACCTTTCACCTTGTATTGTCTTTGAAGCCCTGCTGTGTAGTGCAGCCACAATGTCACAATTCATCCATAAAATATATGTATCCCTGGAGCACGCCTTCTCCTTATTGTCATCACAAGACATATTTATATATACTGCTACTAAAGCCAAAGTGTGTATTATTTAATGAGCATCCAGCATGGCTGCAGTGTTGGTGTGATGTCCTCTGCCTCGAAGTCCCAGTCTCAGCCCGCAGTGAAGCAGTCTGGTAAGAGTGCAGTGCACATTTCCAGCACTCTGTGGCCGGTCAGGCTTCTACACATTCATACTTGTAAATTGATGTTCCTACTCCTACTGTTTTCTTTGTTGTGTTTTTCTTGTTTTTGTTCTTGGGTAAATTTAAATATTAATCATACAAGACTACTTGGGTGCACCCAGGTCTGGCATATCTGTCATGAACCTTCGAACCATCGTATACAAACCTGGTGGAACGTTAAGGTCAAATTGTTCAAATTCAGTAGTTTTGTCAGCAGCTGAACACAGCAGACTTCATTCATACCTTGAAAAGGGCATATTTGTATAGATTAAATATGTATTTGATGCATTCTCAAAACATAGAGACTGCTGTAGAGAGCTTTTGGAGTCCTGTTCGAAAATGCCAGACTAGGGTGCAATCCCACTTCTTACTCTTCGGCCTTCTCTCACCGGTCTAGCCCAATAAGCAAACGGCTCCTCTCCTCTTCCTTCTGGCTCTCGTTCTTGAGGTCTGCGAACACCTGGGTGAAGTAGTGTGGGTCTGAGTTGATCTGCAGCATCTTGGCACTCATCAGGTTGATTATGGACAGGCAGCGGTCCCAGAAGGTCTCCTTTGAGCTTTCCACCAGGAATGGCTTGAGTGGATAAGAGATTTCATTGCCCATATAGGAGTAGGACAAGTAGAGACAGGTAAGAAGCACTGCCTGCAGCTCGTGTTCTGTGGCTAGTTCTGAAGAGACCACATCTCGACAGAGCATGTAAACAAAGACAACGTTAGCTGGGGTGATGAAACCTTGGTCCTGCCAGCCTTGCAGCAGCAGGGAACGGTCCACGCTGCGTAGCCATAACACCGGGTCAGTAGGAGAAAGGTGCTTGAGGCGGTAGCACCTCCGACACAGGAATTCACCAAGGCAGCGAAGCAGCTCACTGGTCGAGGCTTGAACGATCACCCTCTTGGGCGTACCAGGAGCCACACTAGAGTTGGATAAGGGTGCTTTCTTGACAGATGAGGCCACATTGTTGGAGCTTTTAGAGCCTTGATTGGATGGGCTTGACTGCTCCTGGGTAAATGTGGAGAGGTTAGCACAAGACTGTGACTTCTTCAGGTTCTCATTGTTCAGATGGGTGACATTGTTCTGGTATGTTGTATTGGGCTGCACCTTCTTAGAACCCTTTTTCTTGGTCGAAACAGCTACTATCCGCTTCCATGGTAACACGTTGATGAGCGAGTGACGCTTCAAATTCTTGTCTTTGGCGTTCTTGCTGTTTTGAACCGCAGTGTAAGGGCCCACTGTGGCTGGACCATCCTCAAACAGGGCAGCCTTCCGGTAGCTGGGAGAGAGCGACAGGACGGTTCCCATGTTGCCAAAGATAGATGTGCAGAATCCCTACAGAAAATGCACAAAATATGCCTGGTACTGGAGCTGAGGATCTTGCCTCACTGCTTCCAAAATTGGAGACCCAGATTCCAGGCTTAGTGTAAGATCAGCATCAAAATATGAACTGGTGCTCAGCCTAGACAACAATGCTGTCTGGTGGAGAATGACTGAAGGAGCTCTTTCCTTCTTCCAGAATTCTTTTACTCCACTCCCTGTAAGAATTTAAGTTTAAAGTTTATTAAGTGTTCATGTGTACATTATTCATTTTTTATTAATTGATTATGTTATTCTGGTTTGCATTTCTCTCATTTCCAATGGAAAAATACTATTGTCATTGTTACTGAATTGTTGTTTTTTAGCTGTACCCATACCCACAGATATTTTAGCCATACATTGTATTGTTCTAAGGTAAAATACTGTGTGCACAACTGCTTAATTCTTAAACACAACACAAGTATAAGTCATCACTGGGTTGTTTTTGTCTTTGCCAGTGCTGGGCCTAAATGTGTAATGCATACCGAATTTACGATAACATGCTCTGATTCAAAGCCATTAAATAGTAAAGTGGATTGAATAGCTGCTCACTATATGCGTTTTGAATATGTATAAGTATATGTTTATATTTTTGTCCAGTGAATATTTTTCTTGTCATTTATGCTGACATCTGCTCAAATCCCTATACCTGAACATTTTAAATCCAATGCGAATCTATCTGGATAAGTAATTAGTATGCCTCACAAAAATTAAATGTCCTCTGCCACAATATAAAATCTACAAGTTACTGCTTATTATTATTATTATTATTATTATTATTATTATTATTATTATTATTATTATGGAAAATAAATTCTCAGAAATAATCTCATTGTCTGTTTGATGCTGTTCAAAGACAGTCTACCATCATAATAGAGGATCTCCTTTATCTGCCATGTTGTTGACTATATTTCACATGTACTTATCATATTCATATTCAACGGAAGACGTTTCAAGGCTTCATACAAAGCCTTAATCAGCATTGTGCAAAAGTCATAACTGTAAAATGAGCATTGTTTATTAAAACTAAAGAAACTGTATGTGTTACTTGTTATGGAAAGCTGCTGACATTACAAATGTGATACTATGTCGAATATTAATGTTGGGTGAAGGGAGTAAAGCTGAGGATAAGTAATAAACCTTTCGGGGAAAACGCAGCTCGGGATTTATATGGTTTTGATAGATAATCCGTGGCATTAGGAGATGAGAGGTATTGGTGATGGGGTTATCAGCAGCAGCGTTAGTAACAGAGTAAAGGGCGATGCGAGGAGAGATGCGGCTGTCCAAGGTTCTGAAAATGTGCAGCGCTCATAAAATCCTCTGATGGGTGTAGGCCTGCGGATATTCCCTTCCCTCCTATAGCTTACGTTTTACTGAACAGCTCAGCACGCATCTGTATTCAGTAATGTTTCAAGCAGTCCAGGTTTACAATGGAGGCAATGTAATCAAAGAGAAGAAGAATTCGGGCTATTCATTTCACAGATTATATTCGATCATTTTTACAGTATATGCTCTCTCGGGATGTCCGAGCTTCGTATCCATATATAATAGGTGTGATCCAGATGGATGTTTGTTGTACTCACCGCTCGCTTTTGCCCACCACACTGGGAGAAAACAGGAGCCGCAGTAATGGCTGCTTCTCTATATCCTTTCATATGCTGCGCATCAAGGGAGCGCTCGAAGAACCATGTCAAGGAAGGCGAAGCAGATTTTTTTTTATTTTTTTTTTTAAAGCACAAATAATAAAGACCTAATAAAAAACAAATCCAACAAAGAAAATGGCTTTAATAGCAACAACAAAAAATAAAAAACAAGGAGAATCCGTCAGTCTGGCCAGAGGTGTGGGCATGCAGTCAGTGGTGTGCTCTAGTGCGCTCTCTCTCTCTCTCTCTCTCTCTCTCTATCTATCTATCCGCGTGTGCGTGCATGTGTGTGTGTGTGTGTGTGTGTGTGTGTGTGTCGGTCAGAGATGCTGAGATGGAGGGATGAGGCAGCGCTACTGGCCCGAGCTTCTCCTCAGCTTTGTGCTTTGCAGCAGTGATGGAGCGCCTCTCCGCGCCCCGCTCCTGCTCCTGCTCCTGCTCCACAGCTCCACCCACACAGCCCACCGCGTAAACAAACCCCTCCACCCTTCTCATCTGTTTCTAACACCGAGCCCCCCGTGCTGTCCGCTTATCTATATTTGAACAATGTGTTCCCTCATGGAAACAAAGTGCCATTTCACATACACGGTTTTGACATGTGAGTAGTATGAGATCACGTGAAAATCACGTGAAGGTGAATGTCAGTGTCCTGAAACTGCACACCGAAGCACAGACGTGACAGCGTGCAAATAAACGTGACGCATAAAAAGAGTCCCACATGCACTCTAAAAACAACATGCTGGGCTCAAAACAACCCAGTTTGGCTAGTTTATAACCCAGGCCCTGGTTAAATATTGGACAGAATACACTCTGGGCTGCTTACCTAAAGCACGTGTTTGTTCATTCTGACAGGGATGCTGGGTGAAAAGGACCCCCAGCACTGCTGAAAAATGGACATGTATGTCTAAACCATCATGTGAAACAATCCTATGTGGGGAAAAAAAGGAAATGAATCATATGAAAGCATCACATGTTAAAATCCATTCATGATGTGAAAAATAAACAAAGAATAATTAATGAATCGTATGAAAAATCACGGGAAAACAAAATAAATCCTGCAAGCCCCCACTAGAAATAAACGTGTAAAAAATGTACATGTGAAAAATAAATGATTCATGTGGGGGAAAAAATCTGGCGTTAAATAAAATCACACATAAAAATCACATGTGAAAGAAAAATCGTGCAATCTTGTGCAAAATCAAATGTGAAAAGAAATGAATCAACTGAAAACAATCACATGTGGGGAAAGAAACCCCTTTGTCAGTCAGTCATTTTCTGTACCGCTTATTCCCAGTTACGGGGTCACGGGGAAACCGGTGCCCAGCCAGCAACTCTGAGCGCAAGGGCAGGAACCAACCCTAGACAGGGCGCTAATCCATCGTAGGGCTCA
>JAOTRJ010000055.1:13560227-13570455 GCA_028564905.1 Leptodoras praelongus
CCCTAAATGAATAATGTTCCATTTAAAAACCACACCTGATAGAAACATTCAAAATCAGCATAAAACACTATAAGGTTCATAGCTTGTGGGATAAAAAAAGTCACCCCGTGTAATAAATCTCTTTGTAGCGTCATTGCAAGATACAAATCTGACCTGATATGTGCTCCTGAGCTGTTAGTCATTAACCTGTTCACACCTTTGGATTGCTAGGGATTAATCTAATCCCATAATAACGTATAACAAGCAAGTGTATAAATAATGTCAGCTTAAACCTAATGACAATCGAAATAAACAAATGCGTTCTGTGAGTGCTGATAGTATTCAGAGGCTGGAATAAAAGCCCTGTACCCATGCCTGACTTGTATTCTGATATTCAGACTGCTACACGGCGCCAGGAAGCACGCGGCACTACAAGCCCCAGAATGCCCTCGCTCGTGACTACATATTCGTGTTGCTTTGCGCAAGGGTTTGTGGGTAGGTAGGTTTTGAATAGGGAAGATGGCAGCCGCGGCAGTGGTTGAGTTTCAGAGAGCTCAGTCTCTTATTAGTACGGATCGAAACGCTTCTATCGACATTTTACACTCAATAGGTAAGCCGTTTCTGGTGTTGTTTTGAAAAGTGAAGTGTTTTCGTGTGCGCACACGGCAGCGGCGGTGAGGCGGTGTTTCCCCAGGCGCGAGCCGGCTGCCGCGGTGCTGACTCACTGCACGGTGTAGCCGCTATCAGCATGCTAACTGCTGTAGCGCTTCACCCGGCTGTGTGTCTACAGCGTAGCTTAGCCTGCTAGCGCTAACCAGACAGCGCGCTGGTCAAGGCCGCGATGACAGAGATGATATTTTAGCTAACGTGAAAGCCAGAGAGAGAGAGACACTGTCCCCCCCGTTTAGTTAGGTAATTAGAAATGGTTTTATTTCTAGCATTTGGGTTCTTCTGCCGAAGTGAAATCGTGTTAGCGAGTTAATCAACTTGTAGCTCCGGGCTTGAGAGAAAGAGCGAGAGGATGTTCTGATTTAGCCCGCTAGCTCGTTAGCGTCCTAGCTACCATTTTAGGGTTGCGCTCGTTAACCGCAGCGGTTGGCGTTAACGCGGTGAACACGGCGCGGCACTCAGGGGGCAGAACAGCCTCAGATAAGCAGGCAGAAAGAAGACTAGCGCTGGCTCTCCGCCTGTCTGCAGTTTATTAGAATAATCAGCCATGGAGATGTCAGAACATGCAGTTTGACGGGTTTTTAGAAAAACAAAGGCATTTTGTTTCTTTCCTATAAAACATCTTCAGCCGGTGAAGTAGACGTTACCTAGCTAATGCTAATGTCCCTGACAGGACTAGCTAACTGAATAACTAGCTGACTGACTGACCAGACTGGAGGGCTGCTGTGTCTTATACTCGCCCATAACTTCAAACATTTACAAATTTATGTAATAATAATAATAAAATCCAAGAGGTCATTTTTGCTCAAGAGCTGACCAGTGCTTCTCTAGCAGTCCAGTCTTTTGTCCTCTTGTCTGTTTGTCTTTATCACTAGACCAGAAGTTGTCTGTGTACTTAAAGTTGTGTTCAGACAGGTTGCTTTTTAATAATAATAATAATACATTTTATTTCTAGAGCGCCTTTTCAAAAAGGCTTTATATATGTTAAAATGTTAAACAAGGAGCTGAACAAAAGTCCTGTGATGAGTTAAAAGCTTGTCATTCCTTCAGCCGTGTTTACAGTAAGCCCCTAATGTCTGCATGATGTTTCCTCAGTCAGGCGAGATGTTCAGCAGGACGATGAGGAGGCGGTGCGTGTCAAAGAGCAGAGCATCCTGGAGCTGGGCACTCTACTGGCTAAGACGGGACAAGCTGCAGGTAAGAGTAATGCTGTAATCAAAACATTTGTCTCGCTCGGTCGTGTTAAAATCAGTCCCGTTGTTAGTAGTTCTCATGATGCCTCAGATGTTGGGATGCCCCTTTTTCCACTTTCAGTGCAGCACTGGTGTCGGATCACAGCGTGTTGGTCGATACTGACACCGGCACAGTAACTAAGCCGACGCACTGCTTTTGAAGCTTCTGAAGCCAAGTTGTGCAGGACATCAGTGCTGCTTTAAGACTGGTTGTGTGGAGATCTGTGTTCATATAATTACTCTATAAAATACTTGAATAGATCAGATCTGAGAAAAGTTGCGTCTGATCCAATTCTGTTCCAACATTTCAGGCCAGCGTTTCATTGGTACTGCGCGTCTTGGATTGGTACAAACATGGATGGTTTTGAGATTCCTTGTTTGATCACTGTTTTGTCCTGTTTCTCCAGAGCTTGGAGGGCTCCTGAAGTTTGTCAGACCTTTTCTGATCTCCATAAGCAAGGCAAAGGCGGCACGACTGGTGCGCTCTCTGTTGGATCTTTTCCTGGATATGGAGGCAGCCACAGGACAGGAGGTTGAGCTCTGTCTGGAGTGTATTGAATGGGCCAAAGCGGAGAAGAGGACATTCCTCCGACAGGCTCTTGAGGTATCTTATGCTTGCTATACACACTTTTTGCGAGGCTACACGGATGTGCAGTAAAAAGTGAAGTAAAAAAAAAAAAGGGAGATAATGAAACTCACGTGTGATGATCACTTTTGTCCAATAGGCTCGTTTGATCTCACTTTATTTCGACACTAAGAGGTACCAGGAGGCTTTGCAGTTGGGTGAGTTATTTTGCAGAATGTTCCTTCTTTTCTTCAGTGCAGTTTTGATCGAAGCATTGACTTTGTAGCTTTTGCACTTGGGCAAGCATTGTACATTCCTTCCAAATTACATACATCTTTCTTTTTTTATGATTCAAGTTTGTTCATAAACATGAGTTATGAGTAACGGAGCTGACACCATGTAAAGAATTAGTGCTTGAGTGATTTAGAAGCAATAATTATTAGATGCAAGGATTCTTTTGTTCTTCAGGTTCCCAATTACTCCAGGAGCTGAAGAAGATGGATGACAAAGCTTTACTTGTGGAAGTCCAGCTGCTTGAGAGTAAGACCTATCATGCGCTCAGTAACCTGCCCAAGGCCAGAGCTGCCCTTACCTCTGCCAGGACCACAGCCAATGCCATCTACTGTCCACCCAAACTTCAGGCAGCTTTGGACATGCAGTCAGGCAAGTCTTAAACACGTACATAAACTTGATAGTGTAAGGGTTTTATGCTGTAAATATTGAGATATAGGAACTGCATACATACTCCTGTCAGGTAGAAGTCTCTATAGGCATGCACTGTAACAGCTGAAATGATCATTACAAATATGTTGCTGAATAAACAGAAGGTAAATGTCATTTCATAATTATAGTGACCAAAATGATCATGGTTATCAGTATTACTGTAGTGTAGTTAAAATGTGCAGAAAGTCCTGATACACAAAGTTAAACAATAACATACCATATGTAAACCTATTCAAAACCATATCAGTGTTCATGAACACAGTAAACAGCCTTGTTTTCCTCTGTTCAGTTCCCCTGACAACAAAACACTCTAATTACCTCAAGGTTACTCTTTGCAAGAGTTTAACTATTCAGTGAACTACAGACATACAGATAATGCTGTCACGTCGTAGTTAAGATGGAAAATCTGTACAGGAAAAGGAAATAAACTGGTCTAAACAGTGTTCTGTTTCAGAAATGTGCAAACATACATGGAATTCATTCTTAACAGCAAATAAGCATTCAGCTAGCTCTGGGCCTGGTTCCACTTCACCCCTGACAATGTGTAGTGTTTTTACAAGAGAACACTAGATTCTCTTGTAAAGATACTAGCAAGTTTGACAGAAAAGGCATGACGTTTTCTCTCCACATGCGGCTCTGAGCTCAAGGTTAACTTGCCTTGCATTCGCTATAAAGTAGCAGGTGGTGGTTATGACGATTTGAACTGAGGTTAGGCCAGTTCAAAGACTTCGTCCTCTTCAAAGCTGATAAATGCTGCATGCTGCACTTGCAACTGGGAAACTGTTAAGTTTGTTTGATGCTGGTCAGTATTTAAAGCAAGTTTTTAAAGCACAGTAATCAACCACAGTTTTAATGATAAATAAAATTGAAAATGGTAATAAGAACCATCAGGATTTTTCCTGTGATATCGGTAATCATTTCCTAGCTCAGTGCTGAATCCAGGGCTGCACCATTTTGGATAAAATGAGAATCACAATTTTCTTGCTTAACTCTGGGGTTATGATTCTTTCTTGTGATTCACCCCCCCCCCTCCCAGTATAAATATTTATTGCAGTCATTTGCCTGGTGCAGAAGGAAATGCAGCAAAAAATCTGGTGGTGCCTGATTATAGCACCGGTGTGTCAACTTTGGACAACAGAAAGAGAACCCTCCTGTTTTTAGGTTCATGAATCTGACTGAACATAAAAACAATCCGCTTCAGTTTCTTGTCTTCTCTTACTTACACAACCACTGATCAAGTATTTTTTCTGTGCATTTTCTTTGTTTCACCAGCATGCTTCTTTTTCTCTCACTGGGTTAATTTTCTTTGCTGCCAGGTTCTGCTGCTCTGCCTCATGTTGTGTAACGTCACATTGTCATTTGTCGAGGGAGAAAGTAGGACCGCTTGTTTTGATGCCGCCAATGTGTCTAATTAAATTTGGGAAAATCTTTGTCATTTAGAAATGAGATCACACACAGTACATTATTAATGCGTTTTATCGTGCAGCCCCGATCAATTGAAGCCCCTGATTCCTATTAAAGGACTGGAGTAGTTTTTACTCTTTCTAATTTTACCATGTTAAAGCTCAAAAATGTAGCTTTCCTATTTTCAAATATAAACTTGTATCCCTTAGTATACAGTATTAATCTTTCAACCAATATAAGAATGCTCCTTATCCTCATAACTGTATGGAACATATAAAAGATCTAAACATAAAAGTCAGAGATCGCATAATCAACCAAATGAACAATGGTAATAATAAAATAAATCCCTAAATATGCCACGTATGTATGTATGCACAGAAATCCTATTAAAGCATGAGGTTTTCCAGTTCTAACACCACATCTCGGATCAGTTAGTTAGCTTATTGTAGCTCAGCTGACCGCTGTTGGTGTCAATTATGTTCGGTTAATGGAGTTGTGCTTTGCTTAATAACATGCTAAGAATGTGTTTTATCTCTAACATGAGGTGGCTGTATGTTCTGTAGGCATTATCCATGCTGCTGAAGAGAAGGATTGGAAGACCGCATATTCTTACTTCTTTGAAGCTTTTGAAGGCTATGATTCCATCGACAGCCCCAGGGCTATCACTGCGCTGAAATACATGCTTCTCTGCAAAATCATGCTCAACTCGTAAGTAAAAGAGTAGCTTATAGATGCTCTCTTGAGAGCTGGAATTGTACGGTTTGTTCTGTTTTGAGTAATGTGTTTTATTATGTAAGGTTCTATTAGATAACACTGGACTATTTGCAGGTACATACAGTGTATTGTGGAAATAATGGACATTTCAGGTTAAAATAGCTTCCTGTTGATCAATAAACATCTGAAAAGCTTAGGAAATAATTTTGGAAGACATTTTCACTCACTGACTGGAAGTATTTGCTCCTGAACACAGTGATGGCTCACCCTACATGCACACTAGACAGTGACATAGTGACAGGCAGCCATTCAGTTTCTGTATACCAGCCATGATTTGACCTGAATTGAAGAAACTGGCAAGGGACAAAAAAATTGCGATTTTTATTTAGTTGTTTGCAATTTATACATGGTGCAGTACAGCAACAAATCAAGTCTGTTACCTGAATTGATTCCTTGGACCAGTCTAATAGCTAACGTGGTATGATGTTTCTTCTGCTACCTGCTCAAATCCCTAATACCTAATTTAATCTGACTCACAAAATTGGAATTTGTCTGGATAAGAAAAGTAAAGCTTGGAAGGAAGTAGCAGAGAGCATTTGGTGCCTCTGGTGAGTGACTGTCAGTTAGCTTGCTTTACTGCTCTGCCTATGAAGCCTGGCATACAACTGATTGGCATCGAATTGATTTCTACACTGTTTAGTAAAGGTTTTTTTCAATTGTGTTATGAAACAACACTACTTCCATTTCTTAGAAACCCAGTACTGGAACAGTACTGGGAAAAAGAGTACTGGTCACTACACCTCCATAAGAGATGAGCTACAAAATGAGCTAGTGTCATATTGTTATTGGATAAGCTGAGGTCAGTACACACTCCTGAAAATCTCACTTTGTTCTCAGGCCGGAGGAAGTCCAAGCCTTGATCAGTGGCAAACTGGCCTTGCGTTATGCCGGGAGACAAGTAAGCCTTGTTTCATGATCATATCTGAATGTTTTTTTTTTTTTAAGGATTGTTTTCCTATATGTGTACAATCTGTGCATTTCTCCTTTTCTGCCTCACCTATAACAGACAGATGCACTAAAGTGTGTAGCGCAAGCCAGCAAGAACAGATCATTAGCAGACTTTGAAAAGGTGAGACTTGTTGATGCTTACATAGACAGATTTAAGATTTCCATCTTTTGCTCATTGCCTAAGCTTGTTTCTCATGCACGTCCACACATGAAGGCGCTGACTGAGTACACAAAAGAGCTGCGAGATGATCCTATCATCAACACACACCTGGCCAAACTCTATGACAACCTGCTGGAGCAGAACCTTATCCGGGTCATTGAGCCCTTCTCCAGAGTACAGGTAGTGCACACATCCTGAACAATACCTAAATAAATGACACCACACAATATAAGCACATTAGTCAGGTTAATGAAATATGTTCTGTAGCAGTATTGTTGCTGGTGCTGATGATGTTACTTTAACATCATAAAATGCAACTCTTGTGATGCTGTTTTTATTATATTGCTTGGCTTCTGCCTCTGATGGTCTTATTTTGATTTTATTTCTAGATTACACACATATCAGATCTCATCAAACTCTCAAAGGTAAGTTACTTGGGCCATATTGAATTTATTCTTCTAATTTTATACTTTTTTTTTTTATTTACAATGGAATTGCTTTACTGAGCTAATGCAAAACACACATGCTTGTTAGTGACTTGAAATCAGAACTGGATAATAAATTGAGCCGACATGTAACCGATCTTTTTGATCTTGTAAACCTGGGAGTGTAATTGTTTTTGTCTTCCAGGGTGATGTTGAGAGAAAGCTGTCACAAATGATCCTGGACAAAAAGTTCCATGGTAAGTTATTCGAGTTCATTCTGACTTTATAAATAGTTAATTTATAAATAATTGAGTTGGTAATGAATACATTGTTGTTGTAATTTTTATTTCCATAAACTGTATAGTCAGAAGGTTGTGGACACCCAACTATCACACCCATATATGGCTCTCCAAACCTTTGCCATAAATCAAAGCATTTTATTAGGATATTTTTGCATGCTGTAGCATTACAGTTTCCCTACCCTAGATCCAAACATGTTCCAGCATGACAATGCTCCTGTGCACAAACGAGCTAAATAAAGAAATAGTGTGTCAAGTTTGGAGTGTAAGAATTCAAGTGGCCTGCACCCCAGGCCTCCTCACCCAACCTCAATGTCTGACCTCATTAAGGTCTTGTGTGGCTGAATGGACATGCATCCCCATGGCCATACCCCAGAATTATAACAGTATTATAATGGAGATTATAGCAGTAAAAGGGGACCAAGTCTGGAATGAGATGTTCAAAAAGCACATACAGCCATAATGGTGTGGTGTCCACAAACCATTGGCTATGCAACTCGGTGTCACACTTTAGCATTGTGTGGCTCTCTGTCTTTATTTTAGGGATCCTTGACCAAGGTGAGGGAGTCCTGATCATATTTGAGGAGCCTCCTGTTGATAAGACCTATGAGGCAGCTCTCGAAACCATCCAGAACATGAGCAAAGTTGTGGACTCACTGTACAACAAAGCTAAGAAGTTGACATAGGTATGTTTATAAAGCTCTGATCCATAAATAATCACGCAGTTAATGATGGTATGAGTTGCAAGGCCCTTTTATTTGTCTTTTGATCTGCGGTTTGAGTTAGTAATCATTTTCTTTTGTCTCTGTTGCAGAACAAAAACGAAAGGATGCTGCTCTGCAGAGTGGATGTGTGTGAGTGTATGTCTGCGTGTGTGTGGCCAACATGTGGAACCTTTTTTTTTGTTGAGGCGAGAAGGGACAATATAGAGTAAGAATCACAAATTTCAACGGGATTCACCTGTTCCAACTGAGTTTTTAACTCCTCTTTCAATGGACAATTTCATCCTTCTCTTCTTAATTTTGATGGTTTTTTCCTCCCCGATGTATCTCTCATCGGCCAACATGGCCATCAGGGAATATTGTACAACTACAATAAAGTCTCATAAAGTCACCGTATAGCATTGTATAACTCTTCTACGGTTTAAGTTACAGCCTCTTAAGGTGCAATACTGACCTCACTGTGGGTAAAGGGGAAACTGTGGGTAACTGTGGCTGTCTCCATTAGTCCTCATGGGAACATATTATCCTGCTTGCAGGAAGATGCCATTAGGAAGTGACATAACCAGGCATTTATTACATTTGCATGGTTTGGGCCTTAGTTCCGTAGCAAACACAGTTGCCAGCAGTCAGACCAGTCACAGCCATTTTGTTCAGATTATGTATTATACAGTTCAACATTTGCTCTGGCAGTATACGTTTCATTATATACACTGTCTTTAAATCTATAAACATGTTTGCTGTATTAAGCACCCTAAAGTTGTCCTGTTATGAAAATAGCATTGCGAATGCTAACATTTGACTGCAGTAGAAATAAATTTCTTTTTATTCCACTGAACTATAAAAGCTCCACTATAACAGTTCCTTCTAAAACACGCAGTGTAAATTATCCTTTGTATTGCAGGAGTGACACAGGCCTGACAATACCTTATTTTACAGAATTATTTTCCAGTTAAGATTTCTTGCATGCCTTTGTGATTTATTTGGATATTTTATACTTTGGGAAGTTCATGCTTGCTTTTGTACCTACAATGGTAAAGGTGTGAATGAATACTTGTAGATATCCTGGAATGCAAATTGCCAAAATGGAAAAAAAAACAGTTTCACTTCGAAGGAGGTGTTAGGAATTGATTTGCTCACTTTGCTCACTCTCTATTGGGATGTGCATTTTAATGATTGATTTCATTTTTTGTAAAAAAAAAAACAAAAAAAAAACATGACTACTAAACATGTGGTTACTGATGAATATACCAATTAACATTTTACCTTTGTGTGGAGGACTTTATTTTTCCTGTGTGGTAAACAACCTAAGCCTAAATGCAGGCCTTTGACATGACTATGTTAGACAGCAGAAATTTGTCCTGAAACAGATTCTCTATCACACTGCCTAAAGTAGATCATCTTGCCTTCTTTTATTTGATTCTTTTCAAAAGCCAAGAAGGAACCAAGTCCATACAGTCATGTATGCACTTCTAATAAACACAGAGTAGGATCAGATCGGCAGCAGAGATTTTGCATTATTTTGTACAAAACACTGAACCATTTGCCTTCTCTTTCCTTCTTTGTGTGTCTACCTCTTGTATGGAGTTAGATCACCTTTATTTGAGATATACCAACACAAACACTTGTTTCACAATTAAATCAGTATCAAATGTGCAAGCAGATCTTTTTGACCTACAGTCACACGGTCCTGTCATCTCAAATAAATCCTTTCTGCTGTTTTTGGTTATAAACATCTTAACTGAATTGGAACGCTCACACACTGGCTAAACATCTGTACTTATGAAACAGTGTCTGATTTTTAGTATCTTTGCAGCAGTTGACCTTCACTCTTATGCATACCTGAAGACTGCATACAATTGCTGGTGTGTGGATTGTTGAACTTATTTAGCATATAAATGTAAAAGAATATATATATATATATATATATATCTATATACTTTTTCAACATAACACAAATCAGTTCTTGGTCATTAGGCACAGTCCAGTAATCCAGCAGGGGAGAAGAATCAACCCCACTTCCCTCCAAATGAACTGGGAAAATCCAATCTCCTGCAGTCTTGAGTGAAAATAAAAATGAATGACTGCTTACTTAGCACAGGTGTGACATTTTCCTCTATAAATCATGGGATAATTAGCAGTTCTGACAAAATATTGATACTCACTGTTTTTTCTTAGAATTTCCCATTAAAATAATAGTGTATCGCTTAAGAAAAGGTTTGGCGTAAATGTGGCAAATACGTGTACGCCATTCGAACTATTTCTCCCTGCCTCCCAATAATTAAAATTAATTTCAAGCTGAACACAAAGGTTGTGTATGATTTGGTCAGT
>JAOTRJ010000055.1:13633763-13644436 GCA_028564905.1 Leptodoras praelongus
TGGTGCAATGTGCAATTAATGAAGATTGGCCACCAGGCTGGTCCAATTTAGCCATGAAACCTTCCACACTAAAATGATAGGTGTTTCAGTTTTATTGTCTAACCCCTGTACATATTATATACAGAAAATGCAGAAAATGTCTTGCAATGCAAACAACAATGATGTGCATCATGTATGGGAAGGAAATGGTCTTGTATGAGTATTTTTACAGTACAGGATATATAAATGTGAAGCAGGGAGTAATAACTATCTGAAGAAGCAAGAGTAGCTATGGCTAGCAAATGATACTGGTTTGCTATTTATGAGGGGGATGAAAAAACTGCTCCTGTCTGCTAGGTTTTAAGGCACCTGGTACTGCCTTGTTTTTTGTGTAGCACCTGCCAGTGAGAACGCAAAAGGTTGTGTCCAGGGTGTGAGGAATCAGTGATTTCCCATTTCCCATTCCCATTTCCCCTTGAAGTCCTGGAGGGTGAGGCAGAGGAGCCCCAATATATATTCTTTTTGAGGATGGAGTTGAGATATCAGACAACTTCAGATCTAGGAAAATGGTAGCTCCAAGAAACTTAAAGTTGACACAGGGCTGCTGGATACAACTCCAAGCTGTTTTGACTGTACCACATCACCAGCCATTCAACCTCACTCTGAGATAAGTTTCATCACCATCCCAGATGAGTCTGAAGACTGTAGTGTCATCTGCAAACTTCAGGTGTTTAACAATGTCTCAATGTCTCCATATTGCTGCAGTATTTAATTAGCACTGTGATGTCTGTACAAAAAGTGGAGATTCGGCAAGTGAATCCGGTGAAGAGGTAACACGATTGAAATCCCTACAATCGAGGCTTCACTAGCACACTACCATTCTTCCCCATCTGCTTCTCCTCCATGTCCCACAAAGAGCCACTGTTCCTGCAATTAAGATCTCCAAAAAACTTTCCAAGATTGTGAAAACTGTTGAAAAATGGTCTAGAGTAAACTGCCTGATGTTCAGCAGTTCTGCTCTACTGAAAGTAACCATGTTTGAGTAACCAAATACACAAAAAATAAACAAAATAACCAAATAAAGAAAGTACTGAGAGAGCAGTACTGAGGCTGTCTTCAGTGGCCATCTTGAAGTTATTTTGATGAAAAATGTATAAGCCTTTTTTACAATCCATGTAGTATGTATAATAATAATGATTTCCAACAACAACTGATTTCCAGAATACACTTTATTATTTATAAATGGACTAAGAATTTGGGAAATGTGACTGAACTTTTGGGGGTAGAATTACAACAGCTTCACACTTTTGGTGAAGCTGTTCTAATTCTAGACTGAGAGTGAAGTTGAATCAGGTGCACTTTAGGTTCATGATGCCTTGCAGGGCTGCTCACTGTTCTCTTGGTTTCTTTTGTTATTAGTTGACTTGGCTTGGGGGAATTATTGTAGAGCAAATGTACTCTGAGGATGGCTTTTTACACAGAGCTCAATGGAAGGAGAAACTCCTGCCAATTTGCAGCTGTTCAGAATAACTACTTTATGAACCTTTCCCCTCTGCTCATTTTCACCTTCTGCCCCTATTTACCCCTGACTCTCTCCAGTCATTTCATGGCATGCTGTTCCTACTGACATGCCACCATAAGTGTGCCTTGAAATGTGTGCACTTGCAGGTTAATAAAGATTTATTGAGAGGAATATTGACATTATTGAGATGACTATGATAAATGCATAGTCTAATACAATAATCTAAATGCAGCTATCTTTTGAAGTCATGTCCATTCATACTTCAGCGCTCATTTCAATGCATCCAACTTACTTTCTAGTTCTGTTTCCTGGGTTTTCATATCTGCATTATATCTCTAGAATGCATCCCTTTTTAATCACATAGGGGTTTGTTGCTATGAGACTGTATGATATGTGTGCCGTCATGGGTAACATTGTGAATTCCTGAAATTCTTTTGCGGTTACCAATGATCAACAATGATTATTATTATGGCTCATCATTGTTGGTAACCATGTATTTATCCACACATTATGCTATGCACTGCAGAATGTATGTCAGTAACTGAACAGATAATGTGTAATTATTTTTTTTTAACATAGAGATTGAAGAATACTTTTTCCTGTCCATCAGTAATTGTGTAGTGTGGAAAAAGGGAACTGACTCCTAAATATACACCTGTCTCTTGACACTCTTACCAAAGCTGACACACTTATGATGACTATACGAACATTAATAAATGATTATTCCAGAAGGTGTCAGGTCACACAAACAATATTTTGATGAAGTTAGGTTTTTTGTTGACGTAGAGTTGTTCAATGATACCAAGACTGACTGACTTTGAGTGACTGAAAATAACTAAGGGGTATCACTTTATAACTAGAGAGATGCATTTCCTGAAGAAAATGTGAGTGTGACTGCAGCAAAGCAGTCACATTACCATCAGCACCATTTGCATTTGTATGTGTGTGTAAGCACATAGTTTGGGGTGGAAGATGCCAAAACATTTGCTTAGACTCATGATTTTGTGTGCATTAGTGTTAGTACATAGTTTGGGGTGCCAATACTTTTGATCAAACACATGATTGTGTTTTTTTTTTAAGCATATAGTTCCTGGGAGTGTGAATACATTTGATCAGACTGGTCATAGTGTGTATGCAATGTGTTATTCAAGCAGACGTACTGATGACAAAAAACACATTCACTACAGATGAACTCATCAGAAAGTAATGAGCCATTCATCTGTAATTTACATACACAGCTTAGTAACACAAAATCTAGCAAATGGTGTAATGGGGCAAGATGTACACACTGCTTGACCTTTAGTAATGACTAATGACTAAAAAGTCCATGTTATATTTTGGCCCATGTTAGATTGTTACTCAAGCTACCCCACTGTTTTACCGACCCTGTCTGTTGGTCAGTGTCCATTGGGACATTGTTTATGTTGACCTCTGAACATGGATGAATAAAAATGATAATGCTCTGGAAAAGAAGACAGGATGGAGATCTGAAAAACATGCTTAATTAACATATTAATTCCTAATATATTCATACACTGAAGAGAGCCTTTACAACCTTCAACTTTATACAGTTGTACATGCAGTTAATGTTGAGTAATTTAACCTTACAGTTATTAATATAGGTCTTATGCATTTGTTCCAGCTTAATAATTCATTACTTTCTGATAAGTTCATCCTTACTAAATGCCTTAGCTAATGCCAGTTCATGTACCCTTATCATAAAGTGACTAAGTTGCTTAGTAGCTAATTCATATAATGGTGACTTTGTGACTTAGCCAGGTGATGTCATATGGAAAACGTGAGTACTTCCAAAAGGTGCTTTCCAGTGTCCTCTGAACTTGTTGATAACACTGACATGAAGATCTGCTTCATAACACTACTAAAAACTTTATTATATGTTCCATACTAAAGTTTTTAACAGTGGCACAACATTACACTGTAAAAAATATAGTTATGTATGTTATGGTATGTATATAGGATATTCCTCTGGCCCAGCAATAAGACATGTTATTATTGATGCCTAAAGAGTTTTATTAATATACTTGTGACAATCCCATGACACTGTGGTGACTGCTATGTAGTAATTTCACTATTCATAAGATTTTTTCTGAAAAATTATAGCAATGACATAGTATTTGTTTATTTACACTGCCGCTTAATTTGACTACATTTTGGCATTTAACATTATAAATATTTATGTGGGTTTATCGGTTATCTTGAAGGCTTCATGTTGCGCAATAAACTCTGAAGTGGTACAATACAGACAATTAAATGATTTAACTAGAGTAACTAGCAGGTTATCTGGCTGCTCAGTGGTCTCCTATGTAGTGTTGTAATACTCAAGCCTGGTCTCAAGATGTCTTTTCCTTTATTTTGTTGTGCTTCAGAATTGAAACCAATTCTACTGGATCTGAGTCATTTCCAGAATGGGTTAGACTCATAATTTTAGAGGAAGACCTCGAGACAATTTCTTTCCCCACCACAGTAACAATGATAAACTATTCTATTTTTGATACTCTCAAAATTATTGTACACATTAATTTCAAATAATAATGATAATGAAATCAACCAGTTAAATCACATTGTTTTCTCTCAGCTGAGTGTGACAGTTTGCGTTTTCTTCTACAACGTGGCAAAGTTTCTACACCTCCCAATAACAATTGTTTAGACTGATCTAGACGTGATTTAAAATGGCTCTAAGAGAAATTTCTGACTTGTATAAATCTACAATCTTTTTTCTCAGATCTGCACTGAGCTACTTAGACTTTCCCACTCTACCATATGTTAGTCAATCCAGTGAGTGCTGTCAAACAAACCCTTCTTGGTTGCACAGAGAAGCTACCAGCTGTAGTCAATCATGATCACTAACAGAAGTCAAGAGTCTTGGCATGTTAAAATACATTTTGGTACTTCATTGCACCACTGAATTAATAATACATGCATGTATATTTTTGACCCTGTCAAAAAAAAAGTTGAATATGTACAGTATGTTGTACACTCATTCTGACATTCATGTCTCTGCTGAGTCTATGTAAACTTCCAACCACAACTATAGGTGGTCTTGTCCCGTCACTAGTCCTATTGGATAAACCCTTGTGAATAAGGACAGAAATAATGTCAACAAGCAGCCTTCCACTGTGGACTGTTAAAAGTGGTCTTCAGCTGAGAAAGCTGCCAGATAATGCATTTTTTCATGATTGGCTGTTCCTCAGCGCAGCCATGGCCAGGTCAGTGTTTCAAATGATGAAGATGGAGCTGATGAAAAGTAAAGATGAAAGAAAGGATAAATGAGTGTTACCACAGCTTCACTAAAATACACGTTTCTGCTGCCAAGATCAGAAGAAGCCTTTCTGTTTTTTCTGCTATATGTTTACATATAATAGCAAGGACATGACTTTATTCTGAACACGGCATATTGTGAAAATAAAATATTCTTAAAATAAGATGGTTCATGCAAAGTGAAAAAAGAAATGGACATTTCAACATTGTAAATGGTCTCAATCAAAGACAAAAGGGCGTTCTAATGCATGGAGGCTCCCATGTCTGATCCCAATTCCTTTTCCTCAATAATTTATTCCTTTAATTAAGTCCAGCTGCACAGCTGTACTACTAAACAAGTCATATACACACATTGTAGTGGAGCACCATGCATTTATACACTGGCACCTTCAATTAAAATATTTTCCCTGCTTTCAATACCATCATTATGAAACTAATGATGGAAAACAATCTTAATGCACTTTTTAAATAAGCGTCCCTTTGAATATTCAGAAGCACAGTTAAATCCTGGACATGTTTGCTGTTTGTAAACAACATCTGCTATGCGGAGATGGAATACAGTCATTCAGAGCATGATGGATGTAGATGTGGTATTTGTAACGACTATGACCATAAGCAGTGGACACGGGTGCTTGACTCTGTTTGTTACAGACATGGGGGTGGATTTCAGTGTGAGAGGCTGCTGGTTTCTATGCTGCTATGCATTTAACGAGAGCCAATGAGGCAGACTGTTGCATGTATATTGATCTGTGCCTGTTAGCACAGGATTTAGCAGGTAATTGACCATGGCTCTGCAGGTGACATTCTGGAAGATTCACAGCTATGGAGGGTGTTTTTTCATGCAGATAGCCAAGATTTCATTTTCATGTAGGCTTAAAGGGGATTAAATCTGTGATAGACTATACTCTGGGTGTCTAAACAGCCTCCACACAACACACACCTCAACACACGTTCAGCATAATCAGGACTTTGCAAGTCTAATGCTCACTTTCTTATGTGACAAAAGTACTACATTTACCTCAAACGCCAGCTCAGTAATATGACATATCAATGTGTGTAGTTAAAAAAAAAATATAGCTGTATTAGTGTGCTATTCTGTAAGTGTCATTATGGATTTATCTTTGTACTGAGGTAACAAAATGACTTACATGTGTATAAAAGTCTTCTTGCCAAAGTGGGGTATTTCTCAAGAAATTTTTCTCAGGCTGTGTGAATCGTAATTATTCTGGCTAATTTCCCTAGCATTATTTTTGCTTACAGCCTCTCAGGCATCTAATTAGGCTGAGAGCAGACTCTCCTATGTCCCTTTTAATGAGAACACGGAGAGTATTTAATTAAAGAAGCAAAAGAGACAATGAATTTATAAACCAAAGTGGAAAATAGTCCACAATAATAATCCAGCAGGGATTCTCATGTTACACTAAAATGGTCTGTCTGGTGGTGTGTTTTTCCCCCTGTTCAATCAGTTCTCTATTTTATTCATCTATGTTTCATCACACTGCTTCAAAATAGGCATGTTAGTGAGAAAAATGTGTGCAGTCTAGGACACTTCCTTGAAAAAACAGAGATGTATAGTTGAGACTGATTTCCAGCCAGACGCTAACAACGTTAAGGATGATAAGTAGCGTTTTTAATTGAGTTGCAAGTCACTAGAGCTTAACATTGAATAAATACTTAGAAAGCTTTAGCTTTTCTGAAATCTGAGAAAAAGCCAAGAATGTAATGCCCTGGTTCTACACTAGCTCAACTCGATTAAGAAGTCATCTGAGTTCAAGACAGCTAGCGTGCCATGCATGCATTTGCTTTTATTTGAACTACAGGCACTACAGGAAGCAGTAGCACTGGAAAGAATGTAGCGTTCATTAATTACCTACAAGATGTCCTCTACAAGCAAGACCGCTACACATTAATTGGCCTGACAAAACATAGATAGGGTCCAGAAATGCAAGAGGAAAAAAAAGACTGAATGAAAGAGCCAGGGTTAATAGTTGGGGGTAAGTAGTAAAGTCTTTATTAGGAGAAAAAAAGTGTGGATCATGTAATTGAGTACTATTTGTCTTTTGTCCAGGCCCTTAGTGATTATGTTGGAATTAGTGTGCAAATAGTTATAATCTTGCATCAGTTTTATGGGTGTCCTAATTAATTCCAGTTGTTGTATACCACAGTTGTTCATATAATATAATGACCTTTCTGACCTTTTTTAAGTGACAGCTTGTGCTAGAAAGTATTATTATTATTATTATTATTATTATTATTATTATTATTATTATTATTATTATTATTATTATTGGTAGCAAATATTTGTGTGTGTGTGTGTGTGTGTATGTGTGTGTGTTTGTGTATATCACGTTTTTATTTTAAGGATAGGAATATCTGATTTTGGTTAGGCATAGCAATAATTAGCTACACTAATAATTATGTCAATGAAAAGTCACAAGTATAGCAAGACAAAGTCTGTGTGTATGTGTGTGTGCCCAAGCTGTTTACACAAAGAAGTGCCTTGCTGTTGACATAACATTATCTAATAATGACATGGTGAGAAGGAAGTAGCTCTTTGTGCTTTAATGTGCCTGGTAATGATCCTCTTTTGATAATGACTTATCTTCCGCGAATGAAATGATTGATTCAACGACATTCACAGCATATATTTCCCTTGCTTCTGTTTATTCTTGTTCAACTGCTTGATTTGTTGTTGGACATTTTCCATCCATCCATCCATCCATCCATCTGTCACTTCTTTCTTTCTTTCTTAAAAAAAGCGTGAGTCTCTAACAATAGCATTAGAGTCACTGCTGCAGTGCCGGTTCTAGCTTGTACTGCACAGTGGTCGAATCCCACCTTCAGCTCCCTGGCACTTTGTACATTTCTCCTCTTCTTTCTTCTTTTCATAAACTGGGCACCTGATAGCTTAGACCTTTTCCTTATACATTGGAGCTTGCTTATTTGGCAGTGGAGCATAAGTACATTACCCATGATTCCCAAGTACTGTCTGCCAAGTGTCAAGACTAAACCAGTTCACCTTAGTGGTGTGCAGACTGGTTTTATAGTATTCTTAATGATTTGGCACAAACCAGAAAATGCAGCAATAGGAGTGTGAAACTGTACATTCACAGTATTATGACTGAATTGTGGTTTATTTTGTAGCCTTTAGAAGAGTTCATGATTTTACTAATTGCTGTACAACTGCACAAAGTTAGAGATGTGCTATTTTATAGATTTCCACCCTCTGTTTACCTTAGGCTTGCAGTGGGAAGACCTGAAGACAACCTCATCTTGTACTCCTGACTGGGAAAACTTCCCAGGCCATATCCACAGTAGCCCACAAACTAGATTCAGGGCACCCACTCCAACAAGTTTAAATGACCCAGACGGTGACATGATAGCACTGACATGACATGCAAAAACACAATAGAAAACTTTTGAAACCTTTTGTATGCACTCCCTCTGCCACCCCCAAGAAGATGCAGTCTCTGATGGGTGTTCTTCAGAATTCTTTCTAAGACCTAATGAAACATTTTTGGCTCTAGTTACACTTTGACTTCCAAAGAACACCAATGCTTTACATAACATTGAAATGTTATTTCAATAAGCACTTGTCAGATGACAATCACAGTATCACAGTACGTAGTTGCAATCTTGTTGTATGTCAGTGTCTATATGTAGAAAAAAATATTTTCAGGGCTCTTGTATTAATAATGTCTGAGTCAACTTGCCCTAGATCAATGGAAAAAGATTGGATCCTAGATAATTTCATGGCATCTTTAGTGTTCTACCGAAAACCAGATGTTTTTATAAGTTCCATGCTGCTCCCAAATAAAAACTGGTTAAACACAAACATATCTGTATATCAATAGTACTTATATATCAATAAGTTTTTAATAAATTATTTTTAGCAGTATTGTAAAGATTTATGGAGATTAATGCATTTCAGGATTGTACAATTAAACATAATAATATAATATATACATAAAATATACATAACATGTTCTTAAAAAGTGGAGTGGGAATTTCTTTTCCTTTGAAATAAATATATAATATATAATTGATATAATTTAGCACCCAGCTAAAATTTTTGAATGTTGAACATGACAGAGAAAGCTATAAATAAAGGAACTTTAATAAACTGTAGTTACTTTCCACTTATAATAGTAAAAGTAATTTTAAAAAAGTTACTGACAGTTGTTCCATTTCACTGTTTCCATAACAATGAACAAGATATTTAGTGCATTCATGAGATTTTGCATGAAAATAATCATCACAGATGTGACCAAGTCCACAGGGGTTCAGTTAGACTATGGGGCTTTTGTGATACCTTTAATTTGGGAGAAGTAATTATCGCAGTACCCTGGTTACATGCCAGAGGAAGGAAACAGTCCTTTGTGAAGTGTTCACATATGGGCCTGGAACATGGTGCAGACTTACAATATTATATAAGGCAGCTGTTTAATACCTCTCATTAGGTTACTCTGAAATGGATTAAAGGTCATGAGTATAGATAGTCTTCTGTACAAGATGTCTAAGATTTTTTGAAGTGCCAAAACATGCACTGGTAGTAAAATAAGTACAACTTATTATAAGCTTGACAGATCAGGTTACTAACCCTGGCACTTACACAGCCTGCTAGGAAAATGTCATGTACACAACAATAAATCAGATTATCAACTGATCATGTGCTAGTGAACAGGATACAAACACCCCTACAAGAATACCACAGTACAGTTAATATTTATAGAAAAGTTCATGAAATATTATATTAAAGAACTACAAGAATGATCTCATGCAACCTGTGAAAATTAAATGATTCTTGATCAAAAACCATAGTCTTTATTTAAATGAAAAAATGGGTTACATTTCCTGTATCACTTCCAGGGATGATGTTGATAAGTGTGTACCCATTTACCCATAATCCCCCTCTCATCACCGACATGGTGCAAGCATGGGAATAATGATGAACAATAGATTGTAGCTTCACTCCTCCCTATAGTCTGAACTAAATACCTGAATGTCAAACAAGCTGCTGGATCATCAGTATGAGGTAATTTACACCCAACTGAGAGCATTAATAATAAATGTCCTAATAGACCTAAGTGAGATGTCTAGTACAATTAAATGAGTGATTTGTTCTTAGCTGTATTATTAAAAGGGATGGTACATTGGCTAAAATGAACAGAAATACAACTCTGAATTCACCTACCATTGAATTGGTTGAGCTCTGACCCAATCTCTGGTAATAGTCTTTCAAGAAAGGCTGAAGGCAACTACTGCCTCCATAGACATTATTTAGGTTACATACTCCATTGATTTAAACAATCTGTCATTCTCCATTTACCATAATGGCTATAACATCTGAACTCAAGTGATCTCCTACCTTTCCTCTCAGTTACATAAACACTGCATTAAACTTCGTATCTAGAGCACAGCACCTGGAACTGGCATTTTATTCTTTCTCTCCTTAGAGACCCTTGTCTCATGCTGAGCTCTCTGCACTAAACTCAGTGCTGCAGTATTGTCTCTGCTCAGAATTTCCTTCCTTTTACTTCCTGCACACTCCACAGAGCTCTAATTACACTGTTGATCTGCTGAACTGTGCTCCAACACCTTCAAGGGCTTACCCTTCAGCCAAAACAAGCTGAGACTTGCTAGTTAATGGTGGCAGAAATAAAAAAAAATGTGCATAGATAGAATTAGATCACTATTTTAGTCACTTTCAGATAAACATTAACAAGGGGAAATGTTGTTTGATATAGTCTGCCCCAGCTTCAGCCTTCAGCTGACAGATTTAAATTCAGTCAGTCAGTCAGTCATTTTCTTGGCCCCTTATTCCCAGTTACGGGGTCACGGGGGAGCCGGTGCCCAGCCGGCAACTCTGAGCGCAAGGGCAGGAACCAACCCT
>JAOTRJ010000055.1:13644468-13660139 GCA_028564905.1 Leptodoras praelongus
TACGTGAAGGGGTGCATCCAGGTAGGAGGTCCAGGGCACAATCGAAAGCTTGATGTGGAGGCAGGCCTTCGGCCTTCTTGTTAAAAACCTTCATCAAGGGCTCTTCACTCATGTGGTCTGGACCCCTAGATTCAAGTAGTCCTTGAAACACTGTGGTGACCATTTCTTTATCTTCCCCTCCTTTCAGGTGATGAGGGGGTCATGGTGAAGTAACCAGTCAATACCCAGGATAACTGGGTGCTTGGGCGAGTCAATGAGCATAAGTGACCCAATCTGGAGCTTGACTGGGGCAGTCTGCTGTTTGACAGAGCTGCTTTCAATGGGGGCACCATCCATGGCTCTGATGCTGAAAGGGGACATGAGCTTAGTATTAGGGATGTGGTGAGCCTTGGTGGTGGCTGTGAACAAAACAGGACCTGTTAGACAGATAATTTGAACTGGCAATAAGAATTCTGTAGGGGTCAAAGAGCACTGCTACTCACTGCATGCACAGGGGTGTGACTGTTAAGGCCACTCCTGGCGCGTGGAGTAGCAGAAGGCCTGGATTCACAGTCCACGACGGTGTGGCCACTCTCTCCACAGTAGAAGCATAGTCTTCATAGGCCGCCCTTCATGTCCTCTTTTGGCCCATCAGACGAAGGGGTCCTAGGATCATTGGTTCAAGCTCATCCTTGGGATTCTCCAGGGTGGCTGGGGTGGGTCTGTTTGGGTCTGTCAACCTGACAACAGGTTGTCTAAAGTAATGGTTGTAGAAAGCAGGGTCTCCAGGCTCATTTTGGTATCATGACACGCCAACTCCCTCTGGACCTCTGGATTAAGGCCCCTGCAGAAAGTGGCCCTCAGGGCTGGCTTGTTCCAACCACTCTCAGCAGTGAGGGTACAAAAGCACAAAAGTACAAAAGGGTACTGACGAAAGCACTCAATGAATCGTGAATATGAGCGTGTTCCTCACCTGCGTGATGCCAGAGGGTGGTGGCCCACTGGAGGGCCTGGCTGTTCAGCAGGCTGATGACCATGGTGACCTTCTGCTTATTGCTGAGCTTGCCATGTAGCATAAAAACAGATCACACTGGAGGAGGAATCCCTTACACCCCTTGGGCTTACCACCATATTGCTCTGGGAGAGCACCAACAACGTGAGACACCAGTGTGGGGGTGGCATCTGCATGCTGCTGGGCAGCCTCCCAGTGGTGTATGGAGGCCTGGACCTCCTCCAGTTGCTGCATGCCATGCAGCAAGTTTCTTGTTTAAATTAAGTTTAAATTATTTATAGATATAATTAAGTTTGTCATTGAAAACATTGAAAATCTTTTCTTTATTCTTTTGTCTGTTAAATAAAGTTTCTAGTGAATAAACAATGTGCAGATTTCAATTTTTATTTCACTTTTAAGAAAGTGTCCCAACTTTTTGGGAAATGCACCAGACCATCCTGCAGCAAATCACTCCCATAACATGATGCTGCCACCTCTGTGCTTCATGTTTGGGATAGTGTTCATTGGCTTCCAAGCCCCCTCCCCCTTTCCTCCAAACAGAACAATGGTCATTATGGCCAAAAACGTCTATTTTTGTTTCATCAGATCAGAGGACTTTTCTCCAGAAAGGAAGATCTTTGTTGCAAACTGTAAACTGACTTTTTATGATGGTTTTGGAGCAGTGGCTTCTTCCTTGCTGAGCATTCTTTCAGGTCATGTTGATATAGGACACGTTTTACTGTTGATACATTTTACTTGTTCCATCCAGCATCTTCACAAGGTCTTTTGCTGTTGTTCTTGGAACAATTCTGTTTTTGCACAAAAGTACATTCATCTCTAGGAGACAGAATGTGTCTCCTTGATGAATGGTATGATGGCTGTGTGGTCTCATGGTGTTCAATCTTGCATATGATCATTTGAACAGATGAATATGGTACTTTCAGGAATTTGGAATTTGCTCTCAAGGATGTACCAGACTTGTGCTGGTCCTTGTGGAGGGCAATCCTTTTTCTGATTCTGTTTTTTGATTTCCCCAAGATGTCAAGCAATGAGGCTAGTGGGCCTTGAAGGCAGGCCTTAAATACTGCCACAGGTACATCTCCAATTAACTAAAATGATGTAAATTAGCCCATCAGAAACTTTAGCCATAATTTTCCATTATTTTCCAAGGCACAGTCAACTTGGTGTATTTAAGCTTCTGACCCACAGGAATGTGGATATAGTGAATTATAATAAAGGATCCATTTGTAAATGTTTATTGTAAAAATTGCTTCTGTTATTTAAAAGTGAAAGTCAGATATTTTTGTCATTGTGCTTGCACACAGTGAAATTTGACCTCCGAATTTATCCCATCCGTGCAGTGAGACACACTAGTGAACACACACAAAAAGTACATATCCTAAACACCCTGCTAAAAGTATAGATTGTTGACATGGAATCTACAGAAGAAGAAGTAGGTAGGACCTTTTCAGTGACACAAACCTGCACAGTGTTCCATTATTATGTATTCCCTCTGAATGCTAGAAAGGAATCTTACATATACTATGAAGGACCCGACTTAGAAGGACCCATCCTACCAAGGAAACCTCTTTTATATTAGGAAAAGACACTTTTATACTAGGAAAAGTCTTTTTCTGTGAAACACTTACTTTAACTGACCCTTTGTTTAAGTGTTTCATTGAGGGGTGAATGTTGTAAGTACTGTCACACAAACAAATTTGGCATCTAGCAAAAATACCAAGACATAGATACTTAAAAGTTCTAAAGTCTAGGTAGAGCTAGAAGCATTAAAAATATTTCCTGTGTAATCTGGGGCATTGCAATTTGGCATTGCAAGTAAAATGTTGAGTACCTATTGTAGTCTGTGCTCTTCATGTTAAGAGTTTTTGATACTCTCACTGCATCAGTATGCAGCCATATGTTAGTGATTAATTACAAATAGTGTTTACTTGTCTTTCTTACTAAACACACATCTGTACAGGCAAAATTGTTTGGAACATTATGTAGTCAAAGGTCTTTTTTCCTGTGAGTCTTGTTACCTTATCTGAAGTCATCCTTTTTTTTTTTTTATCAAAGTCAGAGGCCCGAAACTAGACAAAACTAGGCTATCTGTTTAACGATTTTCCGGACTGAGTCCTAATGTGCTATTTTCTAAAAAAAAAAAAAAAAAAAGTAAGAAAAAAATAAAACTGCAATCACAAATTCCATTACTCAACAACCTCATCACCCCTCACTCTCTAATTAAACATAATGATGGTCTATACTCCTTTGCGTGCCAAAGTTGCATATTTGTTTTTCTGGAAAATATTTTGCGATTTTGAAATGCAATGTCCTGTGTGACCTTTTTTTTTGCAGTACTTGAGTTTGTATTTTATGTTTATTAGAAGCAGTTCAAATGCTCTAATGGGTCTTCAAACATGTGGTTCTGTGATGTGTTCTTTTACATTGCGTGTGAAATCAGTAGGCTAACATCTTGATTTGATTTGTAGATACTGATCGATATCTTGGTGCTCTTCAAACACTAGGGTACAATACAATTACTCTTTTTACTCTTTACCTCTTTTAAAAAATTAAGTATGGTCTGAAACACATTTTTGTGTTAAGAAAGTGTGCCAACATGATATCCTAATGCAACATTATTTTCATTCAGTTGTTCATTTTGATGCATGTTCCTTGATATATCCTCAAGGTTTAGACATTGTGATCCACAGTGTCTCCTTTGTGGGTGTGTCAAGCCTTCATTTTATGACAAAATACTTTGAATAGGTAAATGGTTGATCTGAGTACAGCTTATAACTTAAATTTCTCCAGATTCATGCATTCCTCTTCCACTTAATCCTGATTGTGATGGCTCCAGAGCCTATCCTTGGAACAGTGGGATACAAATCCACCGCAGAAGTCTCTGCAGAATATTCCAGCAACTGAACAATGTCTAACTTTATCTTTGATGAGATAAAGCTTGTTATTTTGCCCAAGAAGCATTTAGTGAATACAGTGAGTGTAAGATGTGGAGTAGCTGTGCTCTAACCATTAGTTTATAGTGCCAGTAGGTCATGTGAGATGTGCATTAAACTGGGTGTTATATGAGTGATGAGGGTGTCAACTGCCTGTAATAGCCTGACCTTGAGTGGCTGCAGTGTTTCTCTGCATGGAGGAATGCAATATGAGCATGCTGAGTTTGTGTAAGGGTCATGTTCTCACCTACTGCTGTGAAAAGAAAGTACATTTACCAGTTCTTCTTGAAGGACCAAAAAAAATGCTTAAGAATAACATAGGCATAACATATTTGGATACAGATGGGCATGATAAGGGGACTGGACACATCTGTCCTAGTTCACTGGAAAACTATTTACAAGTGTACACGGCTGAGGAACAGAGACCCATAAAGACAGACAGCTGTCCTGGGTCAGTCAGTGGGATTCTGTTGTTAACAATTCCCCTGTGCTTCATTTCCACTAAGCCTAAACCCACCAGCAGAAAGCACATATCACTTAACGTAATTTATGTAAGAAATAAAAACCACCAAAATAATTTTTAATAATAATTTTTCCTGTAATTATTCCTGTAAGCATTACATATAGATGACAATTTAAAGTAAAAAACAATGGCTCTTTTATGCTTTGGGGGTGTTTATTATTTTTTTGCTGGCATGGTTTGCCACTTGTCCCCTTATGCCTGGTGCACACACAAATTGAATACAAGTTGAAAAATGGGGGAGACCAATGACAGTTTAAACAGATTTTGTATATTTTAATCATAAGAACTCATATGATAGATGATTTAGAGAAAATGAGGACCATACACTTGGTATTTATACTAGATGAGTTCAGATATGTGACTCCAGGGACTTGAGATCAAACTTTTATGATCGAATGTGACTTCAGAGCAAAAAACACCTTGGAGGCAGATCATTGTCATCGGAAAAATCATAAGAAAAAGAATTGTGGTCCTTCACAAGGCCGCTATGTTTTACACAGAAAAACAAAATCCAAGGGAAAAAACAACTGTTGTTGAAGTTATGGCTGAGAATACAGAATCAGCATAGCTTATGCATTTTGCAGTGCAAGCTGGAAGTGAGTTGGAAATAATGTTTTACTGTTTGTTTACAAGCTTCTGCTCCAGGCTAATGTCATTATTAATGGACAGATGTGCTATTTGTACACAAATAACATTATTTGTAAAGATATTGTTATTTGTACTCAGGATTATTAGGGCAGATCATTGGTTCAGACCAGCTTCGAATCAGAGACACCCCTATAGGTATTCTTTCCTGTGGGGCCAGCATTCGAATGAAACACCAGTACCACTCAATGTAACATTCACTGACTAATGCCTTTTATTCTACAATTTCTGAGCTGATGAGTGTCCTCTTTTCCCAGATGCCAGTGCACCCATCCGGCATGAGGGGTCACTGAATGGTTTCGTTAGTACGAAAAGTATGTGAATCATTTGCTATGGCCTTCACAGTAATCAGATCTCAACTGAGTTGAAAACCTGAATTTTGGACTGATGTAGTAGATAGTGCTCTCCACCACCATTGTCAAAACACCAAATGAGGGAATATCTTTTGGAAGAGTGGTGATCTATCCCTCCAGTAACATTCCAGAGACTTCATCAATGCCAAGACACATTGAAGCTGTTCTGACAGCGTGTGGTGATCCAACACCAAGACTTATTAAGACTTACATTGTTTTTTCCTCTAATCTGTCACCTGTCTGTATATACACTGTGCTGTATGCATAATGCATAATGCCTCTGGCACTCAGTAAGGAAATAGGAAGTGTATTTACTTTGTCAGCATTTGTATCTCACACATTTCCGCATACTCCTTCTGCAATTGTCTGGCTACTGAATCTCATTATTCACACTGATCCCTGCTCTCAATTGCCATTTCACAACACAGCCTACTTTTTCCAGATACGTAATAATCATGTTATTTCATTAATATTTCATTATGTTTTGGATACATTGGTCACAGGTATTTATTATTATAAATTATATATATATTACCAAGTCTGTTATATTGCACCCATTCATCTGGAAATGTGATGGAAATATGCACCACATGACCTCATCATACTTTAGGATTGCAAAACAGATAGTCATCCAGTGATTGCACTGGCAAACGTTTCACAAATTGGGATAAAGGCCAACTGGGATAGACCAGGGAGGGTATATGTCTTACTGATCTAGATCCTAAAATAATCCACGGCACTGTATTAAAGACGGGCAACTGTGTGATTAATGACAAATCCTCTGAGAAATGAGTGACTATAATTTAATAAAAGTAGTCTGTGGTCAATACATGTTTTATGGCAGGTGTATAGAAAAGCATTCATAATTAATAATTTAATAAATTTACATGTCCCATTTAAACCTGGAAAATTGTGTTTGTAAGTAAACTCTCTGACATTTCCATCTATTTAATGATATCTCCTGGTGAGTGTGTTGCCCTTAGACCATTTATTGAGGGCCATCATGCAGCACAGTGTGATGCTCTAGCACATGCCTAAAGCTGGGAATTAACTAAGGAAAGTAATCAAGTGTACTAAAGCACCACCAAAGTATATTGGACTCAAATGGGCTGCCATAAGACTCACATCTGAAAGTAAAATGACTAACAGGAACTGTTGCAGGCTGAGATGTAAATGAAATGGGAAGTTCAAGAAGAATATAGTAAGTCTTTTTCTGACACAGAGCAATTTGCAGGCAAATGCTGTAACAAGGAAATAAGGATGTTTTACCAAAGATAACAGCTAATATCTATGCAATTTAAGATACAATCAGTAATCTACACAAGGTTTTGCAACCATTACAAATAGTAAGTTAATCTTGAACTTTTTATCAGTTATGTTGTTTATCTAAAGGAATAATTTAATATCGGCAGTAGCTGGCAACCATAGATTTAAGTGAGGCAGGATGACATTAATAACAAACAAAATTAAGTCATAAAGGTATCACAGTTGGTCTATGCTGTATGTAACTATAGTGAATTTTAAAATAACCCTTTAAAATAAACCTGTAATAAGCATCTGAGAGTCGATTAAAGGCAGTCACCCAACAAATAGTCTAGCAGTTTGCTGTGAGCAGTTTTAGATGTACCTTTGCTCAACTGTGGCCATTATAAGTTCTGCTGCATAAATCAGGGTTTGACAGGTTTCAGCAAAATTTACAACTCCACCACATCTCAAAAATCACACATAAGACCTGATTCCTGAACTGGACCTCTATTAGTGCACTTTGCAGTTTCTGTCTTTGGCTACTGAGTACAATAAGAACTTTATGGAGCTAAATGGGACAGGAAGCATGCTACCCCATTATTACAGAACATCTCAAAGAGGTAATTCGTATTTCAATGGAATTTAAAGTGGAGTATGGAGTATATTTTAAATATATGGAGTATATTAGGTTAACTTTTTATAGTGGAAGAAGAAAAAAGTTGATGTAATAATGTCAACTTTCTTATGTTTATAATCCTCACTATTTTAATGTAATAATCCTTACTATTTTTTTTTTCATTTTGATGTACTGCCCAGAATGATTTAAATAGTCCAAAATACATGTAGGAATGCCTTCTATGTAGTTCCTGTTGTGTTTATTTTAGCAGAAATAAAGGCCTCTTGGTATCCTTGCTTTACATAAATGATGGCTATGTGGCTTGACCTGTGCTGCTGTGTGGCTATACACTACTGCACATTTTATCAGTTTATTCCGCTGACTGATTTCCTTTCTCAGCTCTACAGGAAGGAACAAAAATTTAGTGGATTTTATTTTACAGTGCTTTGTGGGCTAAACTACTTTCACATTGAATTGTTGGAGCATGACATGACTTTCTATATTAACTTTGAAGTGAAAGAATGTTTGAAAGCTGAAATTTAAATGTAATATAAAAGAAAAATATATTATGAAATATATATAATATATATATAATAAATTATTAAAAAATGAATATGTATAGTTAATAAAAAAGATATATAACAGTATTAAATCACATAACAGCTGTGTGGATGGCGAGGGTATATTTCTGAGAAATGTGAAACCAGTTGAACACACTTGAAAGAAAGTGCCGACTGTCATTTTCCATATCCTCATGAGCTAAAAGATATCATTGATTGTCTATTGTCACTCTGATTGATGGGGGATGGTAATGCCATTCATCCAGTTATGTTTCCTTATATTATCTTTTGTTCAATTTATTTACAGGTTGCATTACAAATGCTTCTTTTAGTTTAATAACTGTTTAAATGGGTATGAGAAAATAATTAAAATAAAATTTATTTTACAAAGTTAATGATATTTAGTTGGTATTCTTTTTCTATGTGCATCCATTGATAACATTGCATTCTGTTCTTCACACAGTCCTTCAATTCGCAATCCTATTAGAGGAAATTTTATTTCTCTGACAGAAACATGTTCCAACATCTGGTGTTTGAGTTACTACTAAACCTCTTGTGTTTCATTTATGCAAGGTGGCAGATTGTCTGCATAGGATCTGATCCTGCAGTGAAACCCATAAAGATTTGCAACTTGATTCATGGACCGTGTTTACTCTGTTACTCTGAGAAAGTAAAATTGTAAATGGATAAATAAAAACTATAAAATATAAAAGCTCACAAAATGCATTACTAAATAGTGTGTGCTTCCCAATTTAACTATTGCTGTAAATGATCAAATATATCACACTATGTACAGTTTAGGTGAGGTTTTCTTGAGGCATTGAAGCAATAGTAATAGTAAGACTGAAGCTGAAATTCGCTTTTATTTCAGGAAAAAAAAAGATGTGCTTCAGCCACACAAGATTGTTAGATATCAGTTGCAAGTCATTCTTCCAATAAGTGAACTTTGGACAGAAAATCCTAGCAGGAAAAAATTATTGGAATATAAAAAAACATGTATAAAAACCCTGATATTTAACAGCATCAATTTTGTATAATAATAATAATATTTCAATTTCAATTTTTTCAATTTATTTTATTTCTAAAGTGCTTTTAACAAAGGACATTGCCTCAAAGCAGCTTTACAAAGACAAGAACATAATAATTATTAATAATAATAATAATAATAATAATAATAATAATAGAATAGTGAAACAAAGACACCACAGTGACCTGCTTATTTTCTATTGATGTAAAAGACAGGTAAATTAATTCACATCTCATAGTTTGTCTAGATAAATTGAATTGACAGCTAACCACATCTTGTCCTCTTTACTGTATGAGATTCTGTATGAGATTCTGCAAGGCTAATTAGCAATCCAAACAAAGAAGGTGCTGGAACCCTATTGTTTTTTTCTTTGAATTTGATCTGATCCCTGCCTTATTTGCAAAAGCACAAATGCATTTAGAGACGAAACAAACTGTTTGGGTGAATGTAATTCAGTGATAGTATATTCAAAATGAACAAGACAGGGACCTACCTCACAGACTGCTGTTGTTAGTACGTGATATGTGTGTGAGCACAAAACTCTCTGTACACTGCTGGCTGCTGGATGATAGGGAGCGGCGAGGGGACCGCTGAAAGCGATTTCTCCTGTTGAAATAGCTCCCAGATGTCCAGGATCTTTGCCTCTTACGAAGATACTCCTTGTAGTTCTTGGTCAAAAGAGTGTAGAGGAAAGGATTAATACAGCTGTTGCTGTAGGTCAGGCAGGTGGTAAGATAGTTGATGTTGCGCCGGGCCTTGGTCGAAAGAGCCATTTCTGGCTTGAACTGGCCCAGTAGCTGCCAGATCCAGAAGGGAAGGAAACAGGCCCAAAAGAGAAGCACAATTGTAAAAATAAGGTAGAGCACTTTGTGATTTGGCAGCTTCTGTGTCTGCTTAAAGTTCTCAGTCTGTGAGATCCAGTAAGTACGGGCCAAGCAGGTGTAGAGGTAGCCAATTATGACACCAGGTGCCACAATGCTGGTGCAGAAAAGGGAGGTGATATAGATCTGGTAAGAAAGAGGACTGAGTGTGGTCTGACACATTGATTTGGAATTTTCTGTCTTTAGCTCTACATCAATGATCATAGGAAGGGTTAGAATCAGTGACGCTGTCCACACCAGGATAGCAATGGCCTTACGATAGCTCTTAGAGCGCTTGACTGTATCCAGAGGCTTAAGAACAGCAAAATAACGCTCTGTACTCATAACAGTCAGTGTAAAAATGCTTGCATGCATGGTGAGGAAGTCCATACTGATGAGAGTCCGGCATCCCACATCACCAAAGTACCAACCCTTTAAAAAGTGGGTGCATACCACAAAGGGAATAGTGAGCAGGTAGAGGAGATCAGCCATTGCCAAGTTGACAATGTATATATACATAGAGGCAGCAGAGCGCATTGAGTGGCACATGACCACCAGAGTGTAGATGTTTCCTGACACACCAACAAGGCACATGATGGACAGGATGGTGCCGATAGTGAAGGTTGTAGCCACATCTTCAGCAGATGATGCCATTGGAGTCTCAGTTCCATTTGGCACTTTATCAACCATCACTGCTAAGGACTCCACTGACACAGTGGTCATATCTACATAACAACTAGACACAAAGATACAGACAATGAAGAAGAAGGTAAAAGTTGGAAAGCCAAAATGTAGATTTTTTTTTATATATTAAATTAACTGAAAATGTTTAGTTTGTGAAGGAGGACTGAAATCCACAGGTTTGGATAGATTATTTAAAATATCTGTGAAAGAGCAGGACATCTTTCTCTCCAGCCATAATCCTGTTCTAAAAGCATGGAAATTTAATCAGAATTATATCATTAGCATGATGGAATATATGCACCACACTCTTTGCCCTTTAATTAAAAATGCCTTATCAGTCAGCACAGCACTGAGGGTTGTGACCCAAAATGTAAGAATGAGATGTCATTTTAATATGATAATAGCTTACCTTGTTTAAATTCCGCAGACTGTTTGCCTCCCAACAGAGAGTATTTTAGCATTTGTAATGAGCATAGTACACACTTGTCTAACTCATGATATCTCCACTGGGTTTACTCAGAGACCATATATGCTGCAAATCCTGTGACTCCATTTGACATATGTCCAGAATATTGGATTCCAGTTTACACACAAGACAAACAAAAATTAGATATCTACAACTATCTTGTCGCCATGGTATAATGCACAATCTGAATGCCTACGTTCAAATGAATCATAGACAGGTGCTGCATCTCTGTTGAAGAACTTCTGCTCGTCTTCATCACTTCACATACTTTCTCAGATGTCTTGATGGCAGATCTCACAAAGCATTATGAGGTTCAAAAGAAATAATAAACAGGAAACAAATATAAAATAAGGTAAAAAAGCAAATTAATCTTGAGCATTCCAAGGGAAGCGAACACTTTGTGCTTCAGCTGGATTTTCCGCTGACAGAGTGTGTGGCTGTGTAGAGTAGAGGAGAGAAGGCAAGAGAGAGAGAGAGTCATTCACACACTGAGGCAGAGTGGGAGGGGTTAGGAAATCAAAGGTTGGAGGAGCAGGGAAAGAAAAAAAGACATGACAGGATCGGGGAAGAGGGCATGGGTATTCTGCAAATGAATCTGCTTCTTAATGCTTGCTAGAATTGATTGACAAATTGACAGATATCTCAAGCCAAATTTTCAAATTGTGTTTCTTTTTTACAAAATTAATTTATCAAGCTCTGTATTCAGTGCAAACCATGTCAGAAAAAGACAACATATTGGGATTAATTTTGTTAATTATTAATTAATTATTGTAATATATGTATAATGCATACATCATTTTAGGATGATACTCCAGAAATTCTTCTCTATTCTCTAGTTTAGAAACACTACTTAAATTTAGGATTGAATTTAAGATTGAACTATTTATGAGGAACAAATACTACTTGCTGCATCAAGGTGCTACCTTACAGACTATCAACAATTAACAATAAATCCTGTATCATGATATTGTACTGATATTGTATGCAGCCTGACAGTAGTCAAACATTAATTCAATACTGTCTTGTTTTGCCAGAATATTGTATTTAACTCTGTCATTTCCTTCCTCCAGGGAGAACTTGTTTACAGTACAACCAAACTAATTTCAGAAAAGGAAGCCATTTTGTCCATTTGTATGCCTGTACTTGGGCTCCAGATTTTCAAAGACTAATGTAGCCTCTCTTCAGATAGTTCATGAGATATCATTATAACATACAGTGGTAAGTTAATAACATACCATTCAGTCAAAAAATAACAAGAGGATGGAGAAATCAGAAAGAGAAAATCTGACAAAATAAGGTTTTCTATCATCGCTTTTTTTATATGTAGTTAAGATGTATGAATACCAGCTTTAAAAAATGCTGCCAAAAATGTGTACCAAAATTTGAGATCTTTCCTTGAAAAGCTGGCACTCATATGAGCACTTATGCTTATGATGTGATCATGTCAATGACACTGTGAGACCAAGTGAATTTTGTAAACATTTATTTACCTTTCTCTTGATTTACCTATATCTGGAACATTTACACACTTGATTAATTAAACCTGACATCCCAACTAAAATCTGTTATAAAAAAAAACATATTTTGTGAAAACAGACCTAGCCTGTTCCATTTGGATCATGGGCAAAAGATTCTTTTTTATGTAGGACCTACACAGCCAACCAACATTCATCATTTTGGAGAATCATTGGACAGCATCTAGAGTCTAGTCAGGCTGAATGAAATCCAAGAGAATGACTGACAACAAGCATATGCCTCCTGACTGAACACAATGTACTGATGTGCATGGAATGAGAAGTAGAGTCACATGCAGTTTTGACTTTGAGTCCTGCTTTTTGCTTATAATCCTCTCTAGGTCATTTACACTGATATTTAATTACTGTGGACAAGTACCAGTTGGATTACAGAGTTTGGTTATGGCAGGACATTCCACACGGCTCTTCCTCTTGTGCAGTATTTATGCTAATTGCTTTGAGCCATGGTGTCATATTCCTGCACTCTCTGCTGCTGTGCTACTTATGACTGGCACTTCAGTGTCAAAATTTCCCAAAACGGTTTCCCAAATGGTCTATATACCTGTTGATACTGACTACTGTTGGGCTCCTTTTCTTTTTTTTTGTAATGCACTTCAATATTTCTGCAATTTTTATCTTTTAAAATTCCATGACAATCTAGACATTTTTTATAATGAAGAAGGATATGATGGCTTTGTTTGTGGTAGGATGAAAAAAAATTATAAAAAAAAAAACTAAGTAAGAAGCTGACTTTGGTGATTTTGGACTATATGGTATGCATGATATAACACCATGCTGCCCTCTAGCATTTGGCACAAGAGTAATGCAGGTACAGTAAATCATGACTCTTCTGTCTTCTTAAAATATCTATAAAATATACACAGTCTCACCCTAGAGCATGAATCAATACTCAATATTTGCTAAAAAGCATAATAAAAAATAGGCAGCATTCCTATGACAATGGCTAGGACTAGCTGCCATGAACAGTTAAATCTCCATCAGCGAGCAGTTTATATCTTCAACAGTGTGGACTTTGTGAAATTTTTAATCAGTTTACTTATAGTTTTTTAACTATATAGAACTCAGTTATAGAAGGGATCATTTATTACTGCACTATCCAGTGTCACCCAAATGACATGGGTCATGAGTCTGGTTCCTCTCAAAGTTTCTACCTCTTATCATTTGAGGGAGTTTTTTCTTGCCACCATTACCACCGGCTTGCTCATTAGGAAAAAAAGTTAGGAAAAAAAACTATAAGCCATGTCCTAATTTCTTGTCTTTGTAAAGCTGCTTTGAGACAATGCCCATTGTTAAAGGTGCTTTAGAAATAAAGTTGAATTGAATTGAATTGAATCGAGAAAAATTAGTAACACATACATCACCAAAGACTTAAAGAGGAAAGCAAGATAGTAGTAATAAACATGTCTTGTTTTCCAAAAGCAATATACAAGAGTGAAACTTTCTGAGAGAAGAGAGGATAGCATTGGTTACTCTAGGTCTGCATAACGTACAAAGTAAAAAAAAAAAACTATGTATCACCCATGTCCAGAACAAAATACTCCCATTCCTCAAATCCATTAACAAAATGATTCACTCAGCGGATTCACACATCCCAGAGGGACACTACTCTTAGTGCACTTTCTTAGTGTGCAAACTGTCTGTTTCAGGGTCTTCTTGATGGGGTCAAACAGATATGCAACAGCAACCTTGGCAGCAGCTTCTCAAAATACCGGTCAGAGCTTGCAGATACTAGATCAACAGTCAAAACCCACAAGCAAACACTTCTGCAAAGTGACCCAAAGCACAACTGAGTGTTTGATTTGGCACACAGTGAGCATTCCCAAGTGGATTTCACCAGTCTGAAGGAGTCCTGACCAAACAATAACAAATATTAGTTTGGCAGGGGAACACAAGGTCATGGACCATGAAGGTCAGAAAAGACTCAGTACAGCCCAGGACATGAGACAGCTGATTAAGTTATTTGCTACCCTGTAAGTTTTTAAATGAACAACTGAGGTAACAAGACGAAAGACATAATGTCTGCCTAATTATGATGAACACAAGCTAAGACAACACAATCTCATCTTATTATGATAAGATCTGCAGTACACTATGCAGGATATTGTCCTTACAATAGGATTTTACTTAAAGTAAAATTACATTATGATCTACAGTAGTCTTGTGCAATATAATTAAATAAACTTCACACAGCCTTCCAAATTTAAAACATTTTGCAGAGGAGCTCTGCAATTTAACACTGGAATACCAGCACAAGCCAGTACTCGAAATGTGCCAAAATGGCTGTTTTTTTGTCCTCAATAAAACTGTAGATGGCCAATGGACATATTTATCCATGATTACCCATTACATGATCAACTGGAAGCCATGCTCCTTTGCTGCCTATCTACATGCTCTACAATTGTTCATGAATGTGAAATAAGATCTTTTGTTGCATGTTTCACTTTGCTAACATCAGGCAAGTGTATAGTAAACATAAGAAAGAATAAGAATTTTGACCTAAAAAGAATAAATAAAGGTAGACCTGCCAACTCTAACATTTAGAGTCAATTGATGATAATGTTGAATAACTAGAAAGTTACTCTGATCCTTCATGCATTAGTCAGCACTTAATCACATTCAAACAGTTGCAGAAAACTCACAGATAAAATGTCAGTAGTTTTTTAAAGCATTATATTTAAAAAGCACCTTTATGTTTTACAGAAGAAGTCATTATCAAAGCTTTTGACAAATAATCTGTACATTTCATATCCCAAGCTAAACATTCAGATTTCAGTGACTGGTAGATGATGATAATCAGATTAAAATGCATTCATAATATGGAAGTGAAAGATAAAGTATTTATTTATCAGCCAGAGGCTAGTGTGTAAAGAAATCGAAATGAAAAATAAATAATTTTTAATACATTTTAAAGAGGTTGCACATTTAGCATTTAGCACATTTATTATTTTATTAAATTATTATAAGCAGCAGGATAATGACTAGCAAAATATCAGATCTGGCCCAGTATCTCCGACATAGTTCCAAGATTTTTTCCTGTTATTTTTTCTTTTCTGTGTGGGAATAATTCAGACAGAAAGAAAGGAATAACTAATTTTTTCTGCTTGGACTGTAAATCTAAACACGTTTTATATTCTAGTTTCTTCAAAATAGCCACCCTTTGCTCTGATTACTGCTTTGCACACTCTTGGCTTTCTCTCAATGAGCTTCAAGAGGTAGTCACCTGAAATGGTTTT
>JAOTRJ010000055.1:13679130-13693688 GCA_028564905.1 Leptodoras praelongus
CGCCCCACCCGGGGATCGAACCCGGGACCTTCTTGCTGTGAGGCGACAGTGCTACCCACCAAGCCACCGTGTCACCCCGGTTATATTCATAACACTTTATAACACTACACTACACTGCTAAAACAAATGAGCAAGCTGAGCTAACTTGACACGCAATCATTTCTAAAGAGGAATGTAACTAATAGTTAGTAATAGATGTTCTTCAGCTTAAACTCATACACTTGAATCATAACTGATAAAATAAATGCTTAATGTGTTCACTGTTCATTCTAGGTACGTGGCTTTATGCTGAAATATTTGATATTCAATATTATACATTTTGTGAATATTATAAATATTCACATCATGTGGCAGAATTAGGAAGGACAGGAAAAGTCATTACTCCAGTATGAATACATTCTTTTTTTTGGCCATTTGAGTAACATTAGCTAGCATCAGCATTGCTGTGTTTTTTTTTTTTTATAATAGTAATTTCTAATATTTTATTATTGTGGTTTATTATGTAAATGTTACATATGTCTGTTTTATGGACACATATTGATTATACACTGATACACCTGAATTAAAATATATTTTAGGTCATCATCCATAGCTAGAGACCATAGCACCGTTTAGCTTTTAGATTAACATAATTGCTATCATGTGGTAGTGTTTTCTGCTAAGTAGTAGGTAGCTGTGTTAGCTGTGCTTCTGCTGCACCTGACTGAGTCTGGTGAGTTGAGGTCATGAGGGTTGCTGAGGATGGAATGGGCTGATGAGGCAGGAACATGTAGCTGTCATTGGGTAAGGAGTGTGCACGCCCCACTGAAGTCTTCTTCACACAGAGCAGGTGCTCTTCCAGGCGTTCATGTGGCTGCACAGACTCTGTTGAGGGTTCTGCAGGATCTGCATTCTGAGGGGCAGAGAAAAGTGTCGTAAGCAGAGCTGTAAGGCTAGCTCGAGCCAGGGATATGAGAACCGGTGCACCTCCCTTACAAACATATACACAGTACCTACAGGACAGGTTAGCACACTGAAATGAAAGGCACACTGGCTACAGGGAGGAGACTGAGCTTAATGGCCGGTTGTGGTCTACAATTAGCATTATGCTGTGTACTATGGAGTGACTGCCTTCCCTGTGGATGGCAACATGTAGTTTTATTTAACCCCCAATAAAAATATTTGCAATTCATTATTGGGTAATAACTCTCACCAGGCTCCTCCCTTCCAGAGCCACATCTAGAGCCTTTACTACTGCAGCTAGCAGACATGAGAAGCTGACCCGTATGCTTATAAAAAGAAGTCAGGGACATAGCATTGTGGGAAAACGTGATTACAAAATACAGGTCAAGACAGAGACAAAGCTATGGTAAAATCATGGAGCTTGAACATAAACATACACATATACTGACACATAAAAATGATAAGGACAGAACCACCCAGAATAAAACAGGGTATAGATGTAGGAAAGGACAGGGACAGAGGTGAGAAACCCAGACAGGAAAGTAGCAGGGAACAGGACTACTCTACTGGATTGGACACAGACCAGACTAGTAGGACATGGCCAGAGAATAAAGAGAGAGAGAGCTGAGCGGATGCTTAGGAAACCCAAGAGCTTCCAGTCAAACTTGTCTTTTAAACCTATGCAAAGCAAGATTAATCAAATATTTTAATTATTAATAACTAACAGCTTTTAAAAGAAGGTTTAAAAGAATGTTAACATCTCTTGTGGCAACGACTACTAATGTCCTGGTGTGTTACCACAATGTTTCACCCAGAAAACATGTTTTGAGTTATAGATATGCTCAAAAAGCCATTCAAGGGTGATTTTAATATACAGAGACAATAATATATTATCCAAAATACCTAATTTTATCCAGTATATTGACTTGTACAATATTACAAATATAATAAAAGTGGGTTGTGATTTACATCACTGCAACAAAATTCATGAAAACATCTCAGACCCCTAGCTGGGGTTCACACATATTCCTAGGTAACCCCAGACTATGCTTTAAGTGTTGAGTAGCTTATTATTTGAAACTTGAGTTTTTTCTCATTTATTTATTATCTTCTGTCTGAACTGTTTTTAATTGCCTCTTGCGTCTATGCTAAATTATATAGTTGATAGCAAAGGGTGAAAATTCTCTTTCAAATTTTCCGTCCTCCAATTATTTCCAGAATTAAGCTAGTTTTTAATGGTTTTGCCAGATACAACCAATAAACTCCCATCTTGAGGCATCTACAAATGTTGAAGCTTAATGTCCTGTCCCTGTGTATATACTGATATATCTTTTGAAATTAAATTTCCTGACGTATATCATTGAACCTGAATTTGTCCCACTGTAAGTATATAGAGGGAGAGGAAAACAAGTATTCAAACACTATTGTTTTTGTTATTTAATATACTAGTATGAATGCCTGTTCACCCAATTATTTATTCAGTTAATCAATCATCTGGCAGCAGCACAATGCAGAAAATCATACTGATATAGGTCAAGAGCTTCAGCTATATGTTCACATCAAACAAATCTGATCTCAGTGACATTAAACATGGCATGGTTGAAATACTTGTCCATAATGTCTTTTCATTTTGCGCTTAGAAATTTTAACTAAACAGTATGTATTTATAAACATAGACAAAGTTAAGATAAGATAGGTATTTGGTCACTATATACAGTATGAAAAAAGCTTCAGTTGGTTGGGAAGATTTTTCATACAACAAGTAACAGTCAAGAACAAGTTCTCAGGAATGACATTGTTAAACATCCCTGTAAGTGTATTTGGTCTTACAAAATAGTATGCAAGTGGGAAGGTCATGTGTCAGATCTCAAAACACACTCTCTGACTAATGATAAAATTTCTAAGGGACAGGGGTGGCTCAATGGTTAAGGTGTTGGGTTACTAAACAGAAGGTTGGGGGTTCAAGCCCCAGCACCACCAAGCTGCCACTGTTAGGCCCCTAACCCTTTATACAATTGCTCAGTTGTATAAAAATGCGATAAATGTAAGTCACTCTGGATAAGGGTGTCTGCCTTAAAATGTACAAAAAATAAAGAAAGTAAAGAGGTGCAGGAAAACCTGAGAGTTGCAGGAACAACAGTTATATCAAGATTAACAAACTATAAACTGTACCACAGTTCCTGATCATCTTTCTTCTCACAGAAATGCACATATACACTATATTACCAAAAGTATTGGCTCATGTATCCAAATAATTGAATTCAGGTGTTTCTATCACTTCCATGGCCACAGGTTTATAAAATTAAGCACCTAGGCATGCAGACTGCTTCTACAAAGATTTGTGAAAGAATAGGTCGCTCTCAGGAGAGAAGTAAAGAGGTGGGAGCAAGATATGGGGCTGCTTCTCTGCTAAGAGTACTGCAGCATTGAAGGAAACATGAATGGAGCAATATTCTGTAGCATATTAGAGGTAAATTTAATCTCTTTGGCTAAGAAACTGAATCTTCAGAGAAGATGGGTGTTTCAAGAAACAATTGACCCCAAACATAAAGACAAAATAACCTTATTATCTTGGGGAATGAAGACAATTTGCCAATAGGAACGGGTTAAAATTAAATCACACTGCTGCAATAAGCAAATGACTTCTTACTGTAGATGTCTTGAAGCTGTAATTACAAACAACAGCTTTGCAGCAGAGTACTAATGTTAATTCATGGTGTTCGAATACATTAGAATTCAAAGAATTAATTTTCTTTTTTTTAACATATGTTTCATGATTACTTACATACTTACTATATGCACTGGAAGTATATTTAATAACAAAAACAATCATACTTGTTTTCCCTCAGTGTATAATGCTATAGGAGCATGTGTACAAAACATTTCTGACAGAGGAGGCAAATTACTGGAAGCTCTATAAGGAAAGACCTAGAACCCGCAAAGATGAATGAACATTGCTCTACTGTTAAGTACATTGCACTCCAGACTGGTTAGTAAGAGGGGATTAAAATCATCAGGGACAGAGTCATCCGTCAGAGCTAAGGACCAGGATTTCTCCGATGCCAGAGACAGAGCTTCCATCTCAGCTAGGGGGATCTAAAGAGGAAGAGATGAGGCCAGGGTGAGAACAGAGCCCATCTGGCCACATGCAATTAGAGATACACATCGACACACACTCACGCAGGAATGTCTCGTGCCAGAACAAAAAAAATAAATTTTTTTAAATAATTCATTTTCAGTTCTTCAACATTTGCTATTTTTGCACATGCAGTGTATAGCGCGTGTGCAGACACTGGCACAGCTCTGATTGCACTTGCAGAAACTGAACAATTAATAAGATTTGAAATGATTTATAATTAAATAAAACAACAATAAATGTATATATATGTCTATTTATGTAAAGCAAGATTTCACCCCTCTCAGGTTTCCATAATGCTGAAATGCTGCATCAGCCAGATTCAGTGATTTAGCTGAGTTACTGAAACAAATTGCAGAAGATGCAATCTCAAGACATTAAATAATCTGCAATTACATCAAAAAGATTTTAAGATCACCATTTTGCAAACTTAACAGAATTTTCTGCAAAGCTAACAGAGCGTTCTGCAAAAAAAAAAAAAAAAAAAAATTATAATAATAAAATGATGAATATTTCTACAACAATCCAGTCTCTGATCCTTGTTTTATCACTTTCAGTCTCAGGGAGTAAAATTTTAACTAAACAAACTTACAAAAGTGTTTTGTTTTGTTAAATTAAACTAGATTCTCAAAGTCATTGTCATGTTATATTCACTGACAAAAAAAGAAACTGAATTATCTTACATTCATTTCAATTACTTAGAGAACACAAACCAAAGTGTTTCACAGAGAAAGACAGACAGGCCAAAGAGAGATAGGGAGAGAGAAAGAGAAAGTATGGTGTTAGGCAGCAGGCTGCACAGGGGAGCCATTGACCTGTTTCTCATGGCAGTACTTGCTGGGGAGAAGGGGCAGAGCGTAGTAGTGGCAGATGGAGCCAGAAAGGTTGTCCATTAGGCTGAGCTCTCCTTCCAGTGAGCCCTGGATCACCAGGGATACCGAGTCAAACATGGGCCTCCGCTACAGACCCAGCCATTAACAGACAGAAAAAAGCAGAGAAAGAGAGAAAGAGAGAGCAGACAGAGACATGGACACAGGAAGAGGAAAAGAGAGGAAGTGTGAAAGCAAAAGTGCACAGACAGTAGAAGCAGGAGAGAATTTCATAGACAACAGTTCAAGAGGCCACATGGAGGTTAGATTTATATATAAAGAGAACCAAGAAAGTGGAATACAGTTTAGATCTGATTAGATCCTTAATATCTACAGGCTTTAATACAGTGCAATTGCTGTATTATGCGTGCACAAATTGTTAATAGCAGACCTGCACACAAGTCCTTTTCTTTAAATGTAAGTCTTACTTTCACACTAACAAAGCAAATTACGCGACATAATTATACTACTAAGGTGTATGCATTAATAAAGTATGCATTAATAATGTGCAAAAAGACCCATCACATTTGCAGTACGGAAAACAAAGCAGTCAGTTTGCTGGTGTTACAAACCATACTCCATTTCCAAATACAAAATGAACATGAATTTTCTGTGACACCAATCCAGATTTATAATATATAAATACTGTAATACTGTATTCATATTTTTTATTATGTATGTTGCCAGTGTGTGTGTGTGTGTGTGAGATGTGGCCTGACATGAAGCAGCCTGGTTTGTATCTGATAAATGATATTGCATAGACGCTAGCAGCAACAATATTAGTGGCATTATTCACACACGTCTTGTGTACATCCAGAAGATTAAAAGTGCAAGATGGCACATCAGAGCCTGAACATCCCAGTCCATCTGGTTTCCAAGCTGAACCATAAAACGTGGGGTTTGTTTGTCCGTTTGTTTTTATATAAAACAAAATAGGATTTTACGCACAGCATCATGATTCTTGCTGGACTGTGTCTCAAAAAAAGAAAAAGGCTGGCATAATAAACATGCCTTTATTTGAAGGTGGCATGAGAGCTTTTGTATCACTTTAAAACACTAACTATAATAGAAAAACAGGGGAGTGTTTTTACTTAGTAACAGTCTGGAAGAGTCATTTGAAACAATGCTATTTTATTTAGTAGAGGTAAATAGATTTTGGGGAAATTTGTCCATTTTTTGCTGAACTACACTGGTGTAGAATATCAGGATAGCAAAGAAGATTAGAATAGCACAGATTAATTTAAACATGGCTTCGCTAAATGTGTCTCCCAGTGACATTTCAAATATGAGACCACAAAATCCATCTTTGATATATCTAATCATCTGTAAAATAAATGAATGAAACAAAAGAGGAGATGCCGAGTTTCCCATTAAATGTCACGAAACACAAATTGTCTGTGCTGTAAACATGCTGGTAAAATTTACAGGTGATTTGCATTCATCAACCTGTGTGAGTATGAAGATCAATAAATCTGGAGGGAATTTTCAGTGTGGTTTGGAATATGAAAACATTTACACACAACTTTATTAAAAGATAAATGAGCCATTGTGTATATATGAACTAAACCTTTGTTACATTATTTTGATCATTCTTGGCAACACAGACCAGCACAAATGATGCACAGTTCATATTATTAAACAACCCATACATTTTAGTATATAAACCATAAGTGTAGTGCCAAAACACTATTTCCCTGTGTTTACTAACTAGTATTTATAGGTATTTGTAATAATAATAATAATAATAATAATAATAATAATAATAATGGTGTCTATAGAATATATTATAAATACATAGAACTTTCTCTAAATATTGACATTAATACTGTAATAAAGGTTTTAAAAATTATTGTGGAAAGTGATCATATTATATTAAATAATTTATACGTTTAAATATAGTATACACTTCCTCTTGGGGTATGTATGAGCATGTGTAATTACTGACTAAGGGTTCTTGCTAACTACATAAATCTAATGTTGAAAGTTGACGTGTAGCAATACACTGTAATCACACTGTACATAAATCCTTAATTAAACATACATAGAACTTAAAAGCACTTAATATTAAGTGGAGCCTTACCTCAAGTGTATTAATTACTTCAAGCAATAAAGACAGATTGCTTCTTGTGTTCACCCCACCTGAGCCTAGACGTTTCCATTTGTTCTGTACTACCAAAGATCTCCACCGGGGAGCACAATAACTCCACTGAGACTGTCCACGTGTGCATGCAACCCAAATAGACCTCTACAGGAGAGTGCCACACTAAACATTAGATGAGGGATAGAAAAATGATGATATGAAGGTCACCATTTACTAAAAAAATGGCGTTCTAGAAATAGCCAGGCACAACAAAAACAAGCTGATGTATCAGTGCTTTCCCATGGCACCAGAATGACCTCTGGCTGCTTTGCATTTAAAAAGGGAAACAGCAGGGCCATATCTAAAAGACAGCAAGAAACCAAGAACTGCAGCTGATTGGCAAAAAGGAAAAGCAGTTGCAGGATATCATGCAACATAAAAGATAAATGTGAAATGCTGTATTATGGGCAAATAATGATGTTGCAGTTATGAAATGATAAAAAGAAGACCTACGGCACAATGGTGAAACTTTCAAATAAACTCAATTTATCTAACTCAAATATGGTTAAATATATTCCTAAACATATTTTATAGCTTATTTATGTGGCTCATACCATTCCATAATCTATAATGCTTATATTTTGTATAAAGTGGCATTAATCATATTGAGACGTTTCTGAGTTCCTTAGTTCATAGTAACACTTACTCATGCTATGTGCCTTTAAATGGTTATAAATCTGATTATACACGGCCATACAATCTCATATACACTGTCATTAACGCTCATAATAAAGGACAATGAGTTTATGGCTCTTAAGCAGGGCTTAGCACATGGGGAGAGAGCTGCTGTCTCCTCCTTCAGCTGGCACTATGGTGTACACCAGACAGATGATGAGAGTCAGTGGTCAGCTTGCTCATTCTCTATAGCTGTCACATCTCACATGGTGCCCTGCTTGATGCTCAGCTCAGCATTCAAAACCTAGCCAAGGTTTTTCAGCATACTGGACTCTCTGCTATGTGATTCACCGGTTGGGTCTGACTGGGTAATGGCCCTATGCAAACATGCACAGCTGCTAGCCCATACTGAGTAAGCAAAGCTCCCTTAGTATCTGCCAAATCATGTTAATATCAGTGTGCTGCCTACAGAGTGATACAAATCCACCAACACATAATATAGTGCTAGTTTCACTCACCTGTAACGGAGGCTCCAGACCTTGAGGCTGGTCTGTCTTGTGTGCTGTTGAGTTTCTGCGTATGGCTGCTGCCGGGCTGTCTGGGGGATAACCTCTGTCCTGTGAGTCTCTGGAGATCCAGCAAGACCCTGCAGGCCCACCTATGTCTCGCAGGGCAAGAGGGGAAATGTGTCCCCCAGTCATCCCCCCATCTCCCCCTACTGCCTCCAGCTCCATTTCAGCCTCTAGCTCCGCCTCCTCCTTAGCCTCTTTGTTGCTCTCTTCCAGGTGCTTCATCAGGACGGCGATTACAACGTTGACCAACACAAACTGAGCCGTCAGCACAAAGGACACAAAGTAGATGGGAGACACCACTGTGTTGTAGCATGTTCCATTGTCATGAGCACAGTCTCTCAGTGTGTCCTGAAGCATACACATAGACAAATAAGTTTACATGCAAACTTGGCAACACCAGCAGAGTTAAATCCAAAATGATTTACTAAAAGGCTTCTGTGTTTTAAATGTTTAAAATAGAATATCTTGTTCCTTTTGCCAATAAATATGGGATTAAATCTAAAAATGCAGTATCTCTACAAATAGATTAGGTTAAGTTGCAATGTGATTTATCAGCCTGAAGGTGATGCAGAGTACAGTGACTGCATGTGCAAATAAAGGTAGGTATTAAATTTGTGGAGGCCCATTTCAAGGAAAAATAAAACTATTAAGACTCAATAATGAGAAAGCGTCTAAAAGTTATGACTTAGTATTTCAAAATAATAGGAAAGCTCCTCAAAATTAGGCCAAAAAAAGTTGGCTTTACAATTAATATTCTCTACACATTCACAATTCTGATGACGACATTCAATGAGCATATGAAAAGGTTTCATTTACCTATATGCTGCACATTATATAACAGTATGAGCTCTTACTCTATATGGACAAACATTTGTTTGCACCTGATCATCTCACCCATATGTGTTTCTTCTCTAACATTTTCTTGTGGCTGATTGAATATAAATCCCCATAGCCACGCTCCAAAATCTAATGGAAAGCCTTCCCACATGAGTGGAGGGTATTATAACACTGAAGGGGGACTAAATCTGGAATGTGGAGTGTTCAACAAGCACATATGGGTGTGATGGTCAGGTGTCCACACACCTTTGGCCATATAGTATATTTCAATTGCATTCACCTTTGCAGACATACAGTATGCCTGTATATGTTTATATTGCCTTCATATAGTAATTTGATGTTTCATCATCTCTAATTCACTATTATATACAGTACATGATGTGTATGGCAACCAAAAATGATCATCACACACAATAAACATATTTAAATGCCGTTTTCTTTAACAATCTTTAACTGCATGTGAAATAATTTACTTAGTTGTTATATTCTTAAATCACCCACTGACCCTACATGCAATTTATCACAACACACCCATGAGATAAACCTTCTTTACTGGGGGTCTTAGTAAATCAGGGCTTCAGTGAAGACAACAATGACTTTTATGGCTCCCCAATGAGGCACATAAAGAGCATGTGAAAATGACTGTGAACCTCAAGTAAAGTTCACATGATGTACAAAAGGTGAGACAGACATAATAAATGTACCTTCATAATGCCGTTCCAGTTGTCCCCAGTGGACACACGGAACAGCAGAAGAAAGGCCATGCCAAAGTTCTTGAATGTGGCGTAGCGCCCAAGGCCCTCACAGGGGTGCAAATCATCACATACTACAATTGAAACAGTATGGATCACAAATATATTTACATTCAGTGCCATAAATAAGTGCATACTCTCTTCAAAAACGATTCAATCTAGGACCCTAAATGGTTCTTTGGAGTTTCGCTCTAGGGAAACCCTTAAAGGTTAACACAAACCTTAAGGGATTTGGCTGTCAGAGACAGTTAAAGGAAAAACACCTTTAGGAATATGAGAACCCTTAAGGATTATTTTTTTCTTGAAGTATATACACTTATATGTTAGTAAATCAAGTAATTCTGAATAGAACATTTCTCATTCATACTGTTTGTACACACAATTTGCGAGAGCTTTTGAAAACAAGCCTACACACATTTCAAAATAATCCACTTCTGCACGTTGTGAGAAAGCCATCTAACTGTCTAAATATCTAATCGACACCATTGACAAATTAAAGGAATTCAATTACATGATTCAAGCAAGATGTTTAGATCTTTGATGGAATAAAAAATGCAGATGGTACGTCATAAGTTCTCTATCATAAGTGCTAGACTCTATTAATGTCTATTGATGGTTTGTGCTTACTCAGATCACCAAACAGCTCTACTCCCAGTGCTGCGAAGATAAAGAAGAGAAGCATGAAGAGAAGACCAAGATTCCCCACCTGTAGCGAGAGAGAGAGAGAGAGAGAGAGAGAAAGAGAGAGAAGAGAGCAAGAGCAGACTGAGCCAGAGAGCCACATCAGTGTTTCTGAAGCATAAAAGACAGAAAGAACAGATCCAGAAACACCACCTCCAGAGAGCCTAGCAACAAGAGATCTATGAGCTATGATGTGAGAGAACTCCTGGCCCATTCCAGGTGATTAGAGCTGAAAGTTCAAAAAAAGGTTAGACTAGGCTAAACATACAAAGCAGTAACCATGCACAACCACATGGACAACATCAGGTAGGCTTTTGAGGAAAATGAACAGGCTGAGTAAACTGGAAACTGCTTTGTTCCACTCCAAGAGTTCTAAAAAAGATATATTTTCATTGTCTCTGGCTAGACTTTTTCCAGCTTTAATGAAGCACATGATTACCATGTACAGTACATTTCAGAGAATGACATGGTTATGGATCACTGAACACTTTTATTTATATCCCTATCTGGGCATGGGGAATGTTTAAACCAGTGGCTTCCAGACACGTAGAGAGGGACAGAAAGATATTAAGTATGATGACATGTAAGGTTGTGATAAATCATCTGCAAACCTTAGTTCTACCAGGTAAAGATCTATTTTCACCACATGAAGTAACCTACACAGGAACATGGAGTATTTGCAATTATTTATTTGCATTATTCATTCAGAATTGCTACATTATTTATTAAAATTATGACAGCATCCCGTGGTGCAGCATGTACCCAAATCAAAAGGGCTTCGTCGGGGAGCCACAGAACCCAACAGCATTAGAGAGAGCATGCTGAGCTGCTGAGTTTTTTTCCCTCTTTGCCTCCTGCTGCATTTGCTATATTGCCATCAGTCCATATGTAGCCTTACTACTTCACTGGCTATGGAAATGAGGCCAGCGGGAAAAAAAAACAAGGCCTGCAGAAGCTGGGCTTGGAGAAAATGAATGATCTAACATAGCTTAGGATGAAGAACAGACAAGAGAGTGGTCGTATCACCTGAGGCAGGGCCTGGATCACTGTGTCCAGCAGAGCTCGCATTCCCACCGCCATCTTTAAGAGTTTTAACACTAAAAAAAAGAGAGTTTGATGAGGATAGGCTTAAGCACATCTTGAATAAAATGTGTGTCTTTGTGTGTGAAAGGAAGTTATAATGGTGAAAGCAACAGTCTGTGCTTTAATAGCTCCTTCATGGGCTACTCTGTGGTGCTGAGGTGAGAGGCGAGAATATTAATGTGCTGTTTAAGAGAAAGAATGGATGAGGGAGCTATAAAAAGAAGACACCCTAGACACATTGCTTCTCTGCCAGGACATGGAATCTAATTTTCCCTGTCATTCTGGCGTACTGAAATTGTATGTAAATAGGTAGCAAGCTTGTATTAATATTAGGCTTGTGTTAATGATAGTTTGTAAGTGGGTTGCAGAAGGCCAGATGCCCCTATTGCTGCATGCACTGAGGACGGCTGGTGTTTTAATTAAGAGAGCATCTCTAGCAATTTGAATAGCGTGCACGTGTACACAGATTCACACACACACACACACACAAGCACATACACGTTTTTGTAGACTTTTTTTTTTGTTAAAATTTTTTGTTAAAAGCCACAAGAAAAGCCTCACTTTCCTTATGGGGACCAGCTAAATGTACCCACAAGGTAAAAAATATCAGATATTCCTATCCTTGTGGAGACATTTGGTCCCCACAAAGACAAAAAACATGGCACACACACACACACGCACATATACACACTATACTTGTGAGGATTTTCCATTGACATAATTACTAATTAATGCTATCTCAAACCCAAACCCTAACCTTAACCTTAACCTCAGTATTGAAAAGGCAACTTTCTGCCTGTTTTATCTTTTTAGATTTTTGTTAAAATCTACAAAAAAAACACATTCCTTGTGAAAACCATTCTTAGTACAAGTACACATACACACACAGAGACACACACACAGTGAAAATCTGGGACACTCGTCTGTTTTTGCCAGTTGTGCTGCTCCTAAGGAATGATGTGCTCTGGGAGGTTTTATTGATTATACCATCAACACAAACACCCAAGCAATCATGCAATCTGTGCGTGTGTGTGTGTGTTTGTGTGTGTGTGTGTGTTTGTGTGTGTGTGTCTGTGCGATTCAGACAGGCTATGTGGACTGGATTTTTCATTTTAGCCATCTGTTCATTTGACTGCTAGACAGTTGTCATACAGATGCTGAAACACTCAAAATAGAGTAGCAGTAATAGAACTAAGCTCTTTCCAAAGAGATAATAAATCAGCAGGTTGGCAGAGTTGATTTGAGACAACAACCAGACTGGGTAAAGTAATCACCACGGGCAATGCGTAGCACCCTCATGATTCGTATGATGGTAGGGTTGATGGGGAGTGAGGCATTGACCTCGATCTCCTCCAACGTTATCCCCATTATGGACAGCAGCACGATAGCTAGATCCAACTGGTTCCACCTGTGGAATACAGGCACATATTATTCAGCACAGTGCATCAAATGAGAATTTCTAAACGATGATCCGAGAATCCAATTTTCCTAATTTAATAAAGCATTATTCAAGATTATTCAATCACAGTGTGATGTCAAACCTCTCATCTGAACTCATATTTACCCTAATATTTCAGCAGTTTAGAAGTATTTGGTGTAGCTTAGTGAGACTTAAAACTACTTGCCAAAGTATAAATCACTTCCTCTGAGGTCATGAATTCAGTGTTGTCACAGGTGAAGTGTTGACTTTTAAGGCAAGCCAATTCACAGAGGCCTGTAGCCATGCGAAGGGTTCTTATCAGATATGAGAAATAACTGGAGCAAGATTGATAGCACAAATCTTTTCTACATTTCTACATATCGTTCTGGCTTGATTACAAGGAGCACATTGATCAAAGTGATCTGTACAGGCTTTGTGCAGGAATAACCTGACCAGAGTAGTTCCCAATAAATTCTGACCTTTTGCCAATCGCAGTCACATTTTTTTAAGCACCCTTTAGACTGCACTTACAGACTAGTACACAGATGCAGCATGCAAAACTTTACAGAACCAACCCACTGGTTGCTGAAAAATAGTTGTTTTAATTGTTAAAATTGTTACAGTGCACCTAGTTGAAAAATGAATGAAATCTAGGATTTGTCTTCAATATATACACCAAGGTTGATGAAAATCAGATACGATTAATTGCTCAATTTGTCAAAATTGGCTGCAACTGACCCATCAACATTCCTTCAACAACTTTTTTCTGCACCTGTCTGCCAATTTTAGTTAAATATACAGTATTATGCAAAAGTCTTAGGCACCCTATTGGTTTTAGGTACAACTTTTGTTACACAAAAATGTTTGTATGTCAGTAACAAAAGCAACATTTTACATAAGAGACCACTTATCAGTAAAAACATAATGAAGGCTGCAGGGTTTGCATGAAATAAAAAGAAGTAAGTGTGACTGTCAAAGTCTCCAGAAGAGCTGTGGCAGATTCTCCGAGATGCTCAGTAAAACTCACCAGCTAATTACTGTACAGTACGATGCAGAAGTCTTAGGTACATGCAAAGACTCGCTGTAAAGCAAAGAAGCCTTCAAAAATAATGAAGATGTTTCTACATAAAAGAAAACAGTAATAATAAGTGCAGTAAACACTAATAAACTAAAGGAAGTCAATGTTTGGTGTGGTTCTTTCTTATATAATTTTCCCAGGTACAACATGTGCAGTTTTATAAGGAAAATAGTTTTTAAGTTTTACTGAGTGTTTTGGAGAATCTGCCACGGCTCTTCTGGAGACTTAGTCTGCCACACGTACGTATATACAGTTCATTATATGAACTGTATATACGTACATTACATACAAACTAGTTCATTCATAATATAATTCATATTATAAAATAATCATAATATGAATTTTAACAGTTGTCTAATAGGGCTGTCGGCTGTGTAGTAACCTGACTTCTGCACAACACAACTGATGGTCCCAACCCCATTGATAAAGCAAG
>JAOTRJ010000055.1:13701346-13719004 GCA_028564905.1 Leptodoras praelongus
TGCATGTCTTTGGACTGTGGGAGGAAACCGGAGTACCCGGAGAAAACCCATGCGGACACGGGGAGGACATGCAGACTTCACACAGAAAGGACCCAGACCACCCCACCCGGGGTTCGAACCCGGGACCTTCTTGCTGTGAGGTGACAGTGCTACCCACTGAGCCACCGTGTCGCCCATGTATATATATTAGTTTTGTCAAATGAATGCATTAAATGCATTAAAGAATTGACCGTGGCTAAACATTTTAACACAGATTAAAAATTAGTTAAATTACACAATGGCAGTGCCATCAGTGAACACAAACATTCCAATATTGATAGGTTACTCGTTTTAGGCAGCATTCCATTCACATCTTGATTACAGATTATACTCTTGGCTATATTTAGCATGATAAACCATCAACACTGTTCAGACTAATTTTGTATGCTGTAGGCACTTTTGAAATAAATGTTATGAAACATTTATGAACAGTAGGTGATGTATTTTAACTGTTTAATGTATGTTACTTTGTGCACAGTGCTCTGATCTCTCGTGTTCAGTGTTAGGATCTCCTAGCTCCTTAGATATCATAAACATTGCTAAAGTTGAAAGGAACAATGGCGAACAAAGAAGTTCTAGCTCTCTTTGGGTTGCTATATTGTTGTATGTTAAATCAGTTTAATGAGCGACGGACATGACAATGGCGACGGATCTGCAAAACACATATGCAAACTCATATGTACTTTTTTAAATGTATCATTATTGATATTTTATTTCCTTTACTTTGTTTTACTTAAAATTCACATTGTAAATTATTGTTATACTGTTACTCTGTCCCTGATAATTACTTATTCATCTGGCAATTAAAAAAAAAAAGGAAACTGCTTCCCATTTGAAGTGGGGGGTCCTCTGAGGTAAAATCGAATCAGCCAATCATTTAGCAGCAGCACAACAGAACTTCCAGTGACGTGATATACTCATGTTCCCTAGCTCCCTACAAACTGTGCAGTTCCATTTAGTTAAAAAAAATAAAAAAAGACATCAATCATCTTTAATATTTGACTTTTATCCAATTCAAGTCAAGTGATTAACTGCAATTAAAAAAACTGCTGTCACTTGACAGGTCTAATATGTGTTTTATATTTGCAAAATACAATTAGGTTTGTCAGTGAAAATGCTGAAAATGTTTTATTTGTACTATTATCAATTAAATAAAAGTTTGAGTTCAATTTACAGTTGCATTTGCATTGCATTTTTAGAAAGTGTCCCAACTTCTCTGGAAATTGGGTTGTGTGGTTGTGTGTGTTGTGGTGTGTGTGAATATTATAAGTGGAGCATGAATTATTGTTGTTATGGACAGTTCAAGGTAGAATTGGAGTTAAAATAAACTAAATTAAAGACCAATGTGTTTTTATTCCTGTAAGCAATAGTGCATTGTTGTGATGACCATGTCTTTGAAAAAAACTTCTTTCTAGGCCATGCACATTGATTCATAATGTTCTAATGAAAATGGTGCATTCAGTTTATATAAATAATTTTATAATTGTTAAAGTTTGGTTTGAAATCTACTTCCTCTATAGTTTATTTTATTTTGTAGAAAAGACTTTATTACTGAACTACCTGAGAAGCATGTGCATGGCAACGAAAACGTGTGGAGGCTTGTCATTCAGTATACTAAGGTCACTTCTTTTAAAAACGAGAAGAGGACCGTTTCGTGGGTAAGAACTGACTGGCCAGCTGATTGGTTTGTTTATTCTATGTTGTTCTATGAGAATCTGTTTATTAGAGTGAATGACAGTTGCCAAATAATAATATTGTAATGTAATGTTATATATACACTCACCAAGCAATTTATTAGAAACAGCTGTAGACCTATACACTAATGCAGTTATCTAATCAGCCAATCATGTGGAAGCAGTGCAATGCACAACATCATGCAGACACGGGCCAGCAGCTTTAGCTAACATTTAGCCATCAGCCATCGGAGTGGGGAAAAATGTATTCTCAGTGATTTGACCGTGGTATAATTATTGGTGCCAGATGAGCTGGTTTAAGTATTTCTATAACGGTTGATCTCCTGGGATTTTCATATACATATTATTTGAATGGTGCAATAAAGAAAAAACAACCAGCGAGTGGTACGTCTGAGAATGGCCAGAGTGGTTCAAACCGACAGAAAGGTTATGGTAACTCAAGTCACCACTCTATACAATAGTAGTGAGCAGAAAAGCATCTCAGGCACATCAAGCATCTCTAGAAGCTGCCACAGATGTCTTATATATCGTCTTATATATGCACAGGCAGATGCAACCAATGATGTGCATATATGGTCCTACCAGTTTTTCTGGTACTTTAGTGTAGTGCTCCTAGCAAAGTGCTCAGTGAGTATATTGTATCATCTATTCTGTGTTTAAGAGTCTGTGTCTTCATTACTTAAATATAGTGGGTAAACGCCGCTATTAAAAGCCTGTCGGTAAGTCTATGTGATGCGGCATGTATGTGGAAATGAACTGAGGCAGATTTTTTATGGTCAGGCTAAAACACTGTATGCATGAAGGAAAGCACTCAGTGCAGTTTAAAGTGCAAGTGAGGTGAAATGCATGAGGAGTGAGGTGACAGAATAACTCTTTGGAGGCAAGAAAAACACATAAGCCTGAATGTCTATGAAAGGTAAAAAAAAAATACAGGGGATGGAGTGCAGCCATATAACTTAATGATACATCTAGACAAACCGTTCATTTTTTTCTAAGATGATTTTGCAACACTTAATCACAAGTAATCAAGAGTTTGTTTGCAGAATGAGCCAAACTCTGTTGGTCACTGATTCAGTGTGATAAGAGGCATTCTTGCTGAGATGTATTAAAATACCAGTGTGTGATTTCCTTTTTGTTATCGTTTTACACTACATGCCAGCACACACTGAGTTAGCCCTTTTTTTTTTTTTTTTTTAAAGGCTTATTAATTTGATCATCAAACATGTTTCTGCTGGATGTCCTGAATTCTCTGCTGTCCTGTTAGCACAGATAAATCAGAGAAAGAAGAAATAGGAGGGTAGTTCAGCATATGAAGGACTCCAGACAAAGAAATATTAAAGAAAAGGAAATCATATGACGCCATATATGTGAATGATAGTAATGACAGATTGTAGTAAAACAGAATCAAGGCAGAATCAAACACACACATACACACTGAGAAACAAGATAATACACAAAGGAACACATATAAATCATGCTGGTAGATATGGCAGACAATCCACACTTTCTTTCTGAGTCTGAATGAGATGGCCGTTTAAGATGAAGGATGTTCAGTATGGTGAAACATACACTGGGAGTGAAGGATGGGATACAAAATGAAAGTAATGATCTGCACAGAGCAGTGACATTCTTCACCATTAAACACAAGCATTTATTCCACCAAAACCTTTAAGATTCATCAGCCTAACCTAGATATGCATTCCTCAATAATAACCGTTTCACTGGACTTACTAAAGAGTACGATTTAAAAGGGATACTGAGTAGTAAGCTGGGAATTTGGGGCGGGGGTGGGAGCGGGGGTTGGCGGGGGTAGCTGGTGGCGGGCGGATTTGGGATCAAGCAACAAAACAAAAAGAAATAGTTTACTGGTCATGTTAGGTGGAAATAAATGTTCCAGAAAAGATAACTGTCTGCATGAACACCCATCAGATAACAGACTAGCTATAGCAACCCATCAACCAAGTTATGAAGCATCCGAGAAGAATTATTTCTGTCTCATTCCAAAAGAAAATCTACTGCTCTGAATCAGCCATGTACTAAAACTGTCACAGATTACTTGTTTTCCCAGTGGACTGTCTCCCCTTTGCAATCTTCATTATGTTGCATTGTCATCTGGGTAGTGGTACACATGTCTGACTGAGAAAGCACAACGACCAGTCACACATGACATTTCAATGGTTTCTCCATTGGTGTATAACAGCATTGTAACAATGTAGAAATACTTTGTTAATATAAAAGCGGGTAATAATGTTCAAGTACAAAGAGCAATAACTGCTCTGGGGATATTTCCTCTTGAGCATAAATTGTACTGTTTTTACTTCTAGTTTTCAAAAGCATGTGGGTACTCTCTAATTTTCTCTAACACATTTGTTATTGAATGTAAAATAAAAAAAAAATTAAACCTGACTGCAAAGAAAACAAAATATAACTGATATAACTCAATGCCTTGGTGCAATAAGATAGATAGATAGATAGATAGATAGATAGATAGATAGATAGATAAATAGATAGAAAGATAGATAGATAGATAGATAGATAGATAGATAGATAGATAGATAGATAGATAGATCTGTATCTGTATGTATTTAAAGAGAGGTAATGGCAACATGAAATAAAAATATAGAACTAAGTAAGGAATCTAAATAGTAAAGGTGTAAAAATGAAATAGAGTATTATTTGGTTATAACTATATTTCACGTAGAACTGACACAATGTTGGCGGGTGAAGTTTAATATACATGCCTGACTTCCTGCTTCAGCTGTAGCATTAGATGTCTCCGTCTTAGAAAACTATTCTCAGACAACTTTTAGTTATCCTGTATAACTAAAGGGGTCTGTAAGTGGTGAGATGGAAAAATACCAAAAATGCAGCTTTAAGAGATTGCTTCAGCCCTGCCAGCTTTCACACATTTTTCATAGGAGCACAGCATTATGCCAGAAGTGCACTCTTTTTCATTATTGAATTGGTAGATGAGCAAAGCAAAGTGTTGGGTCTTGTGGTGGAAAAGACTAAATATGCCTGCTTTTACATGACTGTAATAGTCCAAAATATTTATTCACCACAATCCCCAGCATCTATCCTGATACAGACACTAGAAAAATAACTTTTCATTCTGTAGATGCTTAAGTCTTTTTAAATACTTTCCCTTCTCTAATTGCACATTTGTTATTTGTTTGTAGTTTAGCCTTTGGATCATATATAACTCATATAAATCCTTTTTTAACCTTAATATGATAATATCTCCATAGATAAACTACAGGTACAGCAATCTTATCTACAGCAAATGACATAGAGCAGCTCAGTTACTCTTAGAGATTTACTAAGTTTTACTGATCTTCATATTATCCATTCAAACTATGTCATTATATCTTTATATATATATATATATATATATATATTTACAAGGTAATTAGCAACTTTAACAGTAATAAACTGACTGAAAACAGCAAAAATGAAATGACAATTCACCTGAACTGCAGTACAATGGTTTCGTGAATTGTTAATTATTCTGAAACGTATTATTTTTTTAAATCAATCTTTTCTTTCAATCCTGAAGTTAAATAATGGTAACAAGTTCATAAATATATATAAGTACTAATAAATAATATATAAATATATAAATAATGTAATAAAAGGTTGTATTTATCTATAAATCAAATTTATTTATGTGCATAGATGTTACTAAATATCTGATAATTACAGTGTAAGTAATCAGTACTAAAACTGTACAATAGTCAATGTCAATGCAAAACCAACATCTTAATAATATTCTCACAGAATATTTATGATTTTACGATATAAGGATTAAGTATTAATACAATTAAGTACTGAATATTTGTGGCTGAAGGACTGGGCCTGCCCAGTGTTGTCCAGTATTAATTCTGCTTTGTGGAACATAATTACAATATAACTAGATGGCACTAAAGTTGTAATACAATACACTTTTTTTCCACAACACATGTATCACATCATCCTCTTATGTTATCTGGGTTATTGTAATATAATTCACTTAGAGAGATTTTCTCCTGAAAATCAATACGAGAACTTGTTTAACATTACCAATTATTCTACAGTTCTTGTCTCTATATGGGTTAATTACTGTTAAATCACACCAATAATAATTCTAGTACAGAGAATCTTAATATAACTGAAAAATATACATTTAATAATATCTACAGAGGAATACAAACATGAAAATCACGAATTGCCAAAAAAGTCATTCTCTTAACTGTGAACTTGCTCTTTTTTAACCTTTTGCCATATGTTCATGCACAGAAGCAGTCAGTTGCAACATCAAGAGCACATAGGTCTTGGATACCTTTGAAAAAAGCAACTGATGTTGAAAGCTAATGGATAATATGCCGAGAATATAATAATCATGGTTAACAATGGTAAATAATATTTAAGCAATATCACACTCAAAGTCTTGTTATACTGAATATCAGCACGGCTGTGATCCGGGCATAGACACAAGGCTCTAGGCCAAGTACTAAAGATAATCACAGCCGTGCTGATATTCAGTATAACAGAACAACCTCGAGTATGTGCCATTCTTTAGTTTAGTAATAAGTCAAATCAAAATATGATTTTTATTTGTTAATTTATTAATTTTTTTGGCTCCACCAACACAAATACTTCCGCAACTGGACTGGGACTAGACTGTTGCCAAGCAACACATAAACATCTTCCTCCACACTAGCTTACTACTTTCAGTAGGTCTGCAAATAACTGAAGAAATAAATAAATGATACATGTAATTAAATTAATTAAATTTATTTATTTATAATAAATAAAATAAATTAAATTATTAAAATTAATTTAATACATTGAATTCAAATGTTATTTCTGGAAATATGTTCATCTTTGCAGTGCAAAGTCTCTTTTGATCTAAGATCAATTCTTAAGGTAGGCTAATTATAAGTTAATAGATCACAGCTGTAAAGCAGAGTGATACATGTATAATTAAAGGTCACAGTGCTGTTATATCAGCACTCATGCAATGCCTATATTGTCCAATCAAATTACACAGTTAGGTCTAACTGCTGTATAAAACTATTTATAAAGCATTATAATCACCCAGTATTGTTCTTCAATGTTTGCCTACCTACAGGTAAGTGTTGTTATGAGGTAATATGTTTAGGAAAAAAGGTTAATGCTAAGCACACACCTTAATATTAAGAGTATCCATCAAAACACCAGTCATACCCAGGCTACATTTGACACAGCAGTAGATAAAGTTAAATATTATTTCTCCCCTAAAATAAGCTTCAATTACTTAGATCCCAAGAAAAAAATGCAGAAATCAAAGCTATAGCACAGAATAAGTATTAATTCCTACAGGTTGTAATACAAACATTATGCAGAATTACCCTGAAGCCTAAAAAGAAATATATTTACTGATGTTTTGCTCTAAAAACTGAATATTAATATTATCAATGTAATGGACACACTCAGTCTATATCCTCACAGGCTGCTGATGAGCCACGTTAGTGTGTAACCAACATTAAGAGAAGAAAAACATGGCTTCACCCTCAGTAACTCTTGATTAATCACCACATTTGATGTGTCTACTAGCACACAGTAGCTGCAGCAGGCAAATCAGAGAGGAACAAGAGTTAACACAGAGAGACAGATTGGGGTCAGGAAGTCTCTTCTACATAACTCATGCAGAATTCTCAAACATGCTCGACCTAACCGGAGGCCAAGCTAATTAACACGTTGTTTGCTCATTAGGAACAAAACAGAGCTTGCCAGATGTCCTGACAGAGAGCAAAAAGTCATTCAGATTTTATGTGTGCATAGCATGTACATATACTATAACCCCATGTATTTGTAATGAAACGCTCGAAGAGTAAGACAAATCCAGTGGAACACTGTAAATGGTTAAAGGGAACTGAAAAAAGTTGAGAACCTCAGGCACTGGTAATGACGGAGAGAACAGAGGTCTCTCCGCGTGACTATAAACAATGCCAATACATACACTCGACACATAAGAACACCCTATTACTCAAGTTGCTACACAGTCACATTTACTGCTGTATGGAAACAGAACATCAGGATGTGCTGAGCATGCCCTCATGAGCCATCCAGAATGGTGCTGCTAGAATCAACAGAAGACTACTGCTTACTGTAATGTATGAAGAGACCTCAGTTTAAATGCCAACAACTATTTTATTTGACGTTCACTAGAATCACTCTATGAGCTTACATTTGGAGCTAAGAGACACACTTGTGTATTCAACAATGCATAAATCACTGCATGTAAAAATCAGGTCAGACCATAATGTTGTTGTTTTAAGTGACTTAGCTGGGATTTTATGTGAAAACTGACAGACAGTACTATTATATCAGTTTTGGTAATACAATGGAGTAATTATATAACGACAAACACCTGCACAGGTATAAATGGACTATACTTCAAAATAGAATACAAAATATAATAATAAAATCTAATAATACCAGGTACTTACCACATCATGGTGGTAAGTAGTATCTGTAACTGGTCGGAAAGACTGAACAGAGTAGGTTGGTGCATGTAACAGATGTGTAATAAAAATTGTAACATGACACAATTTTCAATATTATGTTAGGAAATTGTGTCAAGATATGGATCTTAGCATCACATAGTGCTGGTATATTTTCACATTAGTTATGCATACATCACCATCTTTCAAGGTCTTAGTCAATATTGCATTGTAGCACCAACCACATATATATCTCTAAGTGCAGGTTATTATCCAGCCTGTAATATATGATCTGGGCATGCCTGGCAATTACCATATTTAAATATTAAATAGTACCTAGTAAACAGATTGGAAAATAAAGTGTATGTAATTTGCATAAGAGTCTTACAAAAATAGTGCCAAATGCATATGGTAATTATTCAAAATAAACTTTCTACATGCAACTTCTTTAAATTCAAAGGGAGTGAAGAAGGTTGCATTATCAGCCAGCAACATAATGCTAGTTTTTGGTCTGTAATTTGTACTTGTTCTACCTGATCAGTTGGTATCGTAAACTACTGTTTTCTTCTACAACTGATGCAGTTGGTGTTGGTGAAAGCAGTTTATGAGGAGCAACCATAAGCTGTTACCACTGACATTACTGACTGAAGCACGTACATCACATGAATAGATGAGTTGTCACACAGTCATGCAGTCTCCGAACAACTGAACAACAATGAGTGGTGTGGTGTGTGTTAGAACAACTCACTATGTTACTCGAATCATGAAAATAGTGATAATTGGTGAAAACACAATAATAAGGTTACATCACAATAAAAATCACGTGAGCACTGAGCAATGACACCCAAAAACAGACATATCAGAAGCAGACAAATTACATAATGCTGGAGGTTTAAGGTGCAACTCTTCCCCTCACAGTAAGACACAATGCTTCACAATGGGGGCAAAAGCAAGAGCATATTCTTACATTTGATTTACATCTAGCACTTACTGCAGACTGATGTGTGGTTATTACACTCAAGCCATTATGGTTATAGTCTGAGATAATGCCTGTATTCAATTACAAATAGATAAAAGCTACTTTATAGTGTGTATTAGTTCATAGAGTGCTATTGATATTAGGTAGAGTATCTCATTCGTATTCTCACCTCTTTCTTCCTCTCTCACTCTATCTGTCTGTCTCCCCAGTGTGAGCGTGAGGTTTAGCTTGTAGCTGGTGATGCTGGTGGACAGTTGATGAGTTGTGGATAAATTACATACATATATGTCCACAGACTTTTCTCACAGGCTTAGATGAGGTGAGGCCTTGAACTAGTAAAGGTGCCTTCCCTCATACTGCCCTATAGCCAAAGCCCATTAAACACCACCACGGTGAACACACAGACATGCCAAAAATACTCTGTACCTGTCACTCCGCTCTCAGGACTGGACCAACTGACACCCGTCAGCATTATATCTAAAAGAATGAGACCATGTTAATCAGGCAAGGCCTGGAAGCCTGCTGAAAGAGCTGTATATAAGTAGAAAAAGGAGAGTGGATATGTGATATGTAGAATGTGCTGGTGACACAGCCTTGTTTGTAGCTATTTCCAATTATTCTGAGTCCAACTCTACTTATCAGGAGCTCTAGTCTTTTTGCTTCTTATAGTTATTTCAATAAAGAGGTGTCTTTACTAACATCTTTACTAACAATATTTCTTTCTGTTTTTGTGCATTGTACATAAAGTATATCATCAGCTTTGGAACACTATACAGCTATGAAGTTTTCCCAATCAAAGAAATGTGCAAACAACGGAAAGAACAACAATAAATTGACTGGGTAAGACTGAAGCTCACAATGTTGTTCACAATAACCTAATGCCTGAAATGAGTAGGGACATTTGCAGCAAAAAGAGAAGAAAATAGTGAAAGTGAGAATATACCTAAACCACTTAAATAAAGAAAAGCATAAATCAAATTGGGATATTTATGAAATTAAACAGAAGATGAATTTAAACAACGGTGTTCATGAATAAGAAACAGAACAACAGCAGCTAGTCCTGTACTAATATTTCTCGATGTTTGTGTGTTTGTGTTACTTGTGTAGCAGCTCCACTACTTTTCTGTTACTCATCACCTGCCACTGGGTATAATTTCATCTGTAGTTCTCAAGGGGTATAAACTGACTGCTATCATTTTTCAAACAATATGCTGCCGAACCTCCATCATCACACTCAGGGGGGTCGTAGTGCTGAAAATAGTAGACAGTTAACTAAAAACATAAACACAGAAATTGTGGACTTATGACCTAGCCAACTGTTCGTCAAACAGTGCAAAACTAAAGAATGTTGTTTACCACTGCCTCGCATGCATGGGAAGAGCAGACTTGGCAGACCCCTGGGACAGGAATATACCACACACCCTGCTCTCTGTCAGGATTCAGGCTGGCATGCAGGCCATGGGACATGCTTGAGCTGAGTTCCCAGGCAGAGGGGATCAGGCTGCAAGGGGGATTGTCCTAGCTATGCGCCGGCCCAGGCATTTCATTCATCACACGCTGGTCATTCTGATTAGCACTAGCGTGGAATTTAGCGTCGAATCTAACGGCCAAGCAGGACTCAGAAAGATGTGGAAAGACTACCGACCAGCCAGCTCCTTCTCCTTACTCCTTCTCTTTTTCTCCATCCTTTTCAACCGTTTCTCCTCGCGCCGCTTGGCCTCTTCAGCCTCCTGGTGCCGCCGACACTTGTGGAAATTCTCCACTACCACACCCACAAACATATTCAGCACAAAAAAAGCCACTATCAAGAGGAAAGAGATGAAATAGAGCAGCATCCAGGGGTTGTGGTTCATCACAGGCTGAAACACACAGATGAATAAAAATGAATTAACACAGTAATGATACATAACACACTAGGAAGGAGTATGAAAGTATCAATGCGAGTGGGATATGAATGTGTTTGACTGTAATAGCAGTAATCATGCACTTACAAATGTTTCTGTTAATATTAAAAATCCCAGTTCAAATATATGAAACCATTGGCTACTGCAATACCAGCAATGAGTCAGCAGTAATTTGATCAGACATGAGATAAGAGAAAACAACTAATAGAGAGAACTGAGAAAACTAATAATAAATAAATAAAAGACAGTTTCAGAATTCTGAAATGTAAAATAGATTTGATTAGATGAGAGGGTAATGTAAGTGGCAGCTACCTGCTGATCAACCCCTACAGCATCTAATCCATCATACATAATGTCCACCCAGCCATCCTTAGAGGCCAGAACAAAAAGAGACATCAGAGCCTGATGGAACACAAAGCAAAGACAGTGCAGTTAATGCGCGCTTCTAAAAAAAATAAATAAAGCTTACTAAGCTTAAAGAGGACATGGCTAAGTGCTTACCTGTCCCAGGTTGTCAAAATTGTACTTGTGCCTAACCCACTTGTATTTAGCAAGATGGCAATCAGATTTATTTGTTATATTCCTTGTATCCTCCCCATGGCACACATAAAACTTTCCCTTGAACAGCTGTTAAGAGAGAAGAAACAAGTCCACACATTCAAGAGTCATTTACATCTTAAGACGATTTACACTGAGGGCTTCTCATTAGCAGGAAATTACACATTACTCCATGGCTTTCCCATGAGTCCTTATTAAAAATGTGGTACAAATTGCCATAGGAGCATACTGATGCCTATTTAAAAGTCGTGTCATTGTGACACTGGTTCAACATAGCTGACATGGCTCAACATGTCAAGTAGAAGAACAAGACTGACTTCTAAGTCCGGTCATTGACTGGTTTACCTTCCATTATATATAAAAACAACAACAACTACAGAAAACAGAAAAGTCGGTTATTACATGTAAAGATGCAAAGATTACATGCAGGCGTACATACAGACAGTATTGGACAAATGGCTGTAGGATTTCCCAATTACATTGGAGAAGTTGTGAAATGAGAAAATGCTTCATAAAAGCCAATACTAACAAATACAGGGCTGGGTTCTGGGCCCCAGGTGTCTCTGTTCATGGCCGTAGCCATATGTTCTTCTCATGTACCTCTTTTGTCAATATAATGATCCTTTAAACAGGATCTTGTAGAGTAAACCCACTGGGGCCTTAGAATTTATGACTCTAGGCCTTTATGATACAAGCATAAATTACTCTAGTGATGTATGGCATGGTAAACAGGCCAGCCTTGGGGCTCAAAAGCTGTTGGCTCATGCAATATACATTTGATATTTATAGGTAGGTACATGTTACAATGGTCACACCATATACTGTATGTTGTTCATAATAAAACACACACACACACACACACACACACACATAAATGTATGTATATAGTACAGGAACATTGATCCACCTGAACTCCCAAGATGCCGAAAATAATAAAGAATGCGCAGCAGATGACCACAATGTTTCCAATAGGTTTAAGGGATGACATCAGAGTTTCAACCACCAACTTGAGCCCTGGAGCCCTGCTGATCACCCTAAAGTGGAGACAGAGCAAAAACTGATTATAATCCTTAGCAACAACACAGAAGGTATTGGCTTTGGGAATAGAGGAAGTCAATAGAGGAAGAGTACTGAGAGAACAGGTGGATACAATAAGCTACATAAGTAGATGCATTGGAAGACACACAATCATTAGGTAAGTTACAGAATGATGCAAAGTTAATGTGTGTGTGTGTGTGTGTGTGTGTGTGTGTCTGCAGATGGCAGAAGGATGCTCCCTTTCCAGAACTGATCCAGCCCACTCTCCATCAGTAGCCTTGTTTTAGCCAGCAGAATGAAAAAAAGAGTAGCGTATTCCCACTACCACTACAAGCTTTTCTATAACACCTACTATACCGAGTAGTAGAGATTGGCAATTAAAACAGAAAATGTGATTCCTTGACATTCAGTAGCAATGGGGCATAGTTATTAAGTACTAGAAAGCTGGAGCAACAGCAGTGCTGTCATCCATGTTGTGCTGGGCCAGTGCACACAGAAGCACACAAACCCCCACACACTATAACACGCATGTAAAGATGTGTGTGTAACTTTGTGTGTATGTATGTGTTTCTCCCCTTTTTCATGACATATAACTGCTCCTGTCAGCGATTAGACTGACAATTAAGGTTAAAAGAGAACTACAAGATGTTTATGCTCTAGAGTACAGCAGAATCAGAAACACGACAGTCCTTCTTGTTAAGCTGAAGAATAAAGGTTGCATCTAGCAACAGGGATTTCCTGGTAGAGCTCTAAGCTAAAGCAGAAATATCCTGATTTGATCCTGGGCTTTGATCTCCTGTAAAAAGTGGCCTGTGATTATATCAGTGTCAGAAGACGAGAAGAAAGACCACGATAAAAAGACAAATCTGATTTAGTCAAAGCAATCAGTTGGAAAAAAAAAAACCTGAGAGAGCTCCGATAACCCATTTTCTCTCTTTTCTCAGTTTTCATTGTATCTTTGCAGAATGGCTAGACATTTATATTAGATCAGTCAATCAGAAGCTGCTAGATTTGATGTGATATCGTCAGATCAATCACGGAATTGACCAACAATTAGAAGAAACAACAGGCATTCACATTTACTGATCTGTGAGACTTCCATGATCAGACATATGCTCCGTGTGAGATTTTACACTTAACCTGTAGAGGGCATTATTGTCTGAGATGTTGAGACTTGTGTGTTTATAAGCAGCCATGCGACAAACGATGATAAGACAGAGTAAGCACATCAATGAAGAGGTCTTAAAGACAGCACAGGTCATAAAGCAGACAATGTAAGGGTTTTGGATTCTGAGCTACATCTATGTTAAGCATATGAGAATGCAGGAGAAGTTCTAGTAAAGCTTAATGTGTTGTCCCAGCTTGGGGAGAACCATAAATATGGAACAGACAGGAATTTAGAGTAAGCACTTGTTTGCAAATCCCAGTGGGAAGTGTAAGGATAACTCGGTCAAGCCTAAAGGGACTGGAAGGAAAACAGAAGCTCCTGAATTTAACTGTGTTCACACAGTTTGCTACACAACAGCATGGCTTCTGTTGTCACTTGTGAAACATGATGAGTGTTCAAGTCTCGCATATAAAAAGTCATCTATTTACTCTGTAGGGAAAAAGGGTCTGAGAGAACAACAAGTACAATATGGAGGATCCACTTGTTTCCACATGCTGTCATTAATTAAAGGATGCTGCAGTCAGGTTGAGCAGACTGGAGAGAGAGAGAGAGAGAGAGAGAGAGAGAGAGAGAGAGAGAGAGAAAAGAATGCCACTGCTGTCCTACACACATACACCAACACACTGCAGATCTACACAGCTGATTGCATAGCTGATTTTGAATTTTTGTCTGTTTAATGTTTCATACATTCATATATGTTTCCCTACTGGGATTTAAATCCAGTATGTTCATTGGCCTAAACCAGTAATAATAATAATTATTATTATTTGCAAAAAAAATAACCTTACATCTTTATCCCTAGAAACACTGGAAAGTTCTAAATTAGTTTCAAATAAAGATGTGGTTTTAATTCTGCTCATGCAATTATTATTTTGCTTGTAGCTACCTTCTATATTGTAAGTGATTTGGTTATATTTCCCAGTATAAATAAACTTTTAGCCTAAATGAAACCTCTGAGGCCCTGAAGGTTACTAAGGAGGAATAAAAAACTTGTAAATGCATCATACTTGTATGAATAGACAAACTTTGTAGATGCATCAGATAGATGTGACCTACATCCACTTTAACAAATCTTTCCTTTTCCCACAAGCTACATATCTGGCCACTTGCCCCCACAACAGTAAAACCTTCCTCTTCACATACTATTTCTTGATGCCCTTTTTCCTGTAAATATACAAAATGGAGATACAATATGGACAAAGTTTGATCACTCTGTTTTCTGTAGCATTTTACCTCCTCTCCTGTCTTGCTCCCTTTGCTTCTCAGCACACTCACTTAATCTTGAGATTACAATTACAATTTTAGAGGCAAAAACAATTACACGAGCAATTACCTAGAAACAATAATGGATTGAAGGCATCACCAGAGAACCTGAGAAGGCAACTAATCAGACCACAATGCAAAACCAATTGAACCTATCTGTGTGCCTTCCTTTTTGTTTCTCTTCCTCTTGTAATTACAGCAAATACGCAATACAGGACAAGTGACTTGTTTCAGCGCATCTGTGGGGAGCTTAACAAATGAATCCGAGACGGGGTGAGCGCCCTGAACATTCATAATTAAGAAGAGTTAATGTGAACAAATGTTAATAAATCAGAGTATGGCATCAGGATCTAGCCATCATAATGTATGCAGGAGCTAAATTTGAACTATTTCTTGAGAAAAGAGCCAAGAGGACGTTATCACACTGTCTTAAGGTCGATTTCGACAGACTGGTGGCATTCATCTAGCAACCTGTGGGTCAGAGAATTGAGGACTGGGACATGGGAGAGTTTATGGCTCCACTGCACACATATCAGATAAATCATTCTGCTACACTGTGATGACACTATCTCTGATCAGATATGGTCACAAACAAAAACACACAGTGCAAAATAACACATTTCCTCACTAAACCCTAACACACTGATAAATAATCCTACCTTGAATCTGCATCACCAAGCAGCCCGCATATGGTGTCAATTACCCAGCCCTCCCTGCACCAGGCACATCTTTACTGGGCAGCTGAGCTTGTGCTGCGGAGTCTTTTTATGACTTTGTCTTTCTTTTGATTTCAACTTGGACTCCTTGGCTGAGTGTATTAACATAAAACCCCGAGACTGAAGAAAGGTTGAAAAGTCAAGTAAAACTTTGAAAGGTGTCCAGTGATGCTGAAAATGCATGCAAGCAGTAAAATGCTCTGCAGAGGAGTGTTTTGGCGGCTGGCTCGGCTGTGAGCGAGAACTACACACCTTTCTAATGTAAACTCTGCAGAGCTGAAGAAGGCAACACACGGCACAACATGTTTTATTCACGTGGCTTTTGCTACTTCAGGGAATCTGCTTTGTATAACAGAGAACTGTGTCTTTACACATGATGGGGAAAGCCAGACACTAAAACACACACACACACACACTCCACTCAAACAGTATTCTGAGTCAGTATTTGTGCTAAAAACTGCAATGCCATGATGTGAAGAAAGCCAGTGACATGGCAGAGGGACCTCCTTAGTTAGGCCCTAAGTAGTTAGATGTCGGTGGTCTGTTGGTTTTTATTATATTTACAGCACCTTTGTCATCACAGAGATCACAGCCTGTACTTTCAACAGATATTTTACTGACATCTCCCAGAATCTGAGAAGACCTTCATCACATTTAAAAGTAAAAAAAAATACATTCAATGACCTCACCTTGTATTAAAACAATGCCAGTAATTAGATCAGCTATGTCACAGTAAGATCCCCACAGCACGTTTACCTTAATTGCTGGCATCACACCATAAAAGAAATTGCTTCTGATGGACAGCATCATAAAAATGAATCAAGACACATGCAGATTTCCCTCTGTGATGTCTCTCAGAAAGCACGATCATCCACAACCTTCACACATGGAACGCAGGCACTACCTAATCAACAACAAACATGGAATGCGATTCTCGGCTGGAATGCGGCCCCTGAAAACACATAATGTCTCACAAGTGGAATTCTCTTCATTTCTTTTTCTGCTTTTCCTCAGGAACACAACAGTGATGATGTCAAATCCAGCCTTCATCAGTTTAAATCCCAAAAGTCTAACACATAAAGTAATTGATTAGATAATACTCAGTCTGACTGAGTAACCATATACAGGAAAAACAAGATCACTGCAGGAAAAGGATGAATGAATAATGGGAGGTTAGATCCAGCAGAAGCATTCTGCAAGCAAATTGGAAGAATATTAGATTTTGTGCTCCTCTTGAATATTTGATCAATCTTTCAGCTGGCTTCAAGAGGTTCTCTTTACAAGGCAAGGCATGAGGCATCTCCACAAGCACATTACTGCAAGATAAGGCATCTCATAGATTCAAGGAGAAAATATGGAATTTCTGACTAAACCTTGTAGATTGGAATTTCAAATACAGCTTTTCTGCATAGTCCTATAGATTACTGAATGTGGAACATCTGTTTTGTGTTTGCTGGAAAGTAGTAAAGGAGAAAAAAAGAGATTTTTTGCATTTTGTTTTACATTCAGTTTGAGACGTTGTGTTACATTCAACTTGTTCAGTGTGCATTATTATACATGTTTGTATATATAAGTTTGCAATTCAGTTTAAAGTTCTGTGTGACTGGTTTATACAGTACAGGCCAAAAGTTTGGACACACCTTCTCATTCAATGCGTTTTCTTTATTTTAATGACTATTTACATTGTAGATTCTCACTGAAGGCATCAAAACTATGAATGAACACGTGGAGTTATGTGGTGAAATAACCACATTAACCACAGTTTCTTCAAAATAGCCACCCATTGCTCTGATTACTGCTTTGCACACTCTTGGCTTTCTCTCAATGAGCTTCAA
>JAOTRJ010000055.1:13734644-13747107 GCA_028564905.1 Leptodoras praelongus
CCTTTCTAACTACTGAAACTACTGACCCTTTCTAACTACTGAAACTACTGACCCTTTCTAACTACTGAAACTACTGAACCTTTCTAACTAATGCCAGTGCCTCCCACTGGTCTCACTTTAAAACAATCCAGTTGCAAGTATTTTGCACAAGACAGACAAAACCTGTAATATCTACAATGTTATGTAAGTGTGCCAGATTTTGTCTGACCACACAACAAATAAACATTTTCTTTGCTTGTATACTAGCTGTTGAAAACACAATGCATTGTTTGGATGACAGCCTACAAAGATAAGAACCACCTACTGTTCTGGAAAAAAAAGTAATAAAAAAAAAATAGGAAGATCCAAGGCTTTAAGAATTTCAGTTAGACCTGTCCTCATATACATTTCTAATCAGGCTTCCTGGTACTGACCGGAGTCTTTTCATGACAGCCAGGCTCCACAGAAACACTGCTGCCCCTGCGTGACTCATAGCCCAAAGCGAGGTCTTCTCCTCCTGGGATCTTGGGCACAGGCATGGGTGTAGCAGCCGTGTGGGTGATAAGAGGAGGTGTAAGGCTGGCCTTCAGATCCACATGGCCATTGATGGGCACTACTACAATCAAGAGTGACAGGAAGTGGTAGAACACACATAGTGAACATCAGGTTCCTCTAGAAGACATGGCAGATAGCTGAAAAATACATGAGGTACATTTTCTAACATAAATGTTTCAGCATGCCCTTAGCCCCTAGTAAAGGGTGGGTGCTAAGCTCAGAAAATAACAAGAGAGGAAGTAAGGTCAGACTTCTAAGCTCACACAATGTTCGATAATAATAGTGTAATGTTTCATAATTTATTTCAATAATAATAATAATAATAATAATAATAATAATAATAATAATAATAATAATGGTAAAGCAATGATTATAAAGAACATAAATGTTTGTGTGAGGGAAAGATCTCACCAGATGAAGGTGACACATCTTTTTTGCTTCTGCGCACGTCATCAATGCTTCTTGTATAAAAATCTGCTTCTGAGCCCGACTTGGAGCCATCCCCCTTAGGTGGAAAGGGAAAAGGTGTTAAGAACGTGAGTCAGGGCAGTGTGAAAATAGGTATCATAGTCAGGAAGTTCAGAGCAAGTGTGGCCTTCCAATCCCAGCAGCCCTCACACCTAAAGGTCAGAGAGCAACTGTGATCCATGGGAGAGTCATGCATGGACAGTCTCAGTCTGCAGTGCAGCACCACTCTGAAACCACTGTCGTCACTGAATTAGCTGTTTGCTTATACAAGGTCTAAATATTTTTCAAATGTATCACTCACATGTATTTCTGAGAAGATGATCTCATGATTAGACCATCTGCTTTATTTGTGTAAATACGAATCCACATGGTGTTGAATATGTGTGGGGGGTTTTTCCGGCCCACTGGAAGAACAGCATTAGTAGAACAGACACATTCAATCGCACTGTAGAAATAAACTCTGCTATTTTTATCAGAGGCTTGTGTCTCTTTATTTTTGCTTGTATCCCCCTCCCTCTACATTCTCCACAATCCCAGTGTTTCAGTGTGGTCTAGTGCAAAACTTCAGCCTTGGGTGGTTTGTCAGAACAGCAGGACCAGTTAAGACTCTCTCTCTCTCTCTCTCTCTCTCTCTTTCTCTCTCTCACTCTCTCTCTTTCAACACCATTCCATTTTATTCCTTCTGTCATTTTATAAATACAATAAAATGGCAACCTTATTCTATTAGTGTAACATGAGAAAATGAAAACTGAAAGTATACAAAAATACTGAAAAAGTTATTTAAATAAATAAATAATAAAGTATATATTCTAGTCAATAAAAAACATAATCTCAAGAAAAGGTGAAGCTGTCAGCCAGAAATGTATTCTGTATATATTAATAAAATCAGATATCCTATCATATCTCTATTTTAAAGTTTAAAATAACGATCTGAGGTGACCATCTGGATAATTTTGAACATGAAAAGCAGGAGCAAATTGGATTGGGAAAATGGCAGCCTGAGCCAATTAACCGTGGAGTTCTTGGAGACAAAACTGATGCCAAACTAATTGTTTTTGCATTCCTTTTTGGTATATGATTTTCATACTTTCAACACTGCGTTGTTCAAACTATGAGATGAGAGAGATTAAAAGAGAAAAAAAAACTACTGAACCTTTCTAACTAATGTCAGTACCTCCCACTGGTTTCACTTTAAAACAATCCAGTCCAAACTCCAAGTTTCTGAGGAATTGTTTTTGCAACAAAAGGTGACAACTGAGTGATGGATGTGTGAAAGAGCCTGAAACCAGTGGGATTATTGAACAATAAAACAATAATTATTTCCCCACCATGGGTAAAACAAAGGATAGTGAACACTGAACAGGACTTGTCAAGATGGGAGGGCACAACATCAAGTACAATGAGAGCAAAAATAAAAGATCTTCAAAAGATTTCGCAATCTGCAAATTGAAGACCAGAAAGCGATCTTGCCTTATATGTGGTGAAGAACAACACGCAATAAGCACAGCTGTGATAGGTTTGTAGGTGGCAGGACAAAACATTCTCAAACCTTTTGTTTCCCTTTGTCTTGTGCGTGCTGTAACTCTTTAGGTTAGCATCATCACCCAGGTAGGTATTCACCTGGTTATTCGCCGGCTGTGTGGAGTTCAGGGCAGGTATCTGTCTGACTGTGATTTGTCCTATGTGGTCTTTCTCAATGGAGAGACACTAGAAGGACTGGTGAGATATTTTTCAAGGCTCTTTGTTTTTTGGGGGTTATATCTGCCCTTCTCCATCACCTTAATTGGCTGCATCCTCCATTATAAATGCCTGAACAGCTAAACACCTTTTTATTGCCATCCCAGGTCAGTGAAAGTAGTAATCATTTTAGCAGCTAATATCATCAGCTTCACTGTAAGCTGAGTGTGTATGGAGTTGTTGTTTTTTCATTTTGAGTAGACTACACTTGCTCAACTGATTATAATCTATTATAATAATAATCTTCACATGAACTACAATATGTTAATGACTACTGAGAGAAAGGTGACATCACATTTGTTGGTATGGATGATATGATTTTGAGAGACAGACATGTGAATCTGATCCTATGCTCTCATTAGGACCTCTGACTGACCGTGGCACCTAGCACAGCTGCACGGATGGTAAAGGAAAAAAATAAAAGATGTGATTCTCAGAATAATGAACAGACAGTCTCCTCAACAGGGTCAAGAGCCTTTTTTTCATAATTACCAAACCTCAAATCTCAGTAGCCCATTATTCCAATAGAATCGAGAGTATTACCAATGATAGCATGGAGTAAAAGCTATGATAGTAAACCAAATGAACAATAACAATGGTAAATCACTGTTGAGTGTGAGATAGTGCTTTAAGCTAGCTCATGATTTTGAAGCCCATTTAAAGTGAGTTCCTATTTCTTTTATTTGCTTTTGTTTGGTAGTCTGACTGGCTTTGCCTGATTTCACTGTGGCTTTCAATAAGCCCCCAAAACATCCTCTCCAAGCCAGATAAAATAAAGAGGCTTTGCAAGGTTTGGATTTTGCCTGCAGGCATCGAGCAACTGAACCTGAAGAGGGACTTTAAAGACAGATCTGCTTCTATGCAAACAACCACAAGTGACACCGTGCACAAACTCTGGGGACCTCCTGATTAGTAACAGCGGGTCACGTCAAGAGGGGTGCTACATACCCCTGAGTCTACTGGCAACTGAATACAGCTCAGCTGACCATGCAAGTCTTCCCTCTTGGACAGTTCCTAAAGTGGAGATGGGTTAGATATTTTTTCTACCGCAGATAAGAAAGTAGTTAAAGACACAGAAAAGCAGCACAGCATTAAGGAGAAAGATTTTAATCAGTAACAGATAAACAAACAACTACAGCAGATAGACAGAAAGACAGATAGGAAGAATGATATCCGTGCACTTGCTTTTAACATTTCGATTCAAACATATATTCCCTGTAATAAGTAGTATGTCTCACAGCGTTAAATGAAACTGCAATGGAAAGGCTCAACAAAAAGTACTGGCTTACTTAGACTGAATGATGGAATGAGTCAGGAAATTGACATTAGACTCTGGTGTAAGTGAGATCACACTCATTTCCATGAACTGATCGCATAGAGGTATTTTCTTGAAGCAGTGGCCGAGGCAGTGCGGCGCTGCCAGGGCTTTGGTCCAGGGCCTGCATCTCTCTGCTTAACATATCTCATTCATCTGATGGTCTCCCTGGCAACCTTGACACACATCAAAGTTTGGCCAGCGAAAAATAAACGCTGAGTTTGAAGGAAAAGGATGTGGGTTAAAAGAAATTAAGTAAACCCTTTTGGGATGTGAAGGTGAAGGAAAGTGCCTTGACTGTGGAGTAACTAAGTTGAAAATGGTGGTATTTTGGAACAGACCTATTTAGCAAAGGCAAAGAAAACAACATCCAGCTAATTTTAAGGAATTCTAATAGAGCATTTGTTTTTTAAATTCTTTAAAGTGGCTAAAATCATTTCCTCTGCCATTATGCAATAAAAAGCTACTTCAGCTTGGCAGACAAGATGGCCAGCCATGTTCACCTTAATGAATGGGGATACTTCGAGCTCAGACCACCACATTCAGGCCATTTAACAATGTTGAGTAAAGCAAATTCATTGGAACAGTTAAGGAAGGAATACTGTTCTGACTGATAACTAAAGTTGTTGTCCATTAGCCACAATTAGACATTTCTGCCTATTAGACATTTCTCCATGAAAACTGCAGCCAAAGTGTGACTTAAGGGTAAAATTCCAGAAAAAGAATCGGTGTAGGATCAATCACCTGTCAAAAAGTTCTGCACTGATTCAAACTCTGTTAGCATCAATATAACAGTTATATTCCACTCATATAAAATGGAATGTGTTTTTTGTTTCTGCTCGAATGTAATCTTGTTATGAATGTAATTTATCTAGACACGAACATCACAGATGGCCAGAACGCTTGCGATCCACAGTACTGAATGATTATCATAGGAGATTCATAAGTACTCTCAGGTGATACACATCACATCTCAATATGGGGTCTGGTGGGAAATGTCAAGCTTGGGAATAAAGCTGCAGCTGTTTCAAGTGTAACATACCAAAAACAGGACAAAATAAAACTACAAAACCTGCAGTGTTCATTTTATCTATAATTTTATGTTATGGTGCTTGGCTCAAGGGCTCAGTTTTTTTTTTAATACCATAATTTGTGGTTGACTGACTGACCGAGAAATAGTGGTGTTACTAATGGAAACCTTGTTTTTATTTAAACAGTCTGAACATATGCAACAAATTTTCAACAAATTACATTCGCAACAAATCTGAACAGACCTCACACCCAAAACAGGCTGTGACTCTGATGTAGCCACTATACTAAAATACCAAGACTTTTATTACAGGAAAGGGTAGAAAAAAATAGATCTATAACCAAACTAAAAATTCCCACTAGATTCACGGTTTCTGATAGAAATGTCTATATTCATTCATACTATTAGGCAATGTCTAGAACCATATCTGAGAATGGTGAAAATGTCTGGCAGACTAACTTTTCCACGTTGTGATTCCATTTCCACTGTAGTGTTAAACGTAAAATATGTACTCTTCATCATCGCCTTTCTGAAGCGAGAAGATCAAAGTCATTGTTTTTACAGCTTGCGAGTGAGAGAGATGGTGTTTAATTAAAACAGCGTAGAAGGCAGTCTGCACCTCTTTTCAAAGAAAACCCCCTCCACCCAAAAATGATACATGGGTATACCCTTCATATCTGGTTTATTCAAGGGTTATCCTTTTCTTCCCTTTGTTTTCTTTCTGTCTTTTACCTGCCACAGAGGAATATATGCTATGTGTTGGGTGATAAGTGTTTGCATAAGACCAGAGGAAAAAAAAAAAAAAAAACTAAAGAAAAAAATGAAGGCAGGAATGTGAGACAAAGTGCTCTGAGGTGAACAAGAGCATGAAGCTGGCATGAGATTGATGCTCCCACAGTGAAAATGCAACGAAGAACTCATCAATGCCTGCTGAAAAAATGAAAACCATTAGAGGAAAAGGAAAGTGAAAAGAAAAAGAAGGAGCAGAGAGAATAGCTGAGGGGAAAAAGACAGACTTGGAATATGATCAGCAGGAGAGGAATGGAAAGAATGAGAAAGACAGGCAGGGGTAGGGAAAGAGGAGAGCAGAAAAGGAAGACAGAGAGCCAACAAAAAGCAAATGATGAGGGAGAGGGTGATCATTTGAGGATTGCCCTACCTCTGTTTGGAAGCCCTCCACTAAGATAGCCACCAGCAAGTTGAACAGAACGTAATTCCCAAAGGTCATCAGGGCGATGAAGTAGAGAGCCGCCACAGGTGAGGTGGAAGCCATGCCGTTATAGAGAACCTTATTCCAGTCCTCCTGGGTGAGGATCTAATGATGGCAGTCAAAAATTCAACACTCAGCACTCTTATATATATATATACTGAAATAAAAGCTGTGTTGTCAAAGACAATAATGTTGTCACAAGATATTGGGCACAATTACCTGAAACACTGTGACAATTGCCCACAGCAAGGAGTCAAAATTCTTGCGGTCAGGCGTTGTGTCTCCATCTCTCTCTGAGCCAAACTTACACCCAAACAGATGCATTCCCAAAATACTGTTTCAAACAGAGGGAAAGCTTTCAGCTTGTCAGAAAGGTTAACTTCATACAGTTTAATCCATTTGGTGGTACATTATATGACTGGGGAATTAATAGGATCAGCCTGACGTTTTTGGCAAAATATTAATATATGTGATGTTTTATACTAAAACATTAACAAATAAATGAATAGATACCACATAATATGCCAGAAATATAGGTGTTTCAAAAAATCTGAAATCATGATTCCGATTTTCTGATTCCAATTTCATTTTTCAGCAAGAGCCACACTGGCACCAGTTTGACGTTTTCTAAATTGGTCACATGGGACCCCAAGACATGGTGCTACACTCTTGGCCCCCAAGATCTCCAGAAATCACATTTTCTTGCTTACTTCAAAGACCATGATACTTCAAAGACCATGTTTTTGTGCCACCGTTACTGACTAATCTGGATGATCTCATGCCTCTGAGAGGCATTTGGGATGAATTCAACTATCATCTCGATGTTGTCCATATAGCAAGTTTCAGGCACGTAGAGCATTTATAAAATGGTTGCTAAAACTTGATAACTCATTAAAATAGGGGTGTCCAATCTTATCCACAAAGGGCTGGTGTGGGTGTAGGTTTTCCTTCAGTCATGCAGGAACCACACCTCATTCCACATGATTTTAATCAATAGATCTTAACTTTCAGTAGTGTGTGGCATCTGTTTGGTTGGATAGACAACCCGCACCTACACTGGCCCTTCTCAGATAAGTTTGGACACCACTGCATTAAACCTTCTGTAAATTTTTGTGTAATTGTGACATGTTGTCACACGAAATATGCCGCTTTGAAATTGGGGCCATCTTTTGGAAACACCTCGTATTGTCATAATATTATCAGAATATTGTCTCAAAATGTTCAAAGATCTGTCACAGATCTGCATTAAAACATCATTCAGACCTGAAGATGAAGATGAAGAGCATCAGCAGCATGCAGAAAGTGGCCACATTGTCCATAGTCTTCATCAGAACCACAAGCTGTCTCTGCAGCGCCGGCATGAAGCGCACCAGCTTCAGCACCCGCATCAACCTGAAGGTCCTGAGCACTGACAAACCCCCACCCTGCTGGCCCACGATTTCCCACACACTGCACCACACACAAACACACAGACATCTTGTAACTTGCAACACACAGATAATAAGCGTAACTCCGCTGAGATTTCAAGGATCCTAGCATAAAAGAATCTACTTCAGCAGTGTCATAAAAATCAGTGCATGAATATGAAATCAAAATCATCATCCTGACAGCTGACAGTTACCAGACTGAACAGCTACCAGCTGTCACAGCCTCGATAATGGCTGTAATTTGTCAAGATGCCACTATTTTGAAGGAACTGGCAGGAAGAATTCTAATAACGCTGATGAACATGACAAAATATTGTAGCCTCAGTAATGCTGACAGCGTGCACACACATACCTTATTACGACAATAATGCCATCAAAAATGTTGTAAGGGTTCTTGATGTAGCCAAAAGGGCCATACACCAGCAGCTTCAGGAGCATCTCCAGGGAAAACAGACTGGTAAACACAATATTACTGATCTCCAACGCATTGGTTAACTCATCAGGCTGGGGCACATGGAAGACAAGAGAACAAGGAGGAGAAAAAGTCAGAAATACAGCGGTTTTAAACAAATAAAATGCTCCAACAGCTCTAGAGAAAGCATATCATTTAAAACTGCACAGGCAGAGATGGAAATGTAACACACTGAAAACACCATAGTAGCAAAACAAATTAAAAGATCATTTTTTCACACTGGGCTGCTTTATAAGTCATTACATGTTTAGCTCATGGAACAGCTTTCTGTGATTTTAAGCCTATATAAGAATGTATAAACAAACTAATAAATAAATTAATAAATAGATCCACAAGCAGTAGTCTGTGGGATCCAAACAACCTTTTCAAATATCATATGCCCAGTTCTTGTTAAGTATTATAAACCAATCAAGAGAGCATAGTTGAAGAGACTCAATGCTAATTGTGTGAAATGCTGTCTGTAATCTCCTTGGGTGATCGTGTCCATGTTTTTCTCATCAATACAAATCCTCTTAGCACATCAATGCGATACACCAAATTTCAGCTCACTCAGACTTCCAGTTCCTGAGAAACATCTGTTTCAACCCTTTGAGTGGCCATGCCCCAGAACCTTGGCATATATATGCCTTTCAATTTTCTTCTGAATCCATCTAACTAGCCTTGAGTTCCAGCTGTTTGCGGAAAACCAAGCTCACCCTACTAGGACTGACTGCAGTGTGGTGGCCATATTGTTTACAAATTTCAATATGATCAAGATTCAAACTCGGGTGTGTATTAAGAACCATACTTTGTGAGGAAAAAAATCCCATGACCAGTCCATGACTTGCTTATTAGGCATACTCTCATTAATTTCTGTGGAAAAGGTGAGGTTTTCAGCCAAAGAATCAGCAGAAAACCTAGATTTTATTGTACACCTATTTTACAAGTGATATGCTTGGTCAGTCTAATTGAGATTGCATTAGTTACAAATGGGAGCTACGGTTCAGCTTAACCCGGTGGCCGGCTGTGTTTTTGAAGTAATCAGGTCATCATCTAAATCCGGGTACATCCAGTTGCATATGATTTCAGTCTTGTCCTGTGTATGCCTTTTCTGCAAATCAATGCAAACATTCCAAAGTTACAGCTGTTTGAGTAATTTAGGCTCCACTTCCCTAGAATTCACTGGCACGTGGCAGCCATACTGTCTCAACATGTTTATAGATCTCAAAACGTTTTTGATGATTATTGAGGTGAATACATACACTACTGAGGTGATTGATATCAATTTAATGAAGGTGAACAAAATAACCTGGGACCAGTTCACAAAAGTAGTGTTCGTATTTTACAGAACTGGGCTCATAATCTTCCAAAATGAGAGCGTTCCAACACTTTTGGTGTGTTGTTCATGACAGCAGCAGCACTTACATTACTTATGTGATACTGTATGTTATCTAAAGACAGACAGACACACACACATACACACACAAACACAAACACACAGGCTATGTATCAGGCCCACAGCATTCTTTTGGGGTATTTAATGAATTTCTAATGCAGGGTTGAGGAGGACAGCAATATGATAGTGATACTGATATTGCAATACATTACATCATGACAAGCTTTTCTGAGAGCGCTGAAGGTTTCAGTGTGTGTCAGTGGTGTTAGGACACTGACCAACTACATTGTTATTCACAAGAACTTCTTTCCTGCTTGAATATGATTTTGTTAGTAATGAATACATAAAAATAAATACATAAAATATAAAACCGTAGATAATCTAATCCTTTTGATATCCTCATGATCATCTAAATCATTTTGCATTATTACATTGAATTATATTCAATTCTACCAATTAATCCATAATAATTTTATTATACTATTTTATACACAGATGAAAATAGAAGCAGCCTCCTGCTAGTTAAAAGTCTGCCTACGTTAGATTGCAGGGCAGGTATGATAAATGAATGTTGTGTTTAGTGACGTCTTAATAGAATTAGCACTGCAGGATTAATAACATCAGTGTAACACATTAAACACATCCTTTCACTGTTTAACACAACACCTCCGTTTAGAAGCAATCAGCATCATGCTAATCAAATCTCTCCAGAACAAGTCAACTGTAAAGAAGAATTACTGAAGATATAATGGTTTAAATGATGCTAGTCTTGTGGGGCCAAGGATAAAATCTAACAAGAGTACATGTTTGGAAACAGTTTTCAGAAAATGAGAGCAAACAGTACTACGCCCCCAGACGTATCCTTAAAAACCCAGCCTGTGCACTTTTAACATCCGAAGGAGTACATCATTTTGAGCCAAGTCATTAAATTTGATGTCTGACCAAACTATTTTTGCCTCGCACAACTGATTTGCATCAAGTGACGCCCACAAAAAAAAAAAAACTCTAGTGACTAAATAGTGAAGGAGTGCCTCCTAAGGGGGAAGTTGTGCAAAATCTTCCAGTACAGCAGCTCAGCCACTGCAGCTAATCGGATACCACAAGCAGACACAAATGTGAGGCTTAAATGATGTTGCCTATGTTTAAGAGGTTTTTACGAGGTTAGAAGCCATATACTTCTGCATGTTCATAAAGCACATCTCTGTTTCAGCTGTAAAAATACCCAACCGGTGGTTGCTTTCTAAAATAAGTCTTAAATGCCAGAAAAGTGATAAAATTGCTTTTTCATGTCATAAATTGCCTGAAAATTGTAGAAGGGCCCAATGGGTAGCTCTGTTGCATCCCATCAGGGATGGCCTTTCACCCAGCAGCTGGCCTTTCACCCAGTGAGCAGTTGGACAGGCTCCATCACCCCTCATGACCCAACATTAGGATATAGCTAGCTTAGATAATGAGTGAAAGTATAATTATATTTTGTTCATTTGAACAACAAAAATGTCTAATTGTGTTTGGCTTAATCTAACTGAGCTGAGGTCTGGGAACAAGGTGTTACGGTGACGTACAGAGTTATTTGTTGTTGTTTTGTCTGGGTCTAGCACTGATTTAATATGAGGACAAACGAATTGACAGCACCAGTAAAACAAGTCATTAAAAAGGTAAAACAACCATGCACAAAATGCTCAGACCAGATCCCTAAAAATAAATCCTGCACATGTGAGCTTAACATTAGTGAATGTTAAAGCATTTGGGACATTTTTTTTTACATTTTATTGCTTTTTTCTTATCACACATCTGCTTCAAAAGACAGAAATCACAGTTTCAGTGACTTTAGCTGCAAGCTTCTGTTACTTGTTAGATATATTACCCTTGTAAGTGGAGTACCAAAACAAAAGTTGGATACCAAATATGCATTGGCTGATCGATTGCATTCTGAGTACAAAAAAAAAAGTTATATAACGTTCTTTTTTGGCATAAACTAATCCTTTAAATAAATCAAAAACCCAATCCAGGATGTAATCATAGCTGTATCAAAGACCACCATAAAAACAAGAACACATCAGCATGATCTCAGAGGGTTCACCACAAAAAAGCAAACCACTGGTAAGTCTCCAGAACAGAACAGCCAGGTCACATAAAAAAGTGCATGATAAAAGTACATTTAAAAACTTCTGCTATTACTTTGAGTCCCCAGAGATGATATAGTGTGTATAAAATTGGCTATGACTCACCCAACATTCATCTAGTAAATAGGCTGAATTCAAAATGCTCTGCACTTTAACCTCATGTTAGATATTATTATTTCATTTTGAATCCAGAGCCAAAACAGCAACAATTGCGTCAAGGTCCAGTAACTAGCAGACTGTGGTATTTGTGGGTCCTGCAGTGTTTGACATGTTGGGCACACAGTCTACCCAGTAGGAAGCCCTTCATTTCAAATCAAGACCACTTATGGGAAGAAATCAGCACATAAACCACTCAAGCCTGCAGGCAGCTGAAGAAAACTTCCAGGAAAAATAAAAGCATGAGCTCTGCATATATTTCTCTTCTACTGGGGAGAGTTGTGCTAAATCTTCCAGTAAACCAGCCATTGTAGCACTGGAGACCAAAAACACACACAAACACATCCTTCTGTTATATACTGAAATTTGCTCTATCCTGAAGGCATAGATAGAGTCCTATTATTATTATTATTATTATTATTATTATTATTGTTATTATTATTATTATTATTATTATGTTTTTTATTATGTTATTATTATGCAAATATATATACTATTTGTAGCTGGGCGGCACGGTGGCGCAGTGGATAGCACAGTTGCCTCTGGGTACTCCGGTTTCCTCCCACAGTCCAAAGACATGCAGGTAGGTGAATTGGTGATGGGAAAATTGGCCCTT
>JAOTRJ010000055.1:13767126-13784688 GCA_028564905.1 Leptodoras praelongus
ATGGGTGAGTGAATACTTTTAGCAATATAGTGCATGTAGATAAGTATAGCTAGTCTGTATCCTATAGATTAATGTTACTACTTATGTAGTAGTAGCCATGTTTTATTATCCTCTAATACCTACTTCCTGAATCATAATGCATCAGTTCAGAAAGCATGAGAATGAGTTCAGTGTTCTTCAATGGCCTTCCCAGGAAGTGGATCTGAATCCAACAGGAAACCCTTGGGATGTGGAAGAATAGGAAATTCACAGCATAAAAGTGCACCTAAAAATCTGCAGGAACTGCATGATGCAATCAAGTCAACAGGAACCAAATCTCAAATGAATGGAATCCATGCCATGAAGTGTTATGGCTGTTTTATGACCAAAGGTAGGTCCTCCCCATATTAGTATAGTGTATTGGAGTGACTGTACATGCTGTCAATTTTACACAGAGAAAAGATAACTAGTACTCTTTCAGCACTAGCTTTGGATATTCCAAGTTAATGACTAAGCACTCTTGTAAGTCTCTCTGGAAAAAAGCATCTGTTAAATGCCATAAATTTAAATGAGCTGGCTGTATTGATTGTTATTTTCATAAACTGTTTCTGAAATCCTGACCATGCACAAGTATCCCAGAAAAGTTCACATAAGCGCAAATAAGAATAATTGACATACAGGAATGTTTTAATCATTAATCTTGTCTATTTATTGATCTTCCAAGATGGAAGGGGCAGGGCTGTTAACTGAAAGATGTGATCTCTTATCTCACTTTCTAAACAGAAATTATCTATCACATTAAGAGCACTCTGAATACAAGTCTGTAGGAATGAAAAGGTTATTCCTGCTTTCATTTGGCTAAACTGTTCCACTGAAAATCCCTTACTAATAACAAATTGAGAGCTACTGTAAAAACGACCTTTAAATATCCTATCTAGAGTATGCATTTCCTTAAAAAGCCACTCCAGGAGACAGGCCAGTGAAGGTCCCCATGCAGTAGAGAAAAGATACCCATGGGAGAATATGAACTTTTGAGTTATTCACATATACCAAACAGCCTAATATCAAAAGCACAGGGGAAGAAGGAACTATAAGTATTTTTATAGGGTCATGATCACTCTAATCACCCATGATATACATGCAATATATCTTCTCCTGGCATACTGAAAAAGAAATATTTCATTTTAATTTTAAATTTTCAAGTCATTACAACTTCCTACAAATGCACCATTTATTCAGACAGGGAAGGAAGGCAGAAGGTCCAACTAGCAATATGAAAGAGTTCAATCTTTATAACACTAATTCAATATGGTTTGGAAAAGGACAAATCCAATGTCTGGTTTTCTCTCATTTTCTCTCTAAACAACACTCATTAAAAAGGGTGAAAGCAGATGTGCTCATGAATCACAAACTGTATACCAAAAGTAATCATTTATATTGATTTATATATTCACATTCCCACCCACTATAAATCACCCTTTCCTTAGGTCAGTTATCTTTGTTGATACATTAATTGTCCAGTTCACAAGTTCTCACAGGCCTCTTCATTTAGTTCTCTTTTGACTTACAGCTTTAATTTCTTGTCTTCACCACATCTACACACATACCCCGCACACATCTCCCTTATTAGGGTTATAACTGAAACGTATACATTATTCAGAATGAATAGACAATGTGTTATTAACAGATGCAGCTACAAATAAGAGGCACATTGTTCTTTTTTGTAGTTTTAAAATCTTGCCAGACTAAAAAGTTACCAAGGCATCTGGTTGAGATGGCATAAAGACTAGAATTCCACAGGAAGGAAAAAAATAAAAATAAAAACAAGAATAAAAGTGGGGAAGCTTTTGGTTAAATGCAGGTAAGTGGTCAGCTATGAAGTGTGTGGGACATAAAAAAATATTAATTATATTCATTAATATGAACGTAAGTTGCTATGCAATACAATTATAGTGTTCATTCATTATGCTCCTAGTTTGATTATATTTTAGGAAATAAACCAACTACATTCATTAGAAAATATCATAATTGTGTGCAAACATTATAATGAGAGAAATACAATAAAAAACATGGATGGACATGAAACATTAATAGTACATGCTATGTTGTTTTTTTCCAGCACTGCGAGTGTTTCTAGAGGCATAGTACAAGGATTAATATTTAGGCCACACCCACTCCAGGTAAATGCAGTCTATTGGTCTGTTAATGATACAAAGAGTTTTGTATCATTACATCACAGTGAAACACCTAGTCCAATTGTCAGTGGCTAGTAATTGAGCTTTTATAATCCCATTATGCAACACACCTTTCATTCATCGTAGGTGGTGCAAAGCCTAATGTGCAAAGATATTAAATCTATAACACTGCCTGTGTTTCCCTGAATGTCAGGTGCTTTTACTTCTGCTATACCTTCATTTCCATAATGCTACAGACTGATCACCTCATGGCTCAGCTGCTCACTCTCTTGCTCTCTCTCTCTCTCTCTCTCTCTCTCTCTCTTGCTGTATCAATCTGCATGTCCACTGCCCCAATTACTGTCAGTCTTCCTACGATTCCATAACTCTTGCCATATGCTGACTATGGCACTTTTCCTCACTTACAAATAATAATGGGTCACAAGTGGATGGCAAGAGAATTTTCCAATCAACCTCCAACTGCCCCTTGAGTATACACACATAGCTAAATCCAGTCTGGCTGTTATTGTAGTGAAGTCCAATGTTTATAGACAGGCGAATCCAGACCAGGCAAATATGTTAAAGCTTTCTCTGGTATGCCCAGAAATAAGAGCTTGCTCAGCTCTCATTGCTTGCATTGCCAAGTAATATTTTTATTTGTTTTTACTCCTTCACAAATCAAGCCACAGTAATAAAGAAACAGAACAGAGAGAACAGAAGAGAGTGCAGGAAGAATATCAGTGTGAAGACAAGACACAGAGAGAGACTAAACTCAGGGAGTCAGAAAAGCCCTCGGGTGCACCTAAGGAATGGGAACAGAGGAGCTTTTCAGTTTTGTAGTGTGAATCCCTATGGGGAGTGCAGTATAGACCATTTGACCATTTAGCTTTCTATTTTCCTGCCAAGGGATTTACAGTTATTCGAGCACTGCCTTTGTTTTGAGCTGGACAGCCAAATGATGTATGGTGTGAGATTGCCTCCTATTACGTTGCCCCATGTTTTGACTTGGGATCTAAAAATAAGTGCAAAAAATGACAAATGGGACTCATGGGGAAACATACAACTCCCATTTAACATTCCACAGCAGGTGATGTACAAAATATATCCAAATTAATATCACCATTAAGCCTTTAATTAGCCTAAGTAATTATTGAACAGCAAATAAGGTTGTTTGCTCCTGCTTGACTGGCCCTGCATCTTTGTTTGACACCAGTATTAATTATGTAGTAGTACAGAGAGCAGTTGCTATGTTGTGCTCACTCTAAACTCTTCACTCATCATACTCAGTGTGCTACTTCAGGGCCACTCTTTACTTCTCTCTTTACTTCAGTAGGACACAGTAGTGTTTCATACTTTGCTAGACAGGTAGCGAGATTGAGACAGGCACAAAGTTTATGAAAATGTATGAAACTCTACATTGATGACGTGCTGGTGAAAAAACACTAGGCTGGATCAGTATCTGGTGAGCTAGACAGATGAGAAATCAGATCAAGGACCTTAGTCCAAATCCTAAACCTGTGTCTGTCACAGCAATTTAACTTAGCTTTGCCATTATTTAATAAGAATGTTACCACCCATATCTAGAGTCCTTGGGAGGAACTCTGAAACTCTTTAGAAACATAATATTCAATATATATATATATATATATATATATATATATATAGTTACAGCCAGAGCTGCTTCTGTTGGATAATTTAGATGACTTTTTGGATGCTCTCTAATATGGCATCATACTGAGTATAAAAATCATAAAAAAAACCTATATTGACCTAAAATAAAATTCTATTTTATCATTTAACTTACCTTTGTCAAAATATAAACAATGACCTACCTTAGTGAATTGTGAGACGACACCAACATGACATAGCGTCAAACACAGTGACTGTTTTTTTCCAAGTTCAACTGAATGACCCATTTAATATTCAGCACTGCAATGTCAGACAGTATTTCCTGGCTCATAGTGTTTCTTATGTAGGTTTTCAGTTGGTGCTACTTATTGGCACTGTCAGGAACAACTTAAAGATGGCCACTTACTAACTTCAAAGCTGAAATATGGCTAACCTCTTCAAAATCCTGATTAGCTGGCGTCAAGACTGGAGCAGAAAGGCTTGTAAGGCAAGTAACTGGTGCATCTATGTCACTTGTCTGTTCAAACTATCACTTTTCATCAGCAACGTCAGATTTTAAAAATGGCACCGCTTTGCAAATGTGATTCTTAAGCTATGGGTGGAGACACTCAAACAGTAGGTGGAGGTAGTCAGATAGGCACCGATTCTGAACAGAGCGTTTAAACCCACGTGTTCTGAAATAGGCATCATTCAAAGAACTGACTGCGTTGTCATGTTTCAAAGTTTGTGGGTCAGAAGGCACTCTAGATACCCAACTGTATGTACATAAAATCTGCAGAAGTAAATTTTTCATGATATGTTCCCATTAAGAAATGCTTTTAAATAAAACAATTACAAGAAGGTGTTATCTTTAACTGAATTGGTAAGATAGCCTACTTGCCTTTGGTGGGTTTTTATTTGCAATCTGTATAACAATATTATCCTTAGCTCTGTGTTTCTACATATTACCTGGCTAGGTTACTAACAGTGTGTCATAGTGCTGTATAAATATAACTTTTGATTACTTCTTTTTACACATCTACAGCTGTTATTCTCAAGTGCCACCTTCTCAAGATCTTCATAACACTACTATCTACATAACACTGCTTAACCCTCTAAATGTATTTGTTGCTAAGCAAAACCTATTTCTATTGGGCAGACACTTCTGCCATTTGAGGCAAAAATATAGCCACACAGACTACAGCTTCTCTGCCTCTGAACAGTTACTGATAGCTGGCTAGTCTAAGAAGACGGTTTCTGCAGAGCCACTATATTAACAAGATTAAACAGGTGATTTAACAGCTGATGTATCTAAATAGCATTATTTGGTGTTGGGACTAAATTTGGGTGAAAGTGGGACTGTGACAGTTTGGACAAGAGTTCCTGCAATCATCCGTTCAGTTACTTCAGTTGATTAACCTTTTTTATACATATTTATATTACATATTTATGTGCCACTTTTGTTCACGGATTTGATTCTTTTCTGTATGGGAGCATCATCAGAAGTGAGTCACTATGTATGCTTGCAGCTGAGTAGGAACAGTGCTGAGGACTAGTTGTCATATATCCTAAACTGAAAACTACCTAGACATACTATTTACTATGTAGTATGTGGCAGTTAGTTAAGAAAACTGAAATGGAAAATCTTTCTTCTGCATTAGATATTGTATGTAATGGGATAATACTTTTTTCCATATTTCACCATGGTGAATTGAATTGAAGATATAATCTATTAATCTCTAGCCTCAAAGTTCAGGATAGCTGGAAATTCCAGAGAGCAGTGAACAGAAATAAGTTCTGTGCCTCTGGCTGGGAGAAAAAAAAACTTGCTGGTTGGATAGTTAGCTGGCTAGCTGTTTGGAAGGCATGGAACCACATCTGTAGGTCTCTGAGCACATTTATAAAATGTTATTCAGATCCGATCCAGTTACCACAAAGTTGAAATTGAGCAGATATACTATTAAATACTGTCTACAGTTTAAGAAATGTCAGAAGCATCAGTACTCACTGGGCACTCGGTTGATCGCTCGTAGAGGCCTCAGAACTCTGACAGTACGAACTGCAGAGAAACTGACATTCTGTAGGTTGACTGAATATTCCAGCATCCTGCAAATACACAAAATCATGAATGAAACAAATGAAACAAGTGAAAATCTGTAACTAACATTCTTTGACACAAAGCTGTGGCAGACGTAAAGGTTTAGTTTAAAGGTTTTTATATATGAGTTACCGATTGGTTTTAAAATGTAAAATCATAAACAATAACAGTCTTAGTTTCTATTAGGAATCTAATTCAACATTAGTACACGTTACACATATCCACAAGAGAAAAAAAATAGATAATGGTATACAAACTCAGAAGAGAAAAAAAATCAACCAAGAAGATGGTCATAGTGCAATATCCTGTTTCCAAAAATGTCCAATTCCGAGTCATACATTTTTTTAAGCTAGCAAATGAACATCCATTTGATCCAGCAGCTACAGAGAACAAGTGGATTGAGGTGATGAGGGGTGTAATGGAGTTTGGTGCCTGGAAAAGCAGGCATACTGACACATTTTGGGTAATCTGCAGTGGTGTAATAGTGCTATCTGGGCAGTGTTTCTATAAGGAGCTATACTGTGTATTCCAATATTGTCTGATTTACTATAGAGACCATACCAACAAACTCAAGAAATTGCTGCAACATGGTCTGTGAAGGCAAACTGGTCATTGATTTCTACCCCAGACAACTGAGTATACTGAGGATCCCTGGGAGTCTTTAAAACACTCTGTAGGACCTCAAATTAGGTCTTGAGTTGTCCAAGTGCAGTTCCTGAGTTAGTGTGCTCCCACGGTTGGAGAGAGGGCCAAACAAATCAACAGTGTGTCCCATGAGCAGGGCTGGTGCTAGATGGAATAGGGCTGCTGTATATACTGGGCCCTCCATCAAACTGCATTTGCTCCACACTGATGGAGTAAATAAGCATGAATAATTGTATGGTGCGAAGGAGTTGTAAGAATGTTTGTAACTGGTCATGAAGCCAGTCACTATGACAGAAAAAAGCTGGGCAACCTGTTCTGCTCAACATGTACAGATCTGATATGGCTACATGGAGCAAGGGAAGGCTTTCCACTAGATTTTCAAACATGGCTCCTATTCAGCTAGAAGAGCATTAGTGACACTGGGTACTGGTGTCAGGCGAAGAAACCTGGCATGGAGTCAGCGTTCCAGTTCATTCCAAAAGCTGAAGTCAGGACTCATTTTCAATTCAAGTGCAGGATACTTTTCACATCAGCCTTGGCAATCCATGTCTGTATGGAGGGCACATTCTAGACAGTTTTGTGCATCCAACTTTGTGGCAACAGTTGTGGGTGTGATGGTTATGTGTTCACATACTTTTGCCCATATAGTGTATGTAATCCATACAGTGTATAGGATCCACAGTATATTGTCTGTTTTCTACTGTGTGAGTGAGTATGTGTGTGAGTGTGTGTTACTAGGATAGACCCCTGATCCACTGGGACCCTGACCACAATAAGCATCTACTGAAGCTGAGGGATTGTGATGAATATATTAAACTCACAGTTTTATTTGTAGATGTAATGAAACAGATGTATATTATATACCATGTGTATACCGCAGGTATGTGTTTAGGTGTCATTTATACAGTAACAGCAGCAATATTTTTTGGATGTAGCAGTATTTCTTGTATGGTTTTCTTTGACTTTGTTGATTTAGAGTAAAATAATTCAAAACAAAAACAGAACATGAGTTATAGGGTTAAACATTATTATCATATGGAGATATAATATTGCATAACCATTGTGACTTTGCATTAAAAATGATATGTGGCTTGGCATCCTCAGGTGGAAAGGGCCCTAGTGTGTGTGTGTGTGTGTGTGTGTGTGTGTGTGTGTGATACAGTTCCAAAGTAAAATCTTGACTAGGGGCATCAATAGTCTAGAGTTAACTTTGCACATGTGCAATAAATTCAGTTGGATCTTTTAAATTTAGTCAAAGAGGAGCATCCAGTGGGGGTCAATGTAACGTGATCTCTAACAATACACACATGCACATACACACGTAAGCACAACCACACACACATACACGCACACACACACAGCTGCTTCACACATGTGAACTTTGGAGGGAGATGATGAAAAAATTCCCTGCCTTCCTAGCCATCAAACAGGGTATGCGGCCTCTGTGTGTCTGTGCGTGTGTGTGTGTGTGTGTGTGTGTGTGCGAGCATGTGCATGCATGTGTGTGTGTGCATGCGTGTGTGTGTGTGTGTTTGTGTGTGTGCGTGTGTTTGTGTGTGTGCTAACAGCTATAACTACAGATTTCAGTCAATTCAACTTTTCTGACAAAACTAATTGGCTACATCACATCTATGTATTTTTAAAAAAAGTTAACACAAACTCAACAACATGGACTGCAGCTAAATAATGGGAGCTGCTAAATGATGGAAGATGATATGCACTAATGCTATCTTTCTGTTGCACAGACCTCAGATTGAAGGTATTTTAAATACCCAAGATTATCTGTGGATTCAGTGATGATGGTGATGTGCAAACAGTATGAGCTCCATTAAGCAGGCAGAGCTCAGAGGAAATGTGTTCCGCTTTTGTTGCTCCTGAAATCTGCAGAGCAGCTTTCGAGAGCACTGATTGGGTCTGATGGAAACCAGCTGGTAGCTGGAATAGAAAAATAATAACAGTGGTGACTAGGGCTAAAAATGGAAGGATAGGGAAGGACTAAACATTAAAAAATATCAAAAGGGGGGAAAATGCATGACGTTTTTGATGTCAAAAGATCTGCCAGAGTGGCTGGAAAGTACAATCTGAACTAAAACAGAGAGACAATTTGGAGGACTGTGGTTGGGGTAGAGAGAGGAATAAAGGAGAGTACATGTTTGGCATGGGGGTGAGGGAGGAGGACAGAGGACACTTCACAAAAGGTCCTGCAGCCAAGTCAGGAGAACACGAGGCAACCAGAGCAGATCTAAACAATGTGAACATGCCTATACGATTGTTCACATCATTAACATGCCTTGATATCCAACAATGTCCACATATACATCATAGGAGTACAAATAAACAATGAACTCATGAAGGATGGTGCACGGGCACATAATGAACCACACACACAGGTAAACATAAACAGCTAGTGAAGTGTCAGGTCTGGGCTGGGGGCCAGTAAACACCTGGCTTGCTCAACTTTTATCTTTGTATACAGCATAGATCTAGTGAAGGAACAGAAACTTTGCCGTAATCACACTGCTTTCCTGACAACTATGGCCACACAGTCAATAATGGCTGCTCTCAGAATACACAGAGGGCACTATAATAGGAAAAGAATGAAGGAGGGAAGGGACTGGCATCCAAAACAGGTCTGACCTTCAGAAATCAGTTTGATTCAATACCCAAGGGGAAGCAGCAGAGTCCCTTTACTGTCCTGTTTGAAGAAGTACCATGAAAAAGGAATGAAAGAAAACACAAATGTTTGTTAGATTGAGCTGGAAATCATACACTGTGTAGTGACAGTCATTCCACAGCATTTTAAGTGACAGGAAGAGACAGAATAACATTTGGCTTCCTCTCTTTATCTCCGAGTTGTGCTGTCTTCAAAGCAGCACCTCTGGCTGTAGTTCAAACAGTACTGGGTATCTTCTAGCACCTGGCAGGTTAATGAAGCGAGTTTCAGAGGTTCCCTTTCCCACAGCCATGTTCAAAGGGAGGCAGCAATTAAACACATGCTCTAATTGTTTTAACTATTTTTTTTTTCTAGTCAGCACATCCATGTGAAGTATTATAAGGTGTGGACAAAATGTTCAGTGAATGTTACTATAAAAACAATAAAGGAGAGTATACAGTACATAGAACATATCTTTATTGACCTTCAAAGTAATGTCTATCAGAACATCAGGACACAACACACTTTGTTTTGTACAGCTGGGTTAGTACATTCGTACAGCTTCTGAAAACTGTTTTTTATACAATTGCCTTCAGAGTTGCCATCACACGGGTCTGAACCTCTGAGACGCCTACAAACCTTGATCTCTACATGACCTCCTTAAGGTGAGGGGAAAAAAAAGTAAGCTGGGTGATCCAAAACAGTCATGCCGCACTGAGCTAAGAACTGGCACACAAGGATTGTACCCTTTAATGCCACGTTTTCAATACACTGTGATCGAATGACTGTGCCACGTGGACTCGATAAGCCACGCCCACCACACGCTAGGTGTCCCTTCTAGACATGTCAATGGCACTCATTCATGAAATTGCGTTCTGTCAGGTGCGTTTCATTCGACTATTCACTGAACTTTTTGTCCACATCTTGTATATTCCGTCTGCCATTTGCCATTCCATCTACCTCACTTTTAATGTCTTAATGATATAATTAGTTAGTTAGTTAGTTCCCTCAGAACTCTATCTGACCACTACAGCTCATCCACAACCCAGCTGCACGTCTTGTCTTCAACCTCCCTAAATTTTCCCACACTACTCCCTTACTCCTCTCCCTCCACTGGCTTCCAATAGCCGCCCACATCCAGTTCAAAACCCTGACCCTCGCCTACAAGGCAAAAACTGGACCTGCACCCACATACCTCAAAGCACTTATCACCCCTCACACTGCATCTCACTTCCTTCAGTCCTCCAGCACTGCCCGATTGGTTCTACCATCTACCAAGGGCAAACGCTCCTCACAACTCTTCTACTTTTTGGCACCAAGGTGGTGGAATGAGCTTCTTCTAAGTGTCAGAACAGCCGAATCTCTGTCCATCTTCAAACAATGTCTTAAAACTTTTCTTTTCCACAGATTCCTAAACTAGGTATTCTTTTCTTTAAAAAAGGATTGTACTCTTAATAGACAGCTGAGCTAGTAATAGAATATATTTGTTGATGGTGACCTTAAAGCACTTTTTGTAAGTTGCTCTGGATAAGGGCGTCTGCTAAATGTCTAAATGTAAATGTAAAATAGGGCTGATTGATTATAATCAAAAATAGACAACCGCACTCGCATGCAGACAAAACCAACCGTCCTGAGTGTCTGAGGTGGTCTCAGTTCCAGTCAGACTCCAGTACATTTCAACTGCTGCAAGAACTCAATCCTAAATCAACTCAATTTGAAAAAGTAAAGTAAACATGCAGACATAATTTTCCTGTAGATTAGAGCCGCTAAACTGAAGTGTAGCACTGCAAAAATACCATGTGTTCTGGATATCTGAACCACCAAAAAAAGAGAGAGAGAACACAAACAGTGGATGCGATACACAGAATGTCTTTAACCTAGTTATTTACATAATTATCTAGTAATTTATTGAGTGTTAGCTCCCTGTTCTTTGTGCATGACAAAGCTTTATTTACCTTTTCCCATCATTCTATGTCTGACCAATGAATTAGTTTTATAGTAGATTTTCAATCCTAATCACCCCCTAGCCTTTTGTTTAGCTCTTCTGGTTTGCTTAATAATGTGCAGAGTAAATTAAAGCAAAACCAGCCTAAACCACAGCAAGTAGCAACCAAACCATAAGCTCTATTTTGGACTCAAATGTACTAAATGTACAAATGTACTAATAGGTGTAAAATCTCCCTTACACAACAATAGCATCATGTTTTCATGTATTTCCCCACATATTTCTTTCAGGATTACATCATCTCTGTCTGGCGTAAGGCTATTTTGATACATTTATAAAGGAAATGCATGTTTTGAGTGTTAAAAGATGAAAGAACCTATAATAAAAAAGAAAGGAACCCAGCTTTACTCTGTGTGCTTTGGTCAAACAGTACTTGACCATAGGGCAGGCAATAAATAAATGATTAGGACTTTTTGTGGGTATTTTTCTTGAGAAAATATTTGATGCCCTTTGTTCATGATAACGTAGTCCTTGTCACATTCTTCCTGAAGAGACATTTTTTTAGCACATACCATGTGCCTGGAAACAATACTATATCAGGCAGAGTAGAGAGTATTTTTAGTGTTTACTTCACTGCTTGCATAGTGACTGAATATCATATTGTAACTGCATTTCATTTAGTGATGAGCAGGTGGACTAATCAAGTACTTACGCAAAACCTACACATAAACTAAACCATGATACTACTCACAATTTGCAAATTCAGTTTCTTTAGCCTGACAAAGCTTTTAGCTTATTTTACAAAGAATTGTGGAGCCACTGTGGGGCACTGTCATTATACATAATAGGACTTCAACAGCTGAAGAAAGAACAAGTTTGTTGATATACCGTATGGGGACGAGCAATGGGCATACAGTCGTGTGTGTCAAAACATTAATGATAGTGATAATGACTTGCATACACACCTTGTCAGCCAAAGTTAATATACAGCACTGTGTAAAAGCCTTAGGCACCCTTTTGTTTTTAGATACAGCTTTTGTTATGTTTTTTTTAGTTCTGCATTATTGAGTCGTGTCTTAAATGTATTGAATATATTACAAATTATATATATATATATAATTTTATAATTTTAATAATTAAAAAAAATATATATATATATATAATTAAAAAAATTAAACATTACACAAAAATGTTTGTATGTCAGTTATGAAAGCAACACATTACATAACAGAGCACTTTTCAGACAGAAAAACATAATGAAGGCTGCTGGGTTTTGCATGCCATAAAAAGAAGTAAGTGTGACAGTCACTCTGGAAGTCTCCAGAAGAGCCGTGGCAGATTCTCCAAGATGCTCAGTAAAACTTACCTACTTATCTATATTCCTTATAAAACTGCACACATTCTACCTGTTTAAGAATAAAAGCTGTTTAAGAAAAAGGCACACCAAATATTGACATCCTTTAGTTTATTACTGTTTACTGCACTTTATAGTGTTTTCCTTTATGTAAAAACATCTTTATTCTTCACTTTACATGTCTTTGCATGTGCCTGAGACTTCTGCATCGCACTGTACAGTGATTAGCTGGTAAGTTTTACCTTGGAGAGTCTTGGAGAATCTGCCACAGCTCTTCTGGAGACTTTGACTGTCACACTTACTGCTTTTTATTGCATGCAAAACCCTGCAGCCTTCATTATGGTTGTTGTCTGAAAAGTGGTCTGTTGTGTAATGTATTGCTTTTGTTACTGACCTACAAACATTTCTGTGCAACATTTCCATTTCTTGGAAAAGTAACATTTGGAAATAATATCTTTTTGTACTGACTCAATAATGCAGAACTAAAAAAAACACCAATAACAAAAGTTGTACCTAAAAACAAGAGGGTGTCTAAGACTTTTGCAGTTTACTGTATGACAAAGGCTTTTCCTAATTGTATTATAGGTGCGTTCCATAGCATCCTTGTGATTGCTGGAAAGAGTAATTTGACTAGAGCATGCAGACAAGCACTGCTCTTATACAATTCAAACTATTATTTATTTATTAACTAAACTCAAAGATGAAATATTAGATGAATAATTATTCATTGTTTAATGCATTCAAGCACTCAATAAATCGAAATGTCCATCACTAATTTTATGGCTTCATGCTGTCCTATATACAGTAGAATATTATACGTTTGTGAACTGACTATGGAAAAAAACAAATCCAACTTTTAATTATGCATGAATACTGTACAACCAGGCCAATAAAAGCAATATATATTACTTCCCATCTTAACCTAGCCTGTGAATGGCTCATACACACACACACACACACCCAGCAAGAGATCAGCAGCCTGACTGATGTGGGGGTAGGTTCCTGACCATCTGTAAGTACCTGAGAAAAGCTCTGATATTGATTTTCAGACGCCTCCCAATACAAATAGGAGATGAAGGAGCCGTCAGATGAAAGTGCTGGACACAGTCCAGTATCATCGCTTCCTCTGGCCAAATGGAATTCCTGAAGCCTCTATTACCTGACCAGGAGCTCAAGAGATTCTTTTATGGCTGCTTATGTGGTTTCCATGGAAGCATAAATGACTAGGGATAATTAAAAGAAAAACCTTCATATACTGTAGTAAATAATCAGATTTAAATCTAATAAACGTTTGCAAACAAGGGCAAGGTCTAAGTGCAGAATGTGCAGCTGATGTACAGAATCATTTCTATTGTAAGATATAGATTGCAAAATTTGGAAGAGTGGGATTATAGACTGAATAATGCTTTGTATATTAGAAATGTACAGTATATGCCTTTTTTCCCCACATGCAAAAGTTTCACAGGTTTCATAGGCATTTAGTAACGTTTCAGCCATTTTGTGCAGTTTTTAAAATGCAGGGATGGAAAATGTGCCGAAACCTGATATAGCTCATCTGTGTGCATCTTTCACACTGTAACAAAAGAGATAAGAAACACACCTGCTATTCTGAGCACAGTCCAACAAAGGTATGTCTAAATCCCCTCATAATGGGCTGCCAGACTGTATACTGGATCAGTGTATGTTGTCAAACCTCAACTATCTTTTCCAGGGTTACTCTAAAAATTCACCACACAGAAGCTTGTAAAAGTCTCTTGATGTAATTTTGTTTGTTATTAATGTCATCTTGCTTCACCAAAATCTACGGTCATGAGCTGCTGTTGAAGTGAATGACAGACATACACTCAAAGTGAATACATGTGCCTTTAAAATCTTGACAAATCTTTGGCAAGGACATAAAACCTTCATACAAATCAATCAGACAGCAGCTCATGTAGCCAGTGGAGAATACTCCACATGCACCATTATTTCTTTTCTACCTTTATTAATGTAAACAAAATGAAGACTATAAATTCTAGCAGCTGAAAGAACTAGTACAATCAAGCATCACCAGGAGAACATGCGATGAAGGTCCTGAGAGATCCAGGTAGCAACATCTTGACATCGGTCACAGGGATGTTGGCCATACGTCTTCTGATTGAGAACATACTGCAGCCATTGCTGTTGCCAAGACATGCCAAAAATGTTGATCTATACACTCACAGAATCTCAGGACAGAGCATTATACACTATCTTGCCAAAAATATTTGTTCATCTATCTTCACATGCATATGAACTTGAGTGACATCCCATTCGTAATCCATAGGGTTTAATATGACGTTGGCCCACCTTTTGCACTGCATCCGATGCTTTGCATTGCGCTTGGTGATGTAAGGCTTGGATGGAGCTGCTCGGGCAATGGAAACCCATTCCATGAAGCTCTCTACTCTTCAGCTAATCTGAAGGCCACATGAAGTTTGGAGTTCTGTAGCGATCGACTCTGCAGAATGTTGGAGACCTCTTCGAACTATGAACCTCAGCATCCACTGACCTGCTCTGTCATTTTACCTGGCCTACCATGTTGAGGCTGAGCTGCTGTCATTCCCAATCACTTCCACTTTGTTATAATACTACTGATAGTTGACTGTGGAATATTTAGTAGCGAGGAAATATTTCGATTGGACTTGATGCACAGGTAGCATCCTACATGGTACCACTCTGGAATTCACTGAGCTCCTGAGAGCGACCCATTCTTTCACAATTGTTTGTAGAAGCAGTCTGCATGCCTAGGTGCATGATTTTATACACCTGTGACCATGGATGTGATTGGAACACCTGAATTCAAGGATATGGATGGGAGAGTGAATACTTTTGGCAATATAGTGTATGTCAAAAATTCAATGTTCAGTACTGTGCCAAAAGATTTGAGCAAAATCTGATTTAGTCAGCTTATCTAGACTTACACTATAGCACTATAGTAAGATCCAAGTCTTGCTGTAGTCTTACTGAGAAGCCAAGTCGTATAAAGGCTCAGGCAAAACCTCCAAATGGATCGATAGGGTCAAGTCTACAATAAATGGTGAGTATGAGCCAGAAGATAATGCTGAGATGAGTCTCTATCTCCTTGAAAGATCCCCAATGCTTAATCAGATAGCCAGGCAGCCTGTCTGATTAACAGCAGAGACTTGCAGCGGGACTGGAATCATGCAGAAGGCAGCAAAAAAAAGTCTCACAAGGGGGAAGATTTACTTTAATGCAGGTACAAGTTAGCAGTTAGGGCAAATAATAAATAATATGAACATGTGTCAGTCTTTAGTAACTTCCTGGTGAAGGTCACGGTGGGTAAAATTAGGCTATCTTGATTACATTTTGTGAAACAGAACCAAATTAAATTAATGGGCAATGTCACATGCAGGTACAAATAAAAATACTGTTAAACTGTGAATGTGGGATTAAAAATACAGCACATCGCAGGTTGATATAAATTACGATTTTATTGATGTAGCTGAGGTGACGTAACTATCAGAGGCAGAATTCACAGACCATGCTGACACTGCTGGCATTTCTACCTCTGGGTTTTTCCAGTATTTCCATAGAAAAACAGTTTATGCCAGGGATATTATATATTATATTATGTTAGCTGGTAAATGATACGGCGAAGACAAAAAGTCATTTTTAAATGTAGCTAATTAAGTAGGCAGCCACAGGTGACTAACACAGCTGGCCTCGAATTCTTATAGCCATTGCTCTAGGGTCATTTTTGCCAGCATATCACAGCTACAGTGGTCACATTCTAAAAACGAGACAAGAATTCAAAGTTTGCTAAACGGTTCCTGAATCTCTTTAATGTCAGTTTTTAATGTCAAGGCTCACACCAGTAACTGCAGTTAAACAGTCAATGGTGAATCTGTCGACCCTTAAAAGTCTCTAAAAGCCAGCAATTTTGAGACGCCTATATGAAATGATCAACTTTGCAATAAAAATAAAAAAAATGTCCATAAAGATACACAGCTAAAAGAGTTATCCAAGAACAAAGATCTTTCCCTGATACTATTACTGATGATCCACTAATGAAATCTAAGAACACAAATGATCATACAATCTATCACTTGTCATGCAAAGCTGTGTTGATAGTAAGGAACCATCTGGAGAGCTATTAATGAGCACTGATAAACTGATTTAGCCAACATGGCAGGAGCCTGTATTTCCTGTGTGGTTTTGAAGAACATGCCAGCAGCCTGTCTTTGCTGCTAACATCGCTTGTGCACAGACTTTGGCTGATTTCTCCTGGGAATGTCCTTTCGCATGCTCTATATGCTTGTGTAATTTTCATCAACACATAATCCTGTGCATCTCTCAAGGAGGCACGTGATTAGTGCAAATGAACTTTTTACCAGCAAAAACTGGCAGAAAAGAACACAAACTGGGAGAAAGTGGGAATGGATGCAAAATAAAAACTTTTTTGAAACTCACCCAGCCAGCACAATGAAGAAGTCGAGCCGATTCCAGGTATCCCCAAGGTAACACTTTTTGCCAAAGATGCCCAGTGCTACCATCTTAATTACCATCTCTATAGCAAAAAATGCAAAAATGAAGTCATCGAAATCCTAGAAAAAGAAGAAATGCATCCAGCATTAGCATCAAGTCCAGCTGATTCATAATCTTCCTCTTCAGATCATAGTGCAATCCTTTAAGTCAGGAATAATACACAGATGTTAAGAACATGTAAATTACTAAACAAATAGATCACCAATTCCCACTGCTGTGTGTGTGTGCGTGTGTGCGTGTGTGTGCGTGTGTGTGTGTGCGTGTGTGTGTTCAACTTTAGCTGATTCAACTTAGCAGAGCTGTCTGAGAAACTAAACAGCAAACTTGTGCTTTTTATCCACAAACTCTCAATGAGGCCTTTTTTTGATGATTTGAAAGTCACTTCACAAAATTCTGTACATGAAGCACCACATTTATTTATTCATGATCAACACATGTTTTCAAGGAACAAAGAGAATAAGCTCTGCAAGTTTAAGAAACAGGTCTTTACCTGTCTCATGTGATTAATTAATTAATTCATTCATTCATTCATCTTCTTGGCCGCTTATTCCTTTTCAGGGTCACGGGGGAGCCGGTGCC
>JAOTRJ010000055.1:13964595-13977525 GCA_028564905.1 Leptodoras praelongus
AGAGTTGCCGGCTGGGCACCGGCTCCCCCGTGACCCCATAACTGGGAATAAGCGGTACAGAAAATGACTGACTGACTAAGACCTAGACTTTTTGAATGTTATGTTAATAATGTATAGGTGTTTATTCATTATTCCTTCCTGTCTCCAGATGATTGCTGCCAATGTGCTGTCCAAAGAGGAATTTCCAGACTTCGATGAGGAGACAGGGATCCTGCCTAAAGTAGATGATGAAGAAGGTATGCTAGAGTCAACAATATGAGCCCAGAAGTTAAGAGTATGAGGCCATTCACATATATTGATCCTGAGCACTGTAAACATTCATGTCTATTCAGAGTGTTTTGCCTTCTCTAATTGTCTGTCTCTCAGACGAGGACTTGGAGATTGAACTGGTGGAAGAGGAGCCTCCTTTCCTCAGGGGACACACCAAACAGAGCATGGATATGAGCCCTGTGAAAATAGTGAAGGTCAGGAAACATTCCCATTAGAAAATGTAAAGTGTCATTGGTTGTGCCTCTAACTTTTTTTTTTTCTTTTTTTTTTCCTCCCCAAGAACCCTGATGGCTCACTGTCTCAAGCAGCCATGATGCAGAGCGCATTGGCTAAAGAGAGGCGGGAAGTAAAGCAGGCTCAGCGTGAGGCAGAAATGGACTCCATTCCTATGGGCCTCAACAAGCACTGGGTGGACCCTCTACCTGACGGTACGATTGTGTTATTTATAACTCGGATCTTAATTATGTATGTCATATCTTTAGGTACTTGCGCTCAGAGTTGCCGGCTGGGCACCGGCTCCCCCGTGACCCCGTAACTGGGAATAAGCGGTACAGAAAATGACTGACTGATATCTTTAGGTAGAGGCTTGAAATACCAGATAGGTATTTTTAGGTGCAGTGTGCAGATAGACTGATCCCCAGTCAAGAGATTCATATATAGGTACTGTATCTAGACTGCTCAGAGTATTAGTAGCCTTTTCTGTGCACTTATTGATCTTAAAAATGTAATGAACATGATATAACTTTAATGTTTGCTCCTCCGAAGCATGAAAAGTTGCTATATAACTAAACAGCGAGTTTGATGGCCATCTGGTTTCATGCAGCCTTCTTAAAAGGTGGATGAAGGCTGATCTGCAGTTATTTCAGCTAACTATATGCCCTCTGGCCTGGCAAGAGTCCATCCTGCTTGTCCCTATCACGTTAAGACTCCTCTGTCCCTCCTTGCTCTCCCTCATGTTTATTTACATATCCACACAGCTGATGGCAGGCAGATCGCCGCGAACATGCGAGGCATTGGCATGATGCCCAATGACATCCCAGAGTGGAAGAAGCACGCTTTTGGTGGCAACAAGGCCTCATATGGAAAGAAGACACAGCTGTCCATCATCGAGCAGCGAGAGAGTCTGCCCATCTACAAACTCAAAGAGCAGCTCATTCAGGTCTGTGTTTTCCATCCAGAAAGCTTACTTAATTACTGATTTATTGTTATAATGATAAAAGCCTATGTTCAGAATGTGTTGTTTCTTTGTATGTAATTTCCAGGCTCTACATGAGAAGTCATTATGGTTCTGGTGTTGTCATATTGTTACAGGCTGTCCACGATAACCAGATCCTGATTGTGATTGGAGAGACAGGCTCTGGGAAGACCACACAGATTACTCAGTATCTGGCTGAGGCTGGATACACAGCGCGTGGGAAGATTGGATGCACACAGCCCAGAAGAGTGGCTGCCATGTCTGTGGCTAAGAGAGTGTCAGAAGAATATGGTTGTTGTTTGGGACAGGAGGTAAAAAAAGCTGTATTAATATTATACATTGAAGATGTCCAACACACATGCTTGCCAGATCCATTGGTTGCCTTTTGTCAGTTAAGCCTTGCATTGCCTAGGATAGTTATAATCATAACATCTTTCTTCCTGTTTACACAGGTGGGCTACACTATCCGTTTTGAGGACTGCACGAGTCCAGACACAGTCATCAAGTACATGACAGATGGTATGCTGCTGAGAGAGTGTCTGATTGACCCTGATCTGGGCCAGTACGCCATCATTATGCTGGACGAGGCTCACGAGAGGACCATCCACACAGACGTGCTCTTCGGCCTGCTCAAGAAGGTAGGGCTTGCTTTATGTTAATGTGGCTGCATTGATTTGATTAGATTAATTTATCTTTTAGCTGTCGCATTCTCTCACTCTGGGGCTCTTCTTTTGCAGACTGTACAGAAACGGACAGACATGAAGCTCATTGTCACATCTGCTACACTGGATGCTGTGAAGTTCTCCCAGTATTTCTACGAGGCCCCCATTTTCACCATCCCAGGTCGCACGTATCCAGTAGAGGTGCTGTATACTAAAGAGCCTGAGACAGATTACCTGGATGCCAGTCTAATCACGGTCATGCAGATCCACCTGACTGAGCCACCAGGTAAGCAACAGTATGTAATTCTGACAGATGACAGGACTTTGTACTATAATTGCACAAAAGGTTCAGACTCTTTTGTGTAGGAATGGTTCAGCATAGAGACATCCAGTAGTCTGTCTAATAGCATGGCCAGTTTCACTGAGTAGATATACATTATGTTTCTTTAAGGAAGTCTACAGCTCAGTACTGTTACATGTAAAATGTGTCTAAAAATCATCATCAGGGGATCTTTGGTAATAAGTAAACTTGGATAAAGGTCCCAAGATGCAAATAGGTTGACACTTCCTGATATAAGGGATGAGGGATAAGGTTGTAATGGAATATTTGATTATAATCTAATTAGTCATAATCAGGCTGGGTCAACATTTAGCACATGAGTAACTTTTGTTTGAATCTATAGGTGACATTCTGGTGTTCTTGACGGGTCAGGAGGAGATCGACACAGCCTGCGAGATCCTGTATGAGCGAATGAAATCACTAGGCCCTGACGTGCCAGAGCTGATCATCCTACCTGTGTACTCTGCACTACCCAGTGAGATGCAGACCAGGATCTTTGACCCAGCTCCACCTGGCAGCAGAAAGGTAGCAGCTTCTCTGGAGTAGAATCCATGTTCAGCATCCTTCCAGCCTATCACAATTATTTTCCCATGTCCCATGACTCCCATGTAATTATTTGTGTAGGTGGTCATCGCAACAAACATTGCTGAGACGTCTCTTACCATTGATGGAATCTACTATGTAGTGGATCCAGGTTTTGTCAAGCAGAAGGTGTACAACTCAAAAACCGGTATTGACCAGCTTGTGGTGACCCCCATTTCTCAGGTACATTCACACGTGCACATAGCTGAAGGCTAAAACATATGTGCTGTCTCTGTGTAGACCTAACTGTCATTGCTGTGGTGTTCAGGCCCAGGCTAAGCAGCGAGCGGGTCGGGCAGGCAGGACAGGGCCTGGCAAGTGCTACAGACTGTACACGGAACGTGCATATAGAGATGAGATGCTCACCACCAATGTGCCTGAGATCCAGAGAACTAACCTGGCCAGCACTGTGCTCTCTCTTAAGGTGTGTGCTTCTTCTCTTATTCTAGAATAATTTAGAAGCATAACTGTGTGGCTATTCTGCAATGTTCATGTTTATTTGTGCTATTTTATCTAATCAATTCTTGTCACTGTTTAGGCTATGGGCATTAATGACCTGTTATCCTTTGACTTCATGGACGCTCCTCCTATGGAGACACTGATCACAGCAATGGAGCAACTGTACACGTTAGGAGCTCTAGACGATGAGGGACTACTCACTCGTCTTGGACGCAGGGTATGACGACTTATACAAGACTGCATGCATGTTCGGTTATGTTTATTGAAATGATGCTTGAGTAAAACCCAGCATTAGTCTGAATGCTGAAGCATTTCATTTTCATCCTTGTTTGTCTCAGATGGCTGAGTTTCCTCTAGAGCCCATGCTGTGTAAGATGCTCATCATGTCTGTCCACCTGGGCTGCAGTGAAGAGATGCTAACCATCGTGTCTATGCTCTCTGTGCAGAACGTCTTCTATAGGCCGAAGGTACCAGTCGCTAATGGCCGATACCCATGGCTAATGTTAATGTTTCGGTTTTCTTTTAATTCCTGTGTCTAATCGATCTTACTATTTCTATAATTCATGCTGCAGTATGTGTTTCAAAGTTTACATGATTGGAATTCATTTACCTATAGCGTAATTAACCATGGCTACATGTTTTGATGAAACATTATACAAAACTGATTGAACTGCCCAGCATTAGTGGTTTTGTTTCCCCTACTAACTGTGAATATGTGCATGCATGCCAGATTTCAACAAAGTGAAGTATGACTCAGGAATTGCTGTAAATACATCTGTCGTGCAGCCATCTTTCCCTTTCAACTTTCTTGTCTCACACATTTCAGTTTACATAAACACTATAAACACTTGTGACTACGGTCAGAGTTGCATGATTTGTATCCTCCAAAACTGGAGACGACTTTCTCACATCTCATCCTTTCTGCCTCAGTAAGTGTATTTTTGTATATTCTTACAAGCACCATCTTCTTCTTATAACACTGCAGAACCCCTAGGAACCCCAGAACCCCTGCTGTGTAAGCATCTCTAGTCTTAATAGTTGACTCCCGTTCTCCCTGCTCCCTGTTTATTGGTTCTGTGTTAGTGTATTTGTATAGATGACTAGCTGGTCTGTGGTGGCTATGTGCCACTAGCGTGGCTGAGTAATATCACCTCGGCATAGCACGCACTGTTACTGAGTCTGCTTAGTTTGCTGTCTCCGTATTCCCTGCTGTCTAGCCGGCTAGACGTGGCTACTCGCCCCTAGTTTAATTAAGTGGTTTTCCAGCGTTATACCATGCACACTGTTCACTGTTGAGTCTACGGGATTTCCACTAATATACAGCTCTGGGAATTGAGTTGTATTTTTCCCTCCACTCAACAGACCCCTTATTGTCTTTGCTTCGGAAAGGTTAGGTTAAGGAGCCATGCACAAGGTTTGTCAAACACGAGCATTACAATTCTACTCTTTGGTCCTTTTCTTCCGTTATTGCGGATGTTTTTGAGATGTGATCAAGCAGCCTTGACTTCAGAATATCACCTTATTTAATTGACTGACTCCTGTGTGCCCCTTCATCAAGGAGCAAGCCATTCTAGACCTTATTTGCATACGCACGTTATCCAGGTGATAAGGAGTTGTGAACATGTTGTGGGCATAACGGTAGTTTTTCTGAAGATGTTCCAGGGAAAGATGACTGTATGCCAGTGGTATTTATTGCTGTACAGTTTCAGCATGCACATGCCCAAGAAGGTATCTATGCGATTCTCACCACCCCTGATAATCCGAGATTCATTGTTTTAAGATATGATCATCCGTATAATCAGATGCAGAAACACCCTGAGAAAGAACAACAGTATTATGTTTCTAAATCAATCCAAGTGAATGTTCATCATGCGTATGCTGAATTTCAGGACAAACAGGCTCTAGCTGACCAGAAGAAGGCTAAGTTCCACCAGCCTGAGGGAGACCATCTCACTTTACTGGCTGTGTACAACTCCTGGAAGAACAACAAGTTCTCCAATCCCTGGTGCTACGAGAACTTCATCCAGGCTCGCTCGTTACGCCGCGCACAGGATATCCGCAAACAGATGCTGGGCATCATGGACCGGCAAGAAATTTTACAGTTTATTTTACAGCTGGGCCAAAATATAATTTGTATTTCTGCTACTCTGGAAATTTTGAGTGCATTCAAACAAATAGGTTTTGAGCTGGTACTTTCTCTCTCTCTCTCCTTCTTTTAGACACAAGTTGGATGTGGTGTCATGTGGTAAGGCTACAGTACGTGTCCAGAAGGCAATCTGCAGTGGTTTCTTCCGTAATGCTGCTAAGAAAGACCCTCAGGAAGGCTACAGGACACTCATAGACCAGCAGGTGGTTTACATTCACCCCTCGAGCGCCCTCTTCAACCGACAACCCGAGTGGTACGTCTACATCAGCAGCGACAACCTCATCAGCCTGTCAAGTTATTGTGTGATTTTGTTCTTTCCTTTCCCTCGGTCCTCTGTGTAACCTGCTTTTTCTTCTTCTTTCAGGGTGGTATACCATGAACTGGTGCTGACCACCAAAGAGTACATGCGAGAGGTGACGACAATCGACCCACGCTGGCTGGTAGAGTTCGCTCCGGCCTTCTTCAAAGTGTCCGACCCGACTCGCCTCAGCAAGCAGAAGAAACAGCAGCGCCTTGAGCCTCTCTACAACCGTTATGAGGAGCCCAATGCCTGGAGAATTTCCAGAGCTTTCCGCAGACGCTAGAATGCTCTATTACAATGCTCTTACAGTCTGGCAGTGTCCTCTAATGCTTCTGCTGATACAGTGACAACATTGTGGGCTAATCTTGAAACCGTTCTTCTGTAAATTCATTTGTAAGAACCTATATTATCAGCATTTGGAATGCTTCTCCATAAATGTCTGGCTGTACAACAAAGAGCACCATTGGTCAGTTTAAAGACGAAATGTTGTTTTCAAATGAATAAATGTACAACATTATAGTTTTTGTTTCAGAATTTCTGGCATGACTTATTAGTACTGTAAGATGATGTACAGAGAATATATTCGGCTCTGGAGGTCATACGCATTGAAACAAATCTGATTTACTTTTACCAGACCATCACTGACTAAAATGGAGCTTGTGATAGATTTGGTTAGTTTTTGTCTCAAACCACCCTTGTGTAGAATTTAAGGTTATTTATTAACCAGTGGACCAAGATTAATACAGGATTATGGTCCAAACAAAATGTCTTTATTTCTGTTTTGTGGCAGGAAGTGATTAGAAACATGTATAAGTGTTTTATATTAATCCGCAATTGTATTTTTACCATTTTGATTCTTTGTGCTATGGAATAAACTTCAGAAAGGCCAGGATCAGTATCATTCCATCTGTTTTTGGTTTGTCCTTCTTGTAGTCCCAGAAATGAATTATATAATTTGATGTTACATAACTAGAAGTCCAAGCAGTGAAAACACGGAAGTAACTAGAACACACCTGACAGCCACCACACCTAAAATAAAAATGATGACTTAACTTGAAGAAATCCCTGTAAAGCCAAGAGTTTATTTCAATAAAAGAAACAGATCAAATGATCATATCATGAATATATGATCTTATGAATATACAAAATATAAAAAAAAAGAAAACACTGGAGTATGGTTGATAAACATAATTGTAGTATTTATTTATAGTTTTATTCAGGTTATTTGGATTATAATGTTACTGCTTAGAGAAATGCCCTCCAGGACTCCAGGTCCAGCACATCATTCAGGTCACAAGTCAAAGTTCACCTGGCTCTTTGCTCAATGAGTAGTCATGTGACAGGAATATTTATATCCTGGAAGGCAATTCTGGGTTTAGTTGTCTATATCAAACATGACTTCAAGAACACTGGGAAATATCTGCATGAAAGTGACGTGTTTAGTGAAGAGTTTATGCTGCTCACGTCTTTTTTGTGAGCTGATATATTAGAGGATTTGCAATATGGCTTGTTTACATATTATGTTTGTTCATAAAAGAGCCCTTTGTGACTAATTGATCACTGGTTTGTTCCAGCAGGTTGCATAACTAAAATCATCCTCACCTTTGTATCCTGAACACCAATATCATTAAGCTAACGTTCAATACCAAAGTGGGAAAACAGTCTGGTCTCAGAGTATGGTAGGAATAATAACTGGGTCTTTTTATTAAGCACTTTGCTGAACCACAGGCACGTGTTTGTACTGAATAGGCTGCGGAGCTGAGAGGACATCCCTAATGATATTAATTTAAACAAACCAAGAAAAAACACCATAGCCTTATATATACAAGTGGATGGGGTTGACATGTGCAATAGGTGCATGGGGGAATATCGGGGCTGTAGGTGGCATTAGTACATGTAGCCTTTGGAGTAGGGCTGAGGGCCCAAGTTGGTGGCAGCGGGTTCGGAGGGGTAAGACGCTCCTTCGTCCAAGTGAGACAATGGCACTGTGTCTTCCTCATTGACATAGCGCTCAAACTCGGCCTTCACGCTAGGCCGCTGATTGTCAGGGAATGCCAGGGAGATCAGTGCCTCCGGCTCACACACAAATTTGTAAACGTAGCGCTCGCCTGCCACCTGAACACAAGAACAATGCTGTGATTAGTTACACGTTGCATTATAAACGTACAGGGAATACAGTATGTAACAGATATGTCCTACTGATACCTTTTGCATAATTCCTTTCTCATAGTAGTAGCGCAGGGAGCGACTCAGTTTGTCGTAATTCATGGCTGGACGGTTCTTCTGCATCCCCCAGAGCCTGGCGACCTAAAATAAAAACACAAATTAATGGCTTGGATGGGCTGCTGCTGTGGAAACTTCTTCACACATGTACCTATTTAATTACTGCAAACTTATACGTGTGCCATCATTTTTTAGAGGGTTCATTGAAAAGGGTATTACATACAGAAGGCTAAAGCAGGGGGCAGGGCGTTCGGGATTCAGGTACAGTCTCAGTGTTTCAGTCTAGGCTGAATATATATTTGTTTAGGCAATGCTTCTGTTAATAGTTTTTTTCTTAGGTTAAAGTGCAGATCTGGAGGACTCTGTTTTGGTGAATTGGGATGTTTGGATGCCGTCTCCCACACACTCAGGTTTGTTGATGGTGGAGTTTTACGTTTTATGTCCCAGGGCACCCTCGTGTCTGTGTTATCATCTAGGTAAGAACTGCAGTTGCTACAAAATGTTTTTCACTCAGGTCTCAACAAAATGCACTTCAGAAATAACTCTGATACTCCTATTCATAAGTTGCTCATAAGCTTATTAAGGTCCTGGTCATACTATTGCACTGTTTGGCTAAACAGTTATGAAAGAGAAACTATTTTCAGTTAGACTCACTCATCGCATTCACCTTTATCCTTTGCATCTCTGGCTTGCTCATTATGGATACACTTATAAATTTTAAATTTATATCCAGAATTGATCCGTTTCTGTAAAGCTGCTTTGGGACAATGTCCATTGTTCAAAGTGCTATACAAATAAAACTGAACTGAACTGAACTGTCTCCTTCTGCTAGGTACTAGTTGTCAGCTTTTCATAGTATTCTCAGTCTAGGAACCACGACTGAGCAGCAGTAACAACTGGATGAGTCATGACTAACCAAATTTCCAAAACAAGTGACCTTCACCACCAACACCTCATCCCAACATTAACCATTCACTATTGCATTTCTTATGAAACTGCAATTGTAGGATTGGGTTTCTGCTTACATGGACCATAAAGGCAATTGTTGACATTTTCCTTTGCATGCATTCTTATAATTTGTAACTAATACACTATTAAAAGTATTCAAACCTTATGGCACGCACAACGATACATGCTGTGTTGATATCCTGTCACCAGAGGGCATTACTGACTGTGTTCTGTTTAAAACCCTTTTTTGTTTTTTAGAAATTTTCTAAAGAAATTTGGACATTTCAATATGTTTGATTTTTGTTGTTGTTTTCAAACTGGCTTCATTTTTACCAGAAATACGACACTGTTGCAGAATGTTCACTTGATCTGCACAGATAGATAAGCCAATGCAATCCTGCAGCAGACTTGAGCATCTGTCAATTATCTCTTCATGAATTAGTAAAACATACTCTAAAGTCTTAACTATTTAACAAGCACTATTTGAGACTTAGGAGGCTGTCCCAGAGGTTCTGGTGTTGTCTGATTTCTTTTTGAGAGCGCCCAGGTATAAGTGGCATAGTAATACCCAGCACTAATGAATGATTAATGCAGTACAGTAGAGCCAGCCTGATGGAGGCATCTCTGCATGACCGTCTGCTGACTCATGCTATTTAGCCGTCTACTGATCACAGACAATGGGAGGTTAACATTCATGCCTCAACCACAACAGCTTGCTTTGACTCGGCCAGAGTGGAGGTCTGTAATATTTGGTAATGGAGCCACACTCCATTTTGTTTCCCCCTGTCGTTAAGTGAAGTAAATAATGCATGGCTGCTAATGGAAGCAGGCTTTGCGTGGGTGGGGAGGCCCTGGGGAACAGCGTGCTGATCACAGGAAAAATCTCTTCATCTTCTGATGAACAGCTGAAGTAAATTTACTTAGAAACACAATATCTATAAAATGTACACAACGCTGTTCAGTGATAGGTCAAAATCTAATCTAATTGAAAATCTAGTAATACTATAAAACCAATAATATTTTAACAAGCATTTTAAAACCAGGGCAAGTTAGTGTATAAATCCTGAAGATGTGTGCGACGACCCATATTTATGGGGCAGGGGTGGCTCAGTGGTTAATGTGTTGGGTTACTGAATAGAAGGTTGGGAGTTCAAGCCCCAGCACCACCAAGCCACTGTTGGGCCCTTGAGCAAGGCCCTTAACCCTCAACTGCTCAGTTATCTAATCTAATTGAAAATCTAGTAATACTATAAAACCAATAATATTTTAACAAGCTTTTTAAAACCAGGGAAAGTTAGTGTATAAATCCTAACCCTCAACTGCTCAGTTGTCTAAATGAGATAAATGTAAGTCACTCTGGATAAGGGTGTCTGCCAAATGCCATAAATGTAAATGTAAATTTATTGTCTGCCACTTTTAAACGTTGCCAAATCTTTCCTAAGTCATCATTCATTTCTTCTTCTTCAGTAACCCCTTTATTCTGGTTGCTGACAACCCAGAGCCAATCCCACTAACACTGGAATACCAAGCACACACATTCAGACACTTCACACCTGGGGGCAATTTAGAGTAGTCAATCCACCTACTGGTATGTTTTGAATAGGGAGAGGAAACCAGAAAACCCAGAGAAAACCTACACAGACACTATGGAGCTGCCCCATACTTCAGACTATTTACATCAAATCAATGGTACAGCTGATCCAGTAAACCCTCACCTCTTCTGGCTCGATGAGTTTGAACTCCATGCCACGTCCAGTCCAGGCAATAAAGTGTGCATTGCCAGGATCATCCAAGAGAGCTACCAGAAACTGCCAGAGCTGCAGAGAGCCACGTCGCTGATAAGGAGCACCGTCACGGAACACACTGCCACCCTCCTGTTTCACCTCACCTAAACAAAGAGAGATATGACACATTAACCTAGTGGACAATGATGATTTTCTGCCACCATGGTCAACTTTTAGTTTTCAGTTTTGTCAGTAAAGAGACGTATCTCATATCCAGCAACTAACGTATGCTAAGCACAGTCGTGTTAATAAAGGGACATATTGGATATGTTGCTCCAGACATAATTCAGGGAAGACAATACTGACAACTTTTGTTCCCATGGCATATTCACTTCAACCTGTTAGTAATAATCCTGTGCTTAAGGAAATCAGACCGTGAGAACTTTGCAGCCTAAATGACAACTTGACGGTGCTTCTACCAGTTCAGCCAGTGAAATGATCTACAGCTATTTAAAGGCTCATCAATCACCCAGACCATGGGAACTGGCAGCTCTGTTTCCTTCACCGTGTCACAAGAGCCTAGGACATCATCATGCATGAGAAACTATAGTGTGTGACCCAGCTCAAGATAACACAGACTGCTTATTGTGTCGGACAGTCCTGGATGCTTGTAAAGAGTAAATGACGTTAGAGCGATTCTTGTCAGTGGAAAGGGATGTGCTGTATTTCTCATAGTGTTGCGCTGCTTTGTCTTCTACTGTGATGCTCAGTCACAGTGTGAATGTTAGCCGAAATAGAGAACTTTAAAATTGACGTGAAGTGCGTGTGCTTTACATACCTTCAAATTTCTCTGGAACAACGCGAGCGTCACTTTCAAACATGTACCCTAAAAAACAAGACAAAGGGGAATGGAAGTTCACTGGCTTGAGTAATGGTTTGTATGAGCTCAGGGTTAAAGACAAGCTAAACACAACATGGTAAAATATTAATGGTAGTCATTAGAAAAACTATTTCTCTCAGCCATCTAAATACATGAAATAATAGCTTAACTGTGCAGTTTCTGAGCCATTCAACTACTATTGAGCATTTTCAGTCAAGTCAAAAGATGGAATGATTACATTACCATTAGCATTTAATGTACTAGGCTTTCAGTAAAGGAAGTGACTAAATGTCTATAATTAATCCCTCATTAAGGAGTTGCTTGTGACTGAAATGACTCAAAATGGTGCGACAAATGGTTCTGGGTGAGCGAAGAAGTGGGTTATTTTTCTTTGCTGCAGGGAAAATACTGGCTTTGTCCAGTAGTAATATTTACCCTGGACTTCATCAAGCAGCAGAGAGACGAGTGCTGGTGCCAGTGGAAACACCGACCCGCTGACTTGGTTAGCCAATGACCGCACAGCACTGGCCAACCCTAGGCAAGTATGACTGATGAGTGTGAGATACACACCTCCTAAACCTGAAATTTTATCTTTGCCTACAGTGAAGACAGACACTAAAATTCAAATAAGACAGCAGTGATGGCCAGGCATTACCTTCATTATTGTGCTGGGTATTGGCGTAGCCCTCGTTGTGGTGGTACATGGAGGTGCAACCAGGCACATCTATAAGGCATGACACAGCGATACGGCCTTGAATTACAACTTTAGGTCTCATGTTGCTCATCTCAAAATAAAATGTCATTCTGTTGGAATAAGGTTTGTGAATGTGCTGATGCGAAAATCTATCTCTGAACGCATCAAGGACAAAAGGTGCATGTATTATATCAACTGTCAGTCATGATCTGCTAGAACCATAACCAACAGAAGCACAACGACACATAATAATAATAATAATAATAATAATAAACATTTGTATATAATAATGATATTCATTCATTCATTCATTCATCTTCTTGGCCGCTTATTCCTTCTCAGGGTCACAGGAGAGCCGGTGCCTAGCCGGCCACATAGGGCACAAGGCAGGAACAACCCTAGACAGGGCGCCAATTCATCGTAGGGCATGCACACTCACACACTAGGGTCACTTTAGAGACGCCAATCAACCTAACGTGCATGTCTTTGGACTGTGGGAGGAAACC
>JAOTRJ010000055.1:13977625-13985125 GCA_028564905.1 Leptodoras praelongus
TAATAATAATAATAATAATAATTATTATTATTATTATTATTATTATTATTATTGTTGTTGTTGTTGTTGTTGTTGTTATTCTTGTTATTGTTGTTGTTGTTGTTGTTGTTATTATTATGCCAACTGATTTCCTCCCAAAGCTTATAGTCTATAGTCTATAGTCTAACTACTGAAGAATTCATTCAACTATTAATAATCAAAACAAGTTCTGTCTCAGCATGAGTAAATACATAGTGGTGAGAGTGTAAGGTGGAGCAGCCTTGTGTCTATATAGTTACTCATGCCTAGAGAATGCAGTGGCACAGGCCAAGATAAGATGGAAAACACAGGGGAAAACAGAGTTCTTGCGAGGTTAGAGAGCCATGTCTCTTGTGAAGATAGCAGCTTTGCTACTGTATATGCTGCTCTATTGCATTCTCCATTTGAATGAATGCCATGTCTGAAGATGCATCTTATGGAGGATAGATTTCTGATTAGTTCGATTCAAATTCTGGAAATTAGAGCCTTTGTCTCACTCCTCTTGGGCATTCATGTGCAGTGCAGCCACAACAGCTGGCTAGAGCTGATAAACTCTGGGGCGTCATCCTAGATAGCACATAGTCTCCATGCTTAAACATCCTCCTCCTCATGCTCACACACTTTCCAATTCAAGAGAATCCTTTATACATATTATGAATAATCAAAATCGTTGATACATTATATTATAAAAAAGAAAATAGTGAAGAGTTACTATGATCACATTCATATATTCCTTATCCATTATTGTTAGAGTTATGACTAAGTTTGTTCGTGTAAATGCACCCTGTGCAAACAAGCTGAAACACTGCTGGTTGTGATCTGTCCCCAAGGAGTGACAAAATATGGAGACGGCACTGTCTTGCACAGTGCAGTAAACGCTAAAGCTGAATGTGGATGGTCCACTTCTTCCTGCATCTACCTCACTCTGCCCTGCCCCCTGGCCTCATACTCATGCCCCCTTCCCACCACCGCTGCAGCTCACATTACCACCGCTACGCTTGTTTTTCCATTATGAGTTCATCTGCCTGCAGAAAAAGGAAGCTGCTGCTGCAACCCAACACCCTGAAGCACTCCAACGGGGATTCTAGTCTTTCCAGTGCCCTCCATTTTCTCAATGAAATTCCTATGCCTTACTGCCTTTCACAAAGTTGAAGAAAGGAGGGGTGGTGAAACCAGACAGAGAGGAGAACAAACGAATAAATACAGTTGATAACTTTACAAAATTGTCATGGATTTTAAAAAGAGACATCGGAAAACAAATTCTGAGAGAAGTAGAAAGAAGAACAGAACATGGTTTTGAATTCATTGCTTACAGTAGTGACCACAAACATCTTTACTCTTAGAGAAAGAGATGAGATAAACATAATCCTTTAATGGAACTCAGTATGGTAAGGTTAATGCATGAGTAATACTTAGTTAAGGCTTCCTGGTACCTGTGCTTTTCTTCCAGTAATGTGTTTTGTGAATTCCATGCTTCATGCTGTACCACATGATACACTCACCAGGCTCATAAGTGTAGTCAGTGGGTTCCTGCTTGACCATCATATGGGCTGGAGGGAACCTCTGAGGGGCCACCGTGCCCATGTGGGCTGCTCGCTCGTACAGCGGGTCCAGGAATTCTTGCTTGAAGCTCTGCTGGAGGTAGGGCATGCAGGGGTCTGAGTGCTGTCGGTGGTACCCGCCGCTACCCCCAGTGCCTGCACCTCCTGCAGGGGTAGAGGGCATACGCTGCAGAGTTTGACCTGGAGGTCCAAACGGGGCACACATCTCTCCTGAGCCTGTTGGGAACCTGGAGCTAGAAAGAGTAAACCAAGGCAATTCTTGATATCACTATATCTCTGTAATTATCTCAAGCAGTTTTTATAAGAGGTCCAAAAAGTTATACTGACTGGTACTTTTTGAGTTATTTCCTTATAATTTGAGCTACCACTACCCAATACCAGTAAATAGTAGTGCTTTGCCATCAGATAGTGCTGTATGATATGGTACAACTATTTACCCAGCTATTTATCCACAATTATCTGTAACCTGTTTAAGTACATGTACCTGTTTCCTAAAACATGACATCAGTTTAGGTGCAATTCTTTTAAATTGTGAGGTAGTGACAGTTTTACAGGCATAAAGAAATTGACCCATATGTTGGTAGCATTACCTGGGGTTCATGGGGTAAGTCTGGCCATGGCTGGGGTGTGACTGACAGGCAGAGGGAGAGTTCATGTACCCCGGTTCAGGTCGGGTGCCCACCAGTGGTTTTGGGGAGTAATGCTGCATAGGGGACATGGGAGTCCCAGGGCAGGAGCTTTTGGGTCCTGCTGCTGATGTTGCTGCTGCTCTCTTTTGTTCATAGGCACTGTTAAGACATGCAGCATCACACATCATCTACACATGTTATACAATATGATAATCCAGCTGTCTGGCCTATGTGAGAATGTACTTCCTGTAGCACAGTCTAAACATGTGAACGCCTGCTGACCTGGCGTAAATGCACTGCTCTCCACTGGGATAGCTGAAGCTCTGCTTGTGACTGCACGACTGGCTGGGGTCTGATCCTGGGCTCTGAGGCTCCTTCTTAATCTTCACTGGCGGGCTGTGGAATGCCACTGCTGCAACACAAACAGGTTCATTAATATAGCCACATTCCACCTTGGGCCTCTTAAGCTCAAGGAGCAGCCCTAGGACAAATACTTTTGTCTGCACTGGAAATACCAGACTTGTTCAATGACTCCCCAGACCAAAACAGGACCGGAGACATCTGACACATATATACATTCCAACTTCTGTTTAGGAGATACTTAGGTCCTCCTACATCACAGCACACACGAAGACACGCAAAACACCTCAGACGCTGAGTGACGCATTCATTTTCACTCTCCTACTTCATTCACAACACAGCTATTAACATTTCATAAATATTTTCGGTCTTCTAAAAACAGTGATGGACAGAATTCGCGTGCCAGGCTTTCATTCATAGTTAGAACACTGAAAAATTCATTCACAATGTATGCTCATCTTCACAACAAACAGTTTGTTCAGAACACTACATCTGCTGCAAGAAGTCCATGATATTGATTAAAAAAAAAACAGAATTCCTTAGTCTGCTTAACTATCCAAATTACTCCATAATGCAGTCATTTAACTTCTTCCCACTGGCTCCTTCTGCAATTCTTATGATTTGGTCAGCTAATCTGTGGAAGAGCCGTGTCTTTTAGATATCTAAAACCAATTCACATACAGTGGATTTTGTGTCCAATAAGCCAACAAGTTTCAGAAAGAGAAACACAACACCACTTTCCTGAGTTTTGTCAGCTTCTTGCTCATCATTTTTACTTTTACTTGCTTCATTAAAAAAAATTATAATCAATACCAAAACCAAGTGCATTCTTTCACCATGTCTATGATGTGGGAGTACATGTGATTAATGATGAGAATACTGTATGCTGTGATGACCAACTAGTCATCATGGACATAAGCTGATTGTATGTTTGTAAGGGAGGTGACACAAAGAATGATTCAAATAATTTTACTTATTATTGAATTGTGCAGGATCACATAAATTTCCACTCTTTATCTGAAAATGAATGTTGCACGCAAACAAAATGAAACTAAAATGCAACTAAAAACTTCATGACATCCAGATAAAAGAAAATGAACTGAACTCTGAATTCCTACTCGGAAAGTCTCCTCAACCCCATGTTCAGCACCTGATGTCATATCAACATGGCTGCTCACAGCATCAACAGTAAACACTCCCTTATTTTTTTAAATGAGCTATACTGTATACACTTGTATTTGCTTTAGCCTAATCAACATACAGACACATTAGACTGTTAACTCTAACGCAGTGGCTATGCAGTTCACTGTGAGGAGGTGAATATTCATCAAAGTTCGTCAAAGTTAGCTTAATATATAGCTAATAAAAGACAAACATATCCAGACCCAACAGATTAAAAACTGTGTTTCCTTGAAGAGTAACCTGTCCCATTTTGTGTTAAAACAGACTTGTCAGTGGAATAGCCAGTGGGCAGGCTCGGCATGCGTGGGGCCTGGGTCTGCGCAGCAGCACTGCACTGCTGTTTATTATTGGAAGGGAGCAGCCACAGCTCTCAGACTGTGCGGTACAGGATGTTTTTCTGGGCTGCTCAGGGTAAACAGCAGCAGCTGTGCTCCTCCAGCTGAGCCCCAGCCTGTGTTTATAGCTGTTTATGTGTTGATTGTCGTGGGCGCAGACCTGACCTAACAGGCACAGCTGAAACTCAAGCGCAGGTAATTACATATTACCTCTCAAGGACAAAAGAGGAAGAGAAAAAAAGACCTACCCTTACTATAATACTGCAACAAAATTAACAGCCCTCCCACATGCATCAGAGAGAGAGAGAGAGAGAGAGAGAGAGATGGGTGATAGGGAGATGGTGCTCATTTATCTCGTATTTTCCCATGCTGGCCGGGGTGACAAGGAAATGTTGACTTAGGAAAGAGCTCAGAACGGATTACAGAGTATTTAAGATGGCTTTTCAGACAGGGAGATGATGGGTTAAGCATTTTGATCCACTGAGCCCAAGAAAATGTGCCATAAAGTCTACCATGTTCATACAGCTAGCATGCAGAGAGACATATTCTGATAGAAAGAAACTTAGAAATATCTAATTATTTCAAAGCATTTGAGAGAGCATTTTTTTTTTTAGGATTTCAGGCCTGTTCTTCAGCACTGTGTACTCCTTCTTGACAAAATCAGGAGGGTGTTTAAGCGTGAATAAAAAGGCATATTAAAAATGATATGCATTAGCTAACAATAAATAATAAAAACCTTAGAATTTTACTACATTTTGTACCTGTACAATTTCGAACCATGGCCAATTAATCTAAACAAGTGTCAAGTGTCAAGAAATCCTCGAGAAAAAGTAATATAATCAAGACATTTCCTGCTGCCATTAAACCTGCACTGAGTTTATAGACCAGTGGCAGAAGAGTAAACAGAGATGTGACACTAAAGGTACTTTGTGTTATACTTTTCCTGTCCTCTTTTGCTGGCGATTTGACGAAAGCAGCCAGTCTCTGGTTTCTCTCTTTTCGATTCATTTAGATGTAACATCACATTTCCTCAAATCTACTCATATTTCACGGGTTTTGTTTCTTGTAAGAGAGGAAGGAGGGTCATGAACTTGAACGTGGAGTGTGACATCTGTGTGAAGTGTTTAGATATGCTTGATCGTGTACTGTACACAGTACATACATAGCACTTGTTGCACAATTGTTGCGGGCTGATGTTCCCCCAATCTTGATAGAAATAGAAATCAAAACTGAAATCTACAAAGTACATGGACATCATACTGGCGTATATTTGATTTTTGAGTGCTGAATTAGAATTTGTTTCATTCTTTGGACAAACACCCCAGAAATAATCCAGGTGAGGAAATCAGAAAGATGAATCAGTTTATCTGGAGACAAAGTTTAGTGGAAGAGCGCAGATGAAATGATTTGGGGATTTCCTAATGGATTATTGAGCAGGCTTCAAGCCTTACGACAAAGTAAGGTCTGCCATTACTAACGCAACAGTCGACACGACTATTCTGTTGTTTCTCAGCATTGACACCTCTCTTGAAGAACCACACATATGTGTGAAAAACCAGTAGCATTGTGTGTAAAGGACGAGAGTGTCTCTCCATTCAGAATGGCTCTAAAGAGGACCTGGACTTTACATATGTAAATAGCATGCTTCAGAGGAGAGGAACAGGGAGGTGATGGGGGATGGTCATGGTTGAGTACTTTAGGAAGTGAGGATCATTATGGAAAGCCATTCAGACAACTCCCACCACAAACAAATCTCAGGACCTCGATACCCCCACTCCCACCCCAGACAAAAAGACAGCCACCAGCTGTGACAGATGGAGGCATCGTTGGCTCTGATATGCGGATCTGTCCCAACATGAATCCTATTTATAATTAAGCATCCAAAAATCATACAATATTTCTCCAGTTTTTGGCCAGTTGTTATGTTTGGCCAGTTTTTTTTTTGTATAGTAGGATCCTGGTGTATCATTCTCTCAGTGGCATATGTGTAGAAATTCTAACACTGTGCCTCGTTTAAGATAAGGTTCAACAGAATGCTAAACTCTAAAACTGTTCACTAAACCTGTCCTAAGCCAGCCATATTTTTCCTCTCTGCTGAACCTCAACACCAGTGGAGATCTGGACAGTTTTAAAACGTTGTATATTCACGTCAGGGTTACTTCCTGCACGTTTTCAGTTCATGACAGCTACAGACGAGGCCAGCTCCTAAATATCTCAACAGGTACAGTGATTCACCGATTATGGTACGTTTATATCACCGGGATTATAAACACACAGCAGTGCACCAGAGCACAGGCCAGAACATGTGAAAACTGCAGGCTGTAATCTGTTACACTGAAGGAGCCTGAAAAAAGAGCAAATGAATAAGTAAACATGGAGATTGATAAGATATAATTCAGTCCAGCGTTTGTAATGGACTGCGACTGTGTGTTTGAACCAATATTCTGAGAGTAAATATTCTTTTCTCCCAAGATGGCGTGTTTGATGTATTGTTATGATACGGCTATAAGTTAGGTTGAGGTGACAGACTGGCTGGCTGAGAGATCCACCTTGCACCCTACTGGGCAGCTCCAGTCAACATGAATCAATGAAGGCAACCAGGCAACCAAATGTGAAAGAAAGGCTTTAAATGATAAGTGGGATACCAAAAATCAATACCTCCATTTTAACAAAGTGACTTATCTCCCTTTCTCTCAGTGGCTGTCAAAACCTGTAGACCAGGCTGTGAATATAATGCTGATGTGACAGTGTTATTGGTGACACTCACAACTGTCACAACTAGTCTAGGCAAAACACTTTCAATGGAAGCAGAGCAACTTGCCAAGATGAGGGTTTAGTTATGAATAGAAGATTTGAAGCATATTGTTCATTATGCTGTTCACTAGATTGGCTTGAGAAATACTTCAAATATGAGTCAAGCACTGGCAGAAAAACTCTATTTCAAGGTTGGGCTCTGGGAACCTTGTATGATTTTTAGGTTTTTGTGTCTTTGTGTGTGTGCACGCGCGTGTGTGTATTCATTAACGGTCTGTTTTTGTATGCAACTCAATCTGCAACAACACAATCAGTGGAAAAGTCACATAAAGAGAGAGTGACAAACAAAATGAGTGGGCTTCAGACCTTTTAGGAAAACAAGTCTGCCATTTTACACAGAGCACAGGAACATGTGCTGGACATGTGGTGCTCGGGTCAACAAGCGGAAGGAGAGCTCATCTCTCACTCAGAGAGAGCACAAGTTCTGTCTCACCTTTAAACTGTACACTGCTCACACACACACACAGACACACACACACACATACACACACACAGCTAGTATATCACTTTTTTCTTCAATGATATAGTAATGCCACAATCAATATGTGTGAAAGTGCAAAAGCAATGTGGTGTCCAAGGAATTATGTGGACACGGGTTTA
>JAOTRJ010000055.1:13990125-13997811 GCA_028564905.1 Leptodoras praelongus
ATTTGTCTTTACACAGAGCCATTTGTTGAGTATGAGCAGTACTCTTAGCTGAGGAATAGACTAAGTGTGTCCATTAGGCTGGCCTGTCTCTCCCTTCATCTTCATCTGGGTGAAACCTGAGTTACTGCCTCTGGACAGCCATGTGACCTTCAACTCTACTTTCCTTTGTGCCAGCACTTTTCCATCGGCGGCAGATCAATACCTCAGCTGAATGTTGCATGTGCATGTGTGTGAATAGGTTGATTACTACTTGATTCTATCAAATGTACAGCACATGGTGTTTTGTCTTCTAAAACTTTGCATTTCTGTTAGAGGAGTATTAAAAGATACTAATGGGAAAATGGTGGGTTTTGATGAGTTGCTATTTGGTCAATGGATGTCAACCATTATGGATGTTGCATCCTATTTGTTTTTCAGCCATACTGTGACGTACATACATAATTCAGTAATCAGAGAAGCCACACTGGACTGTCTGTATGGTCGTTTATCATTTGCAGGCATTCAGAAGCTGTCAAGCTATGCGTCACTGACTGACAGTCATGCTCTTGCAGCTTATTGAACCAAACCGATAGTGGATCAATACTGGATTCATAGGAACTGATGGCCAAGCTGCCCAACACCATCTGTCTCAGTCAGGATCATAATGTCTGCTCTTATCTGGCTGATGGACTTTCAGAGCTGACTGATGTAGCTAATGTATGGCCAAATCTCATTCAGCATGTGTTCAGGCAAAATAAGTAGTGGAGAGATTGTACTGAGCTTCTGTTCATGTCTAATGTCTCAGTCTGCTCATGCCCACATGGAGACATTTGTCTGGTCAGTTACATGAAGGGATTCTGGGATTCATCACTTGCTTCAAGCCCTACCAAGGCTGACTCTTAAGGTCAATTCAAAAGCTGTTAAAGAGAGAAGCTTTACAACAATGAGAAGGAAGATGTGTTCACATTTCACATTTGCAATGATAGGAAAATACAGGCTTTATTTGAAATAATAGCTTCATTCTTGCATTAGAAATTGTACAAATTTTTTATGAGCATGTAATGTTTGCTTTAAAAGAAGAAAAGAAGAGCCTCATATTTCTGCCTCTTTAAAGGTCATATTGAATAAAATCACAATAATATTGCCCAATACAATACATACATATGCACACACACACACACACACACACACACACACGTATACACTGTATACAAATATATGAATGTGCTGTGAAATGTATGGGGTCTGCAGTAGTGCCATTTTGCATTATATGAATTTGTAACAGACCATTATTTCATGGATAGAGAATTGTCTAAAATAATTCTGGCTCCACCTCCCAAACTAACCTTCAATCACCTTTCTACCAGTGCTAGAACAGTAACTGGACTCTTTCCATGACTTGGATGACTTTCATGAATGATGACTGTGTTCTTTTTTTTTTTTACTGAGACAAAATCATCATTCATGGTGATTTACTTTTTGCCAATTAGGAATCTGAACAGATGCGAGCTTCAGACAGGCTTGTTATGCAAAATAATCTTTTGTCGTTGCAGGTGCACCAATGCCATTATCACAGTCTACATGCCTTTCTATGGATACAACACACTCATTTACTCTCCAGTGAGTCTGAAAGAGGAGTGGGGGAGATGGAAAGCAAGCAGTGGCCTACTGCTGACATGCAGCCCAGGTAGTACTAAGATTAGACCTCACATTTAGCCACAGTCTATATAGAAATGAAAAACCTGGTTTTGCTGTGGTTGCTGTTGCATTGCAGGTGCTTCATATTATTAAGTTCCATAAGCCTAAGGAGTGACATGGGTTTAAATTTATAGCCATTGTTGCCACAGTTATCCAAACTGAAAAGAATCGTAAGTCAATGGTATAGAATAGTACATTAACAATCTTATATAATGTAAAAGGCAAGGGGTCGTATTGGTCAAGTGCAAGTGTACAAAAGTACAAGTTGAATTATACTGTATTACAAAATGTCTTAAATATGTCCTTCACGTTAGAATTCTGCACAGCTCGACAAAACCCGATTTTCCAGGAATTTGGTTCTTTACTTTCCGTTAAAAAGAAATAATTAATAAACAAGCTCAGCACACATACTGTAAGAAATAGCAGCCTGATTGCCTTACAGGCCCCATGCCATCTTTCCTTTCTTCTTAGCCAGGAGACTATAAACACAGCAGCTAAAAGAGTAATACAGAAACTAAAGATTATTCTACCACTTCCTGTTTCACGAAAATTGTGCCGTTTCTGCTTTGAGCATGCTCAGATAAATTACATTAATTTCCTACATATCTCTCCATCCCACTACTATAGTGTAATTCTATTAAACCCACTCAAGTTTTCTTCTATTCTGCCCTGAGGAGGAGCACAAAGCTGTTTTTCATGAGTCAGAGCCAATATTTGGTCTTCCAGATCAAACAATAAATCATTCAAACTAGTTTCAACATGCCTAGAAAAGGAACACATGCAATATATGTAAAGAAGACAAGCAGTAAGAGTCATCTGGACATCAGTGCCTCTGGCTCACTAGTTCCTAGAGCTAAACCGGATCCTAACCCAATCTTCCGCTCTCCTTCTCTCTCAGTGTATGTGTATGTGTTCGTGTATGTCTCGAGTTCGCTTACAGGAACGTCTTGTCGAGGGCTTTGAAATGCAAGTCAGCACAAGACTGGAAGTGTGTCTGTGCAAGCATGGAGACATGTTTCCTTTTTCTCTGAGGGAGGCTAAATGACTTTTTTTTTGGTCAGGCAGATCCTGGGAGGAGCCAGGAGTTTTTTTTTTTTTTAAGAGTAAAGGCTAATGACAAGACCCGACAAGCTTCCCCATTCACAAATTTCTTGACCTTGTTCTCGCTCTTCCTCTCACCCTTTGAGAAAAAGCCCTAAAGCTTCTGTTTTTACACTGTGGTGAATCATCCACAACCACAATCACCTGATAATAAGCTGTTCAACCAATCCAATTGAAATAAGCAAACAAAAACCAGGGGTAACCAACACGGGGAAAACCCTACTATCTTTTATGTCTTTGTCTAAGTACCTTTAATCAGTATGTTAACTCTTGATATATTCAGTGCTCTTAAACTGAGTACAGATGTTGCAGTTTACATTTGTGTCATGACTTTCTTCTGAGTGATGAGCCAATAATAATTTACCTTTATACCCAGTAAGAGAACTCTCTCTCTGAGTATTATATACTGACTACATCTACTACATGTTATCTTATTTTTAGCTGAAACTGCTGTACATTTGTGGAATTGAGAGAAGATGAGAAACGCAATTTCATTTTATAACAGAAATTGAAAGAAAATATGGTAGGAAGGGACTGTGAGGCAGAAATCGCATAAAGAACAGTCCAGAGATTCCCAGTTTTGAAGCCCTGAGCATTAGTCACTCCAAGCATCAATTACAGCTTCACTTTGACATGTGAGCATTGACCTTGAACTACAATAGCACACTGTCTGTGTCCCCTTCTCACCCCATTTTCTTCATGTAAATAAGCTGTTCTGGAGAGCCTGATCTTTTAACATTAAACCAAAGTTTGATATGTTTTTGAACATTTTTGAACTTTACATTTCCAGCATTGATGTTAATACATGACATCCATACATTTTTACATTGTGAAAAGTATCGCGTACAGCCGAGGTTAACAAAATAAACCATTCTGTTGCTCTGTGTTCATCACTAACCTGAATACTGCAAAGTGTTTCTGCCAAGCCACATTTTACCCATTTGTCTCCAGAACATCCAGCTGTGATGCTATTTTTTCCATTAACTGTAAGCTTCTACTACATTAACCCAATGTCCAAACGGTATCCATGTCTAAGTGCCAGATATTTCATAACGAGAAAATCAACTGTAAAACCTAAGAAGAACCAAACATTCGCTTAACATTACCAATTGTCCATTAATAATGAAATAAGCTGGAGAAGATGTAATATGGTATCGGATTCATACCCCAGTTAAAATTTTCTCTCCGATAAAATAGACACACTAGACACTGGCCAAGAATCAAGGAGATCACGTTTCAATCTATGTTGAACTATCCAGCCATTCATCTAATCAAAGCAGCCATTCCTTCTTGGTATATAATTAATCTCTTCTTTGCCCAGAAGCAAACAGACACGACTATACCATGGTTATACCTGACAATTTCTAACCGCCAACAGATGCAATAGATATGACGCACAAAGAAAATGCCGATCTCACCTTCTGTGAGCCATGTCTCCTGAAGCTGACTTAAATCTTGAAAGAGATCTACTGGGTGTAAAAAAACAACAACAACCAAACAAACAAACAAAAAAACATATTAAAATACATACTTTGGCACAGACTCTTCAGTATGGGTGGAAAATAGATCTCAAAATAACTATTTTTTTTTAACTATTATTCTTTTGAAAGAATGAAACAAAACATCTATACTTTGAGTTAAATTCTCAAATAAAGGCCACAGCACGTTTCTGCAACACGCTATCTACTTTACCTTCAGATTCCTGAGGGGGTAATTCGGTGTCCATGTATTTCCTTTTTGCTGCCACCAACAGTCTATTTAGGGGCCCATTTCCTTGCGACCTCTGGAAAACACCAGAATATTATGTAAGTGGAAAGATATACAGATGTGGAAAAATGTCATCAGGGCAACATACAGTTCATTGTGCATTCTGTTCATACATAAACACATACTTACCTGTAAACAAGCATGTAACATATTAATACAGTGTATAATCTTTCTTTTAATTACAGAGCAGTGTTGAACATTGAAATCTGCCATAATGTAGGTTGTACTGAGACCAAATTGCTGGTAGATCATAGCCGTTGAAGTGCTTTCTACAGCAATGTAATACCCTTTTCTGAGATGTTAAGGAAAAAAAACACTCCAAAAGGAGTCAGATCAGATATGATCAGAAATGATCATATCAATTGCTGTAGATCAAAGAAAGATCCCTGATCTTTTTCCTACTGACCATCACGTTGCTGGTGAAGAAACTGTTTGTCTGGAGAGTCATCACACACACGCAGCATTATTATCCCACTTATACCTAAACAACAACTTTTTCTTTTGGAACAAACTGCAACAGCTCTAAGCTTTAGGTGTTCACGATAAAAAAACAAAGGAACACGTTTAACCATTCCAAAGAATAGGATGAATAAAGAGTGCACAAGTTTCATGGAGGTATTTAGGTTCAAACTCGGAGCAGTTTTCCATCGCGGTGCTGCGTAGATCACACAGACAAGCACGAAAAAAAACCCCAGGCGCGCAAAGGCATTCCGCAAAGCTTTCCACTAATAAAGCCGTACTTACGTTAGCTAAAGTGTAAGGCACTTGCTGATCTAAATATCCATCCATGTTACAGTCCATGCGTTAACCGTTCGCGCTCATTGAGGCTGTGTGGAGCAGAATCGGAGCAGCCTGCACGAAGAGAAGGCAGTGGGACACACGCACACACACACAACACCATGCACACACACACACACACACACACACACAGACAGCGGGAGTTGTGAATGGGGCGTCCAGAAGGCTGCATGCGTAATGAGCTCCATTCACAAAAACACACACACACACACACACACACACACACACACACACACACACACAGCCCTAGCTTGGTTAGTTTTGCGGCATGCAGCCAGGTATCATCAACAGATAATACTACTGTTAAAGCAAAACTCAAAAGCTTAGCCCAAGCGCTTTTTTTCTGCTTATTATTTTTTAAAGATTATTTCTAAAATGTATAGAATTATTTTGCAAACCTGCATCATCACTAAAGCACTCACTCTTTCACTCACTCACTCACTCACAATGACTGATCATTAAAGCACGCATAAAAAAGCTACAGTGGAACCCCTGCTTGTAATTTATAAGCCTATATAGGGTTATATACATATAAGCCAGGTGTGAATGCAAAGCGTACCTAGATGCAATTCAACATAGACGACGTAAACTGCATCAACACTTTTAACCTTAGCATGTTTTATTGGCGTGTCCGGAATGGCACACGTAGACCTAAACAACTAAAAGAAAAACTTTTTTTACTGTTGCTTTTGGGTAGGCGCTACTTCTCTGCGCTGGCTTTCGGATGTCCGCTCAGTCGTAAAGCTTCCTGATTGGTGGATTTCCTCTTTCAAGAGCTCAGATTTCTCTTTGTCCTAATGAATGGTCTTACTTGTGAATGAAACCTCGACTCCTTCCTTTGCACCAATCAGATTCGAAACTGTACCAAAGCCTGGCAACGTGGGGGCGGGGTCTGAGTCGACCTGGCCAATCGGCGGTCGAGGTGCGAAGAGTTTTTCTGTTAGTTTTTTTTTGCAGTTGTTTTTCATTCACAAAAAAGGAAGGAGAAAGTGGAGGGAGGGAGAAAAAAAAAACTCCATTCATAAAAAAAAAAACTTGCCCTGGCATGAATGCACGGAGTTGTTTTCGCTCTATTAACAACAGACACGGCTGGAAAAAAAACAGCACGAAGTCTCTCCTCAGCAAACCTGTACTGCATTAACTAATCTGAACGCTCTGATTTACTGACAATCGCTTAGTGCCAGTAGAGATTAGAATATGTTTTTTTTTCCACAGTGAATTCAGATATAACAAACTTTTCAAATGGCATTCAACCTTGTTTTTTTAATCAACTCGAGCTGCTTTGAAAGAAGTGTTTACAAGAAGTGGTTCTTGGAAACAATTGCTGAACGTGTTTTGTGCTTTTAGAGGATTTCTACTTTGTCTCAGATGACACACACTGAAAAGAAGACTAGAACAGGGGAAAGGGTTGAAAGAAAAAAGACATAGCAGATTTTTTTTTAAATCAGTGTTTTGTCGTCCATACGGATGTCACTGTATTTAAACACCAACGTTAATCTCCTTAAGGATGTCTGATGCAACCTAAATACTATAGGTCTCTCATATCAGCTCTGCTAAATACATTTTAAACCTGCTGACAAAGATGGGGATGTTGAAACTCCTGGCGTGTTTATTTTCTGTTTGTTTGTTTAAAATTGAATGGGTAAGGCATTCAAGCAGAAGAGTGCACTGGGTTAGCATTCTGCACTTTGACCTCCCAAGGAGATTCCCATTATCTCCCCCAGCTGAACCATTTGTGCAAGGCACGAAGCATATGTTCACTTCTTATTCTGCCAAATAACTGCTTCAATTTTATAAGTGTAAATGGACAACTTATGAATGTTTCATCTTACCGTTCCCAGCTAACCCCTACGCTTTACGAGTTTAATCCAGTATCGTTTACTTTGTTGCAGCCTCTTCACTTTTCACTGGTTCACTTGGGATTAATTCTGCAAATCCACTCTGACATAACATGTTCTGTGGAAATCACAAATTTCTATTCTATTCTATTTTGTTCTATTCTATCAGTACTGGTCAGTATAATGTAGTTTTTAACATGGTCAGTTTTATTATATGTATTACAACTTATTTTAATAATATATTTATTATATCTAACACAAATATGTGTTACATTATGGTCAGTCAGTCAGCACAAGGGCAGGAACCAACCCTAGACAGGGCGCTAATCCATCGTAGGGCTCACACACACACACACACACACACATTCACACACTAAGGGCCAATTTTCCCAGCACCAATTCACCTACCTTTGGACTGTGGGAGGAACCCGGAGTACCCAGAGGAAACCCACACGAACACGGGGAGAACATGCAAACTCCACACAGAAATTTCCCAGGTCGCCCC
>JAOTRJ010000055.1:14025775-14042047 GCA_028564905.1 Leptodoras praelongus
TGACCCCGTAACTGGGAATAAGCGGTACAGATAATGACTGACTGACTGATGAAGACTACTTGAAGAATATTACTTGCCTTTTTAGAGAACAGTAGATACAGTCATAATATTCAGGCTATGAACATTGCTTCTGTGATATACAGAACAGACTGGCTCTTTCTTCTCTCTGAGTTGCAGTAACGTAAGAGCAGGTCATCTTCAGCAGGTAGAAATATCCAACTTGTCTAGTCAGACTGACCTCATGCTTTCCTGCTTCTTTCAGCTATAGGTTCCATCAGAGGAGCATTACAGGAAGTCTCGCATAATTTAAAACTGTGCTGTGCATCCCTGGCCTGACTTGACTGATTGTGCAATGGAACGGCAAGATTTATTTTTCCTGGGGGTCCCACCAATCATTATAGCTCCTTTTGGGGGAAGAATGGCCTCAGACATCCACTGACCACATCCTACCTGTACACACACATACAAGCTGTTTAAACAGGCTTGCACACACATACTCATACTTAAACAGGCAACATGCATTTACATACAGAGCTACACAAACCTGGAAACACACAAATTTTCCTTGTATCCTCTTTTAGTGCTACTGCTGTCTTGGGAGGCCATGCGGAAACCATCACACATTTCCTCTGGGTTACATTCCTCCCATACAGAGGTTTCTCCCCCTTGTGTGAGGGCAAAACTCAGACTGTAGAGTGCGGAAAGGGGAAATAGATTTGCAGGTTGCTTAAAATAACACTGCAGATGAGAAGAAAGAGAAGCAGGCATGTATCTGAGAAGAACAATTAAGGTGCCTAAACTGTTTGTTAAGGGAAAGTGTTGGGGACAAACGGGTTAAAAATGACTCTCTGACTTAAACTGAAAACTATACTGGCCAGAACATTTTAAAATATCTTTCTTTTATGAATGGAACATGTTTGTGAAGTGTGTAGGCTATAAATTCCTAGACAGTGGGTCAGTATTTGTTTATGTTGTTCAGTACAACGACACATTGGAATTGAAATGAAATACGACCACGAAATATAAAATGTCGGATTTAATTAAATTTATTTACAGCTACATTTGTAGAACCACCAAATAACCATTTTATACATCTGGTTTATGAAGTCATGAGTAACAGGAAAAAAAAATTATATTAAGGTTTTTTGTTTTGTGACCATGCATACTTCTTGGGTATTCCAAAAGCAACCAAATTCAGGCCCAAAAATCCAATTTTTATAATGTGTAAAATAATAGCTCATAAAAAAACATTAAATTATGCCATAAACATAACCCCTGATATAAGCGGCCACCTAATCAACACCTTGGTTATGATAACTTGGATGAACGCAAATGGCTATGGCTGATTAATGGAAACATTCAAGATGAAGTAGGCTGAGACACAAAACTCTCTTTCAGATCCCAGAGGGGCATTTCTCTAAAGAGTACCACATTACCTATGGTATAGTTAGACATAAGAAAGAAAATCGGGAACACATCTCACATCTTTCTGAAGTCTGAAACCAGTAAATACACAGTGCTGGGTACTTTCTATGCTGATGCTCAGTCAATCCTGTGTCTTTAATATGTAAAATTAATTTTCATGAAAGTTCAGGTCAGACAATTGTTTTGACTAATTAAGAGTACTCCTCTGGATCTGAGGAGTTAAATCGGCATTGCATTGAAGGAGTTAGATGTAAACTTTGGGCTCTTGCAGTTACATGAAGTACAAAAACATTCGATTAATATTGACTTCTCAATCCCACCACCAATAATCTGCAGTAGCTGATGTAGTTCTGTTCATGTTAGTTCAGTAACTTGTAGCTCAGATAACCTTCCATAACCCCCATCTACATAATCTACACAACTCCTCCATAATCTCTTCTATAGTAATGACACAGCTGTAAGAACTATAATGCAGTAAGTAATTTGAGCAGTTTACTAAATGCTAATATTACATCAATGATCACATTTCCTAGACAGAGTATATAGAGATGTCCAGCTTCATCCAATTGTTGGCCAGCTGGTTTTTATCATGGAAAGGAGCTCCCGGGTTTGTTTTTATTTAATTTATTGTAGAGTCATTTAAATGTGTTGCAGCAGATAGTGTTTTCCCCCACAACACTATTTCCCACAAGACTATCCCTTTAATTCTCCATTTTGGCATTTCTGAGCATTAAAGATGTTGCCATGTCTGTTATATGTCTGACAGGAAAGATGTAAGCACAATCAAGGAGACTAGAACAGTATGTTTTTTTGTCACTGATCACATTGTTTATACAATAATGTTTCACAAGATATTTCCACTTTATTTGGAATTATAGGAATTATAAGAATGATAACAAAAGAATATATTGACTGTCTGTTCAGTCTCAATGCTCAGTGCTCAGTTCTGTGCTTTGATTGGAATGAATAAATGTAATAATACTTTTACTTCTTGCCCTGTAATGGATTGGCATTCATCTGAGTGCATTCCCACCACATGCCGCAGTGTTCCTGGGATAGGCTTCAGATCTGCTAGGTGAACACCCCTTGTGTGCTCTGACATGGCTGGTCATTGCAAAGTCTTAGTGTGCTTTAATGTATTAGTTATGAACAGTGATGCTATGAACAATTACAGCCTGCAACTCTTACTACTAATGCACTAGTGGCCATACTGAAAGGCCCTAAACCAAGATACTTCATTTTGAAATGATCTGATGCTGTAAAAGCACTTTATCACTTTAAATAATTATAATTATTATTAAACTATTTTAGCTTTTGTATCTCGTCCTATTTTAATGACACAACATTTATCATGTATATAACTGCTGCAAAATTGAAACAGGATAATCTTTCCTCTCTCCAGTATGTATGTGTAAATGTTTTTAAATATAAAAGCAGTTAAAAGGTGCTTTCAGAAACAATTAATTCTCCTTACATGAGAATTCCCCTTACAAGTGCCACTTAAAGTGAGGCTACCTGGCACTTACCTTAACCTTAACTATGGACAAAAGTGGTTTTGTGTGCATATTTATTTCAATGGTGACAGAAAAAAAACATCTTTAAGCTGTTTAAAGAAGGTCACTAAGTCTGCAGTCTTAGTGAAGTCTGCTTTCATCATCATATACATCTACCAAATAATAATAATAATAATTATTATTATTATATTTTTTTATTTTTATTATTATTATTATTATTATTATTATTATTATTATTATTATTATTATATCTAACATCATATAATAGTTTTTTTCTGCCAATATCAATGGAAAATGTTTCTAATAAACCATTCTTTTATAGTTATGCCCCTTCTGTTCAAACTAACCTAAGTGAATGATTATGCAGTGTAAATATCTGCTGTCTGAACTATTTAAACAGTCATGTTAATTGCGAAATAAATCAGAAGCACATGCTATTGTTTATGTATCTTAGTTCTTTGTTCTCGTCAAATTTGTTTGGTAATGGAAAAAGCTATCCTTTGTTTAAACATATTTGATTTAACATCCTTGCAAAGAGAAATCTAATATATGTTTTCAGACAAGAATATTTATTTTTGAAAATGTCATAGGTGTAAATGAACCGCTACCCACTATATGTCCATTTTCATTAGGAGCTCTAATACTATAATTATGCTTTAAGTGTAGAGTTTGTTTTGACAGCCATTACCTCTAATACAATAATAGTAGTCATAAGAGTGGAATGCAGAGGAAATACAGGAGGATGGGCTAAGAGCAGCTGTGGTTTGCTGGGGTCAGGAGTGCTGGACGAGTTAGGTCCTACTGTGGGTGCGTATGGAACCATTCCTCTGCCAATCCAGCACAGAGGCCACTCACCTCTCCAGGTTTTGTTTGGTTGGACGCCTTCTGTAAAGGCCCGCCATTGTAAAGCCTCTGGACGCTGGATGCTTTACCACTGTTTTCTTTGGGAAGCAGGAAATTAGATGACTGGCTACCTGCTACAACAACATCCTGCACTTGAGAAGTCATCTTTGCACCCATACCCACCTATTTTTTCCCCTTCTCCTCAGCCCTACGCCAGTGGTCAGCCGCCAGACTTCTGGTGTGTTTCAGACTCCCACATGGGCTTGTCTAAATTCCAGTCAGCGCTCAGATCAATTCTTGTATCCAACCAGATGCTTCCGTTAAAACTAGAATCAAGGCCAAGTCTGCATTTGAAGCCAAATGTATGTAGAGACAATTTAACACTCAGGTAGAGCTAGGGCCCTCAGGCAGGTACCTTTACTGCATTTGCACATGATCTGTACTGTATTCAGTAAAAAGGAGTAGAATGCAGACCAATCACAGAGCTAATTCATGTTGCAGGATATATAAGCTATAACAAAATCCTGTATCTCACACGTACAAATGATCATCCCTGGAAAAAGTTATTAGTTATAAATGATGGAAGACTTAAAAATCCATAACACACATCCAACTGTATCCTCGGCTCATACATGAAAATGGATAATGTATTACTTTAAATGTCATTCTTGGCACAAGAAGTATGAGGCATAAAGTTGTAGTATAGTCCCTTGTGAACCATAAATCATTTTTAAATTTCAATTTCTTAAAACTTTCAAAATATACATTTGTCTAGAAAGTTGCAGAGACTGTACTTGTGGAACCCAGACTACTGAACAAAAATGCCAAAACATGCAGAGTGCTTAGTGAAAGCTGAGAAGGATGGCTTCATGATTTCAAATTATATAATTCGACATTTGCAATTGTTTCCATTTTTATGTGATTTATTTAAACCTTTTGCATTTTTCAACATGCAACATCTGTGTTTTATCAATTTCATTACATTCAATGGAACAAAAGAAATACAACAATGATTGAAAACAACTGTTCAATAGAAAATAGTATATTCTAAGAACAACTAGACAGCATGACTTATGATAAAAACAAAGTAATGTAACATTGTAGCCTGGTGCACTGGCATCAGATGAGCAGTCCTCACATTTTGAGTGATCCTGTGATCCTGTAACAGACAGCCTTCAAGCTTCCACCACTGCAGTGTCATTACATGGTAGTGTCATCACTAGACATGAAGCTACTAAACAGAACTTGAACAAGGAATATGAATCATATTTGTGTTTGACAAATATATTCTCCTGTATGACTTTTTCAGTTTGTGAATTGTGAATGGATAATATGAATATGTGAGTTTCGCTTTACAAGCATGTCCACACCAATGGCCCTTGAGAATGCCGTCCATCCAAAAAAAAAGATTTTCCCTTCCATGAAACAGTTTATCAGAATGTGTGAAGAGACTGGTGGAAAACCTGACTTCATGTTAATTTCGTTTCAATATTTATGGCTCCTGTGTAGCAGCCTGGGATCCCTGGATGTGTCTCTAGGTGAAGATGGAAGCCAGGGTCATCACTCAGAGCTGGGTGAGGCTGCAGAATCCAACTCATCTGCTTCCAGGTCATGGGGGGAAGCAGGCTGACCACCTTTCACCCTCTTCCATTTCATACGTCTGTTCTGAAACCACACCTTTACCTATTGGGGATTGTCATCATTACTATAAACAGCAGTGGTATTCATTTTAAATATTATATTTGATGTCACAAGTTACTGAACACTAGCAGACACTTTTCATGCTGTGATGGAATCATTTTTATTTTCTTATGTACCAAATGGTTTAGTAATAACGTGACTTACAATCCAGTAACATAAAATACCAGTTTAACTGTTGACTAAACACAGAAGATCAGAAGTTATAGTTTGACCTTTGGGCCTCCCTCTCAGTATGACCCATGGACACACAGCAGCTTAGGCCATCTGTTCCCACACTATTTTAAAGTATATTCCCTTTTCTCAATCTGTCTGCCATTTATTTGGGAGAAAAATGTGGCAAAAGGCCAGGAGATATCAAATATTTTGGGGGTTGAGACATGGAGACAGAGCTGTAGAGGAATTGAGGATGATTACAGAGCTGTTTTGGGATCCAGCATAGTTTCTGTGTATTTGTGTGCATGTGCATGTACACATACACGTGTGGGCCTGGGAAAACCATCTAGGACATGGCTGTGTGATGTGATGAGTAGGCTTTATTTTTCATTAGCTTCAGTTTAATTTATGCAAAATGCTTAGCTACTGAGAAAAAAACACATGGTAGCATGGTAATGCTATAAGAAAGTAGAAAAGTTTGTACCTGTCTCTCGGTGAGGTCCAAGTTAACAGCAATTTCATAGCGGCGCAGGCGAGTCAGGTAGTTGTGATGAGTGAACTCAGCCTCTAGCTCTCGAAGCTGCTCCTTAGTGAAGGCTGTCCTTTCCTTCCTTGCCTTGCAGTTCGAGTCAGGCTTAAATCCGGAGTCCTGGATGTCTGAAATATACAGATCAGGGAAAAGGGTTATTAAACCTGAGGTGTTAGGCATTCATAATAAGCCATTTTTAAAAAGTAAAAAAAAAAAAAAAAGCATGTGTATTGTGACTTTCCCATTTAAATTTCTGAAAAAAACATTTCTGACTTTGTGGAGTTTTCTACAAAATAAGAGTGAAACAATAAAAATACATTCCATTGCCTGACCTCCAATTTCACACATTAGGTTTAAAGGACTCGCACTTTATGGTATATTTACTGGCTGTTGTGACCCATCCAGGCCACACACTTTCACGGAGGTGCAGGAAGATCAGAGGAGCCATAGGACCACGTTATAGTGTGTCAAGGTGGTAGGGAGCATGCCAAACAGGCTACAGAGGTCTCACATTAAGAAGGAATCCACCGAAACATTGTTAAAATTGCTACTAAAAGAACAAAGAGCTGGATGGGGACAGCTGAAGTGTGTGTCTTGCTCTTTGTTTGTCTTCCTCTGTGTGGGTTTGTGTGTATGTCCACACAAGGATAGGACTATGTGAGTTTTAACCTTGTTGAGAAATGTGTGTAGTTCCAGATAGGAAAACATACAAACTTAAAGAAGCAAAAAATAAAAAAGAAAAAGAAAAAGAAAAGAAGAAAGAATTTAGTTATGTTATGACAAGTCTTACATTTATAAAGTATGGGTACATCAATTAATTAGCTTAATTAATTAATAAATAATTATTAATTAATTAATAATTATGTCCAACTGTGTGTGTGTGTGTGTGTGTGTGTGAAGTCTGTTCTTTACATGCCCTCTGCACTCCTTGCCTCAGTAATTTAACATAATCGGACAACCCACAATGGAGCAGAAACAGAAAATTTAGTTTGCTATGAAGTGGGAAAGCTGAGACTCTGACTTTTGTCAAGCTGTCTATAAAATACTTAAAACAGCATGTGAGGACATGGCAGGTTGAACATTTTCCGTTACAAATGAATTGGTTGGTCAAAGAAATTGTTTGCGCCGTCCAAACCTTACCGACTCAATTAACTTCCGAAGCATAGATCAGCATCAGTAGCGCCACCAAGAAGTGACGCAAACCCTGCAAGAAGTCTATAATTTGTAAAAGTGAGAATTTGTGGTTGGCGTTTGCCAGATACACACAGTCAGATTGTGAAATAGACTGCACTCATATGGGCAGATGTGAGTGTGGAGAGCCAGACCGTTTACTAACAGCAGAGTAACGTACTTCTAAGGCAAGCTGTGTTACCGTAAGAGAGTGCATTATGATTATAATTAGAATCCCTTAGTAGTGCATGGACATGCGGTAGCAGGTTGGGGAGAAACACCTGGCATGGTGTGCTCATGTCTATGTGTGTGCATGTCCACCAAACAGTCTCCAATAAATTTCCCCAGCAAAAGCCTATAAAGTTTTAGTGAACAGCTCTACCCTCAGCAGGGAGCCTGGAGGACAAACAACATTTGGCGTGTTCTCAAATTGTTGGTTCAAATGAAGCCAAAATAAGTCTGCAAGTTAAGTCAACAAAATAACAGCGGTCAATTGGGTTTGCTTTTTAAAGCTGCTATCATGAGTTCGTCTTGTACAGCATGAAGCTGTCTTGCATAAGATTTTGAAAATACTTAAGGTAATATGAGAAGCAGGAATCCTGAAAATAAGGAGCAGTTAGAAAGGTTTGTATATTTTTCTACAAATCTATCCAAGAATTTCATGATTTATGAAGCATTTATTTTCCTGTTTACCCCTCTTTTACGTCTCTTATCTTTCATTTCACAATCACAAAAAAAAATATTAAAATGGGCTTTTCCTAAATAATACTGTTTATCTGATAACAGTTGCACAATCACTAAGTGTTTTGCTGTCACATGATGAGAAGCCCAATGAAAATACAAACAGATCTGGGAATGATTATCTTGTCAGCAATTACCACTTCATACAATGTGTCATATTAATTCTGTTCTCTATATTTTCTTTTTTTTTCCCCCAAGCATGCAAAGTATAAGCCATACACACATGTGCATAGAACCTTTCACTTTTAACGGAGAAAAAACTCTAGAATGGTGCATTTTCCTCCCGTCATTTCCAGAGTGTGTTCAGTGAAGTTTCTGTTACCGCTTAATGACAGGAAAATGTCAGTAGGTAAGAATGCAGGAGTGGAATCATATGGAAGTTATATTACAGATGTGGTCTGGCATGTTTCTGCTGTGAGTGAGGGTTACATTAAGGTAACTCCAAAAGAGAGGCAGCAGATATTTATACGGCATATGAAGTCATAAGACGTGGATGTATTCAGGAGGTAGACAACATCCTGATGGCCTCTGCCTAATCATTTCTACAAACCTCAACAACTGGTTTCGGAGAGAGAAAAGAATATTATCTTGCCTTTTTGGCCACTGAATTACAAAACCACTCAAGTGCTATTTGGGAAATATATTTATCGTTGAGAACATTTCCTTTATTCCAGAAAGGCTGCCCTGTCTCAGTTTCCACAGAGAAGCTGAAATTAATGCCTGCTCCAGATGTGCCACAAACTTTGACGTTCTATTTTCCTTTGCTCAGAATAGCACGTAATTGGAAGAGTGCAAAAAGCTGACTTCTATAGAGATTATATAGATTTTATCATTTCCAAATTTTATTAACCCTGTCTGTGGGGATCACTGAAATTTACAGTCCTGTAATCTGTTTGCATATTATGGTATATTAACACCAGACATTTCCACTTTCCAAACAGAGAAGAAACAACTAGAAATAATTGCTCCAAACCTCTTCTATATTATTTTTTAAATACCGGTTTAGTAATATTAAACACATTACAAAATGTGCAGGTCAGAGGATTAGTATCAGTTTCATCACCTCAGTCATTAAAACAGGTGAAGTGGCCCACTGTGTCATGTTTCCATCAGATTAACTCAATAATTCGATCCATATGCTGCTGTTTTCAGTTTCAGCCTTGACTGTCTTCTTCATGGCTGCGCATGCATTATTTTTAGGTCAGTTCATTTATTGGTACACATGAAGCATAAAAATGATCTTATATATTTCTAGATGTGACAGAAACAAAATATAAATACTGTATGGAAACAATGCTGTAGGCAGCTGAGCATTACCTATGGGCCTAAACAATAGAAGGAAACTGCAGAATAATAATATGCAAAGATTTATGTTTTATGGGTCATCTGTCATGTCTATTTCTATGCATTCTGTTATCTTCTTTTTCAGTTGAACAAAAAAATGAAAGCCTGGGGCATTATGAGTGAGGATGTAATTATATAGTCTTATTCAGTGTTTTCTTCTGGCAGGTGCAGTACACTCATTGTTTAAAACCCGTTGTTGTTTGTTGTTTCTTTAGCACATTGTGAAATAATTACTTCCTCATAGAAGAGCATTATGGAGTTTAGCTCAACAAAAGTGCAATGCGATAACACTAGCCTTATGTTTTGTTTTAAAAAAAAGTGTTGATTATTTGTATTGTGGTTTGAGTGATTTAAAGGTTGACCAGTTTTCAAAGGTCAAAGAGATGTAAATTGACAGTATTGACAGCAAGAATTATCGTCCAGAGTTGAAAGTTGAATCACTGCATTTATTTGTGAAATATCAGTTTAAAATTCCTGACTAGAAATGTTATTATTTTATTTTTTGTAACATAATGTTCATTTTAGAAGCAGTCATCTACTACACTGTATGTAATATATTGCAGCTTTACAAATAATGTTATATGTTGTTTTGAATATAAATATAAAATGTCTATCCAGCTAACAAATAATGTGAAACCTATGTGTATCTCTATGTGTGAAGTGTGTTTTATGTGTGTGGTACTGATCACATGCCATATTATATCTGATATGACCCACAGTTAGATTTCAATTATATAGGACTGACCTGTGAGTTCTCGTTTCCTCTTGCAGCTCTTCTTTTCTGTATCAGATGTGGTTATGTTCTGAGGTGAGTAATCTCCCTCCAGTCCTGGTGTCACTGTCTCGGGCAGCCTATCTGCTCCAGCACTGCCCATGTCTGTTCCGACTGTCACGGCAGCTGTATGGCATGGCTCCTGGCCCCTGCCACGTGGCTCACATGGGCTGAACTGCCACTCTGCCCGCTGGTACATGCCTTGCGCCTCCTGGTACAGTCTCTCATCTCGTGGGTATGAGTGCGGCGCTGGCACCAGGCATGAGCTGGAGAAGTCTGTGTAGGCCAGGAAGTCAGGTTTCTGATGCAGGGCGAAGGAGGCCTGCTGGTAGGGCTGTAGACCTCCAGAGACACTGGCAGGGTGAGGGGCTCTGGCACAGCCCCAGAGAGCACTGCCAGGATGAGAGCTCCGCATGCAGCTGCTAGCTGGTTGATCCATGCTGAATTAGAAATGAAGACTTGAAGTCACTCACACACAAACACCACCACACACACCTAGTGCGAAGCAGAAGTCCCTCAGTGAGGCAGCTGGCTAATGCTGACACAAGTCTGTGTGGGAAGCGTCCACTTTAGCGTTTGTTTTTACACACACATCGTCATCTTGCAGCGTCAAACCTGACAAATCACACACTCACTCACAAAACTTCTCTCCCACTGCTTCAGAGTGTTGGTCTATAACTTAACACAAAGTGCGAGGTCAAGCACCCTCCAGCACTGCTGTTACTGCAGCATCTCTTCTCTCTCTTTCTCTCTCTCTCACTCCTTGGCTCTCTGATAGTGTTGTGTGTGAAGAAGTTGTGGCCCGCACTCTCACACCCTCTCATTCAGCATTAGGGTTAACCCACTGTATCCACTCCCAGCTGCATGGGCCACTCTCACAGTTCTGAGGCATTCCTGTCAAGTGATCCCACCTCCCTTTTAAACCTTTAGGTGGGAAAGAGTGGCAAGTTTATGGAGTGTAACGTGAGCTTGGATAGGAGGAGTCCTGCAAGCCACATGTTGGTACCCTCCAACCCAGCCCTGCTTCATCTACTATTAATCATGGAGGGAATTTTATATGCACATCTAATGGGATTTCCAGGCACAAGCTTTTAAAGGAACATTGTCTGTAAAATATAAAGCGAACACCCACATGGGAAATCGGTCCAACATTTTGGTTTTGTTCTCCTCAAAACCTTATTTTCATCCTTTTTCAATTGTATGCAATTTAGTTTTAACCCCTAGATCATGTTGTGTGTGGCAGTAAGAGGGAAATGACTTCCTCCACAATGCTGAAATCACATGATCTTACTTTTTCCACACAAATTTTAATTTAAGAAAAGAAAATATATAGACATCAACTGTTAATAGAAATGGACAATTTTCAGAATCATTTGAATGACATGATTACTTAATACTTAAATGTTATATTATGTATAATTAAATATATTTACTTAATACTCCATACTTAAGTACTAAAAATATGTATTATTTTTGTCTGTAATTTCAAGTAAATAATAACTGTAATAAGCTCCAGACTTTGCTCACTATAATTTGAAGATGATGATTATGATATTAAATAGACACAATTATGAAATGCAAAACGTTTTTTGCTAAATATTACTTACAGATAATAGTTTAAATTTAGGTAAGATCTGAAAATGAGTATTTTTCTAACCTGTTTGAGCAATGTGTAAATATTTGGTACATATCTGAATAATAAATATTTTGTAATGAAAATGAGCATCAGCATTTGAGGCATTCTGCGAGCATTAGTGAAATGAGCATTAGCGTTAAAGGCATATTGTTCTTATTACTGTTAATCACAGCTAATCGCCAGAAATGACACTGTTTAAGCCCGGTGTGTGAGTGTATTTTGCGCATGTGGTCAGACTGTTATTTCTGCAAATAGTTTGGACCATTATCTCACATTCTTAGCCTTCAGCTCTCTTACTGCTTCTATCAGCCTGAGTTAATAGTGAATGTTTATACTGACTCATTGCTCTTAGCTGCTGTGTAGACTCCTCTGTTATTTCAGCACATTTGAGGTTTGAATCCATCTCCGGGGTTCAGACTTGTTGAAAATGATGGAAATTATATGTTTACACTGCTATTTGTAAATAATTGTGGTTGATGCTCCAGCGTTTTCCTCATGCTTTTGCTTGGCTCTCTGTTCAGGCGGCCTTCTGCTCACCTCCATCAGAATATTCGGCTGAGCCTGAAGGGGCTGAGGTCAGCCTGAAATCTTTTCTCTTTCCCTTTAGCCAGCAAATATCTGAGCCATGAAACATCCCCCTTTTTACTGGCATTGTGGGCCAAGCCATAACCACAGGGGTCTGGGGTTACCCAGCATTTGTGGTTAGTGAAGGCCATCTGCGGGAGAGCTGAATATCCATGTGTGTGTGTGTGTGTGCATGCTTTTGTCTGTGCACACATTTTTGGAGGGAAAGTAGATGTAAGTCATAAGTTGATCACCCCAAACTGAAACCTGTTGCTGTCAGTCTGCTAGGGCAGTTTCAGGGCAGTGAGAGTGAGTGTTTTCATGTTTTCGTTTGATCCATCTTCATGACACAAGGGAAGATGAAGTGGATGGGAGGCAGGAGTGTGGGCACGCTGGGTCACCACAGCCAGGGGTCAGAAAGCTGCGGGAGCCCAGAGTAGCCTATGGGCCTGCTGCACCCCTGCTGATGTCCACTTCACTCAGCACACTAGGCCCAACACTCACACATGCTGATTGCTATAGTTTAGCAAATATTTCTCTTTATTATATTCACAGTTTGATGTGTTCATGTTCAATATTACCAGATTCTCCACGAATAAGTGCTTCACTTATGATTATGCTTGTTCAGAGCCAAGGAATCACCACCAGAACTCAACAAGTTTAAGATATTAAGATACCATGTCATGGTAATTTTGTCAGTTGTGTACCATGTATTCCATGTCAATTGTAATTTTGTTAAACCCTATTTTCATCTTCTTTTTTCATTTGCTTGCAATTGTTTCGTAATACTGGGTGTGACAGCACTAACAGTAAGACAGAAATGACTTTCTCCACAATGCTGTAAAAACATTTCACATGATGTTACTTACAAGCATCAAATTTCCAGAATCATTAAAATGAAGTCATTGAACTGAACATTGAATTGAAACTCCTGAAATTTCAAATGGAGATTTTTTCCTCCCAGGACCAGTACCTTGAATCAAAGCTATTTCCTTCATAATATTTTTTACAGCATTCCCTAGGTATTTTGGCCAAGACATATGAAATGACAAATCAAAAGAACATATCCCATCACATCCAATTGCACTGCTATGCAAAGAAGAAAAGATAAAAGCTTTTGTCATTTTGGTGGCTACCCAAGATGCATAATACCCTTCAAGCTTAGGGAGCATGTAGTGGCACTGTGAATAGCTACACATAGCTACAGGGTCCTTTCACAACTTTGCTTGCATTAACACCTGCATGGAGTTTCTGTGCATGTTCACCCCATGTCCAAATGGGTTTCCTCTGGTTTCTGCAGTTTTCTCCCACCTCTCAGAAATATGGCCATAGGTGGACTGGCTATGCTAAATTTCCCCTAGATGTGAACTAGGGTGTATATGTGTGTGTATTCAGGATGTGTCCCTGTCTTGCACCACATTTTCTCAGGATATGCTCTGAATTCTCCACAAACCCTGACCAGGATAAAGTAGCTACTGAAGATGAAGGAATGCATGGTTGAATTGAAGAACTGATTTATTAACATTTTCTTGACAATTCAGATCATGTTTAAGGAGTCAGAATGAATGCAGCAGAATCTATCCCATCATCACCTTAAATTCACACAGACTCTTATCTGTATTTGGTTATGCTAGAGTTATATATAGTAAGTTTTCTTCTTCTTTTTCTTCTTCTTCTTCCATTTTTTTCTTCTTTTAATTAAATGATAGACTTCACTAATTCTCATGACACTTGGTATGGTCATAGCCCCATATGTCCGATATGGAATATAAAGATTGTGTCCCTAGGTGTACATTGCCCTTTATGCTAGCACCCCCTCGATTGGGGTACCCCCAACTTTTTGGGCAATAGCTTAAAAAAAAAGATTTGCCTTAAATTATTAACATTTTATAGCAAGTTGGCCTCTAGAAGGTGCATTGCCCTAGCTCCTTACGATTCATTTGTGGAGTAATGGCACCAAATGAATAATGTTCACATTGCAGTTCACTGTTGAATATCTTGTGATGTAAAGGCTAAAAAGTATGGAATCTCACAGCCTGCATGACTACCATGTTCTTTAGTTTTTATGAAATTTCTAATCAGTGGAACACAGTTCAATATATCAAGATCTGCTTAAGCTGCGATTTTGAAATTTCACCACCTGCATCACTGCTACTGTCTTTAGAAGCCTACCAATTTTCATGAAATGTAGTCCATAGGAGGTGCTGCAACTGACCCAATTTGATATCTCAAGCACATTGCAATTTGCTATGTTTATTTCGTTTCATTCTTGCTCTTACTTTATGTGGTTTCATTCTTGCTCTTCTTTATGTGGTGGTCATATTCTGCACACATCTAGTTAATATATATTTTTATTCCTCATTAAATTGTACTGTAGGTCGAGTTAAACATCATTTTGAACTAGATAAGGTTCCTGTGATTTCTATCAGTGTTTGTAATTGTACACCAAATATGTGGTGTAGGGTTTCTCTGGGAGAAGGGAACGCTGATTCAGGACTGAAAAACAAATTCATGCTTCCCTCTTGTGGAGGAAATCTAAAACATAAGACTCGCAAAGACTTGAACAACATCCTGTCAATTCCTCTAGAGAAGAATTTTATTTATGTATTGTATATCACTGCATTGCAAAATATGGCATTGGCAGTGTGTTTAAGGCGCATCCTTTATTCTTCAGTGGAGTTTACGGCACTCAGGGGACTGCCTCTGTGTCTTCAAGGCTGGCTTGCGACTGTTGTGCTGCGTGTTTGTGGAAAACCTTCCTGTCCTCTCCCAAACAGTCCAGAGCCAGACTTCCTGCAGAGTAAGTGCTCTTTGAACCCCACTTTCAGTCAATCTCCTGAGGCTTTGCAGGATTAAGCACTGTCTTGCTAAATATCCTGATTAGGAACTGCCTCAGCAAACACTTCCTCTAATATTATACAAGTATGGAGCTGTATTTGAAAGACTCATACAACACACACCTTCCTCCATGCATGGAGGCTTGTAACTCCCTAGTGATCCCTGTCATGCCTACTCACATGCGATCATTGGTGTGTATTCCAGCATCTCAATTCTCAGGGCACTTGTGGTTTCAGGTCTAAAGTGTTCTGTTTGTTGAATCAGTAGATTTGGTTCAGTGCATCTTACATGTATCGTAAATTGTTGTTGCTTTGTGAAGTGTGTTATTCATGGTTGTGGTATTTTGCTCTGCCTTCAGTGGAACATCTGCAGAGAATAAGTTTGCCTCTAGAGGCTTGCTGCCCCTGACAGTGAGCCACATCAGCTTCATCATAGAACTCTGCATCTATCACTTTCTCTCAGGTATGTCTGTGTCATTATGGATTACAGCTTAGTTTCCATGTCATCAGTTCTTAGGTGCCTTTTTATCTTCAGCATACAACTATCAAATGGCTGGAGCAGGATAACACCAGGGCTGGGTTTGTTTTGGAAGGAAGTACATTGTGCTGTCTCTTGTCATCTAATTTTCACAATGAATTCCACATGTACTGTGTATTATGTCATCATCATCACTGGATACCTCTAATGCTAACTCGAATTTCTGTTTGGAAACAATGAATGTTTAAACTGTGATAATTAATGTCATTGTCATCAGAGGATTATATGTTGCACTGCTTTATTGTTTTGCTAAGCTCTGAATCCCTTTCCTTCCTGACTAGGAAGGCTGATGAAAGACCTGATCTGCTATGTGTTTTTGTACAGATGAATGATTTAAAAGGTTTGCCTGCTATATCTGCCTAGACTTTACCTGCTTCTTACAGAAGCATAGTAACACAGCTTAAAACCAAAAAAGGTTTATTAGTCAGTCAGTCATTATCTGTACCGCTTATTCCCAGTTAAGGGGTCACGGGGGAGCCGGTGCCCAGCCGGCAACTCTGAGCGC
>JAOTRJ010000055.1:14048135-14068352 GCA_028564905.1 Leptodoras praelongus
CACAGAAAGGACCCAGACCGCCCCACCCAGGGATCGAACCTGGGACCTTCTTGCTGTGAGGCGACAGTGCTACCCACAGAGCCACCGTGTCGCCAGCTTTCTGAAGATTTAGGGACCAAAGTGGTAAAGTATGCACTACATCATTTACTGTATTCATGTCTAAGAACATAGTGTTGAATACTCAATGCACCCACAGCATCTCACAAGATACTGCAGTAAGCTAGTGTTCAACTAATGGCACTTAAACATGCCTATATTTCATCTAGCCAACCTTTTAAGCCCATTTAACACCAGACATCAGCAAAACCTCTTTAAATGCACTCGCAGATTATTTAGGACAAATGCTTGCTTTAGATCTGTTTTTGTGGTTTACATTTTTTGTTTGATTGTTTTTTTTTTTTTTTTTTTTTACAATTTCCAGTTACATTAGGTGTTATTATCTCCCTGCGTCTTATCTGGATGTTATGTCAATAAAGTCCTAATATATGGATATAGCTCCATCTAGTGGACATCAGTTAAACCTTGCATTTTCAAGCCTACAGCAGGAGTGTCCAACCATATAAACAACCTTATTGGGGTGGGTGCAGGGTTTCCTTCCAGTCAAGCAGGAGCCACACCTCATTCCATTTTTTTTAATCAATGGATCTAATTAATGCATCTCGACTTTGAGTAGTGTGTGGCTTCTGCTTGGTTGGAAAGAAAACCTGCACCCACAATTTCCCTTCTCGGATAAGATTGGACACCTCTAGCCTGCAGCGTAGACGAGCGTAGGCTCAGACCACGTGCTCATAGACGATTCATAGTAACAACAACAGATATGTGTTTGTATTAATATTTGAAATATTCTAAATGTGCAGTCAAAGCCAGATGGGGGTAATACTTCCCCTGCAAAAGGCAGCAATGCAAAAGAGACTTTTATCTATCTTTTGGTACTGGTGAGCAGTGTGTTCAATCCGAGCTGTAAGAAAATGTCCAGCTGCAATGAAGCTTCATCTTAAGCACTATGAGCATGAAGGATTATGGGTCTCAGTTTAATATGTTTAATCTTCTGGTATGCCATGTATTCAGTATGTTTCTATCTGACATCACAGTGCTGCCTTCAGGCATTAAGAATGAATGTGTTGCAGTGATGCATGATTTATTACTATATAGATATGATTTCCGACAGACTGCAGTGCCTCAGGATGGTGGAATCAAGCAAAATTATAAACGTGTGGAACATATGATGGATGGGGTGACATCCACCAAACAGCTGTTTAACTAAAGAACACACATGTAGAATTGCTGAGCCTAGCTGGTTTCAGGTTACACAAGTAAAGGAGTCTGTATTATAGCTGGTGTATGGTCTTCATCAACGTGAAGCCTGAGAGAGTACGGCTGGGGATGACACTGTTGTTGTCATTTTTGGTGACTCTGTAATGTTATCCTGCACCGAACATGACCTTGGCCCATGGGCATTAAAACTGCTCTAGAAAGCTGTCTGAACTAACTTTCTGAAATCTGCTGCATCATTACAGTTTGGCTCCCTGAAATGTCCACCAGGGATTCGATTTATTCACTGTATTGTCAGGTTTATGGATTTAAAAGTCTAAAAAAAACCAGCAACGTAACACACATTACTTTGGCTCCCTGTAGTAGGGGCTATGTTGAAACCATGTTTTTATACTCCCCTGTGTCTAACATTGACCTAGATTACACCACCCAAGAACTGTTTGCACAAGAACATCTGCCTTCAATTTAAACCCAACTGGACAAAATCATTTCTGTCATTATTGATAGGCAATGAATGACCTTCACTTTTTTTTTTTATTTGACTCCATGACATTACATCATATTTATTTACATTTCACTGAAACATACCATATTGAGAAAAATACTTGTTCGGCACTCACAGGGCACATAGTGGATCTGGTAGTCCTCACTTTTATTTTAAATAAATCTAAAGATGTATAATGTGAGGATTTTGACACTTGTGGGACAGACAAATTCTGTGCGGTTCTGTAATTTCCCTCATGGTAACAAAAATGCAAGTGCAGTACTGCAGCTTGCCACTGGTAGATGCTCTATGACTTAGTTTCACACACACACACACACACACACACACACACACCAAAGTCTACAGATCAAAATATACTTCACTGGATGTTATTATTCTGAATTGTTTTCTCAGTCTATATATTACTTTAACTTTGTTGTTTAAAACACTGAGAGCAGAAGAAAACTGTCAAGATCTAATAGAACGTGATTCATGGAGCTATGCCATAGCATGGTGCACCAGGCTCTCCTGAGCATAGTTTCATGCACAGTTTGGCCATTTTCACATCTCATATTGTTTCAAAGCCTCAGACAGCCCTTCCTTCACACAAGAGTACAGTTTCAAACATTTGCCTCAGTAAACACATGTCCATAAATCAGCTCAGAACTAGCAGTTATATGACAGTTTTGCATTGCACTGTAATGTATTTTGCTCAGTTTTGGCCACACGAGTTCCTGAAAAGATTGTCAGATGTCTGTGTAAAGCTATCCAACTAGTAAAGTTTGCCAACAGCCATAATCTGTCCCTGGTCTATGTCTGTAATTTAATAGGCATCAATATTCAAGTAGTGAAAGCTATAGTTTGTAGAATTTAATGGCATAAATAAATTAAGAAACTAACTGAATGGTGTTACAATTAAACATATCAGATGAAAGAAAAACTATTGTAAAAGTCAACAGTGAGTTCTTGTTTTTCTTTCTCTGGTTGTTCGACAGGAGGAAAAAGTTAGTGACTTCAATCTCAGCAGCCTTCTGAAACTGCTTTTTCCACTGGGTAACAACTGATACCTGTGACCTGCTTGGCGTTTGCACATATCACTGATTTGTCCATCCCTGGTGGGTGTAATAACCAATAATGTATTAGCATGTCAAGGTGAATGTGGATTACATCCATAAATATCAATCAGGGTTTGGTTCCCAAACTATATACAGTCTAAAGAGCTCCAGTACCTCCAGTGTTTAAAATGTCAAGAAGTGCAACTCTGCCTGGATTAGGCCAACTTCCAAATGTCAGTGACAATGTAAGAAGGGAAGTAGTCAGAGAAGCCAGGGTAATTAATCAGCATGATGCTACCATCCCCATGCTTCACTGTATGGATTGTGGAGGGTGATGAGCAAACAGTGTTGAGTCATTCAAGAACATGGACCAAGGCCAAATGTTTTAATATTGGTCTAATCAGACCAAAAACCCTTTTCCTATATATTTTATTTTTTTATCTGGAGTATCCAACATATTGATTGGTGATCTCCAAATGAACAAATGAACAGCTTTCCCTATCTGAGCTGTGAATCTTTCTTACTCCTTGAGAGTTACCATTACTTGTAACAGCTACATTTATTTAAAATATTCCTTGGGAGAATCAGTAATTTTGGTACATATATTTTCAAGAGTAAATATTATTATTTCAGAAGGTAGTTCCAATGAGAATTTTTTTTTGTTAGAAGAAAGATTCTACTTTTGTTTAAGTGGTTATTTTTCCACAGCTCCTACTGGGGGATACCCAGGCACTCTCTCCAGTGGCTTCTGGGTCTATACCCTGTGCTCTGTCCTGTGGGGCATGCCTGATACAGCTCTGGTGGCAGCCAAATGGAGACAGCCGTGTAAGGTGACCCCCTGCGGCCAGTGGATGTGGTCAGTTTGTCATTCTGGAAGAGACATTCAGGACAGAAATGCTTCATCATAGGTTAAAGGGGATCAGTTTGAATGGCTTAGTATTCATTTGTAGTGATTCTATATTCAAACATTAAGTGCTTTCTCCTCCTACAGCTTCAGAAACACATTGTTTTTACAGCTGATGAAGAACTTTGGGCCAAAGCTTTACAGTGGAAAATGTGTTACTGCTTTAAAGGTTTTTATTGCCTGTACATTTACTGAAGAAGTACGTAAGTATGCGTAAGTTCGTGGGTGTCTTACTGTATTAATCCACCATGCAGTCTGTGTGTGCTGTCTAGACTCAGTGGGTGCTGGCTCTGTGTGTCTCTGTGTGCTTGTATGAGGGCAGTTCCATACCCCTCCTTCACCTCCTTCCACTCAAGCATGTCAAACCAGGGGGTCAAGCTTCTGCCACCAACAACAGGAGGTACTCAGTGTCTGTAATCTGAATGACATTGCCCACATATGATTTACCCAATACCGAAACGCTACTTCCTTCCCACTCTTTAAACAACCCCCTCTCTCTCAGCCTCCCTTTCCTTCTGTCTTTATATACACCTTGGTCCCTATTTATATTTAACATGCATTCACACCAGTGACAACTTTCTTTACTTTCTCAAATCCCCACTTCACTAGTCCTCATTTCACATTCCCCATTTCTCATTTCATGCTTTATTTATCATAGAAACAGGACCCAGTGGTATAATACTTTATTTCTCTCTCTGAATGTATGTACATATGCTTAAATGTACTGTTTCTAATGTATTCTGTGTTTATTAGTGGCTTTTCACTGCGGGTGTCTGCATGGTGCTTGTGTTCACACACTTTGTGTGTTTGTGTGTGTGTGTGTGTTTGCATGTGAGAGAGGGAACGAATAAGAGATTCATGCTTGTTGTGTTGTAATGGACGGACTCAGCACTTTTACATACTCATTCTCCTCGAAAGTAAACAGTCTGCACCATAGGAATGTTATCCCAAAGCCACTAATTTGCCTTGATTGCATTAATATTTTTCTACTTAAATTGCCCTTTTCCCCTTCCTATTCCTGTGCTTCCCTCTCTCCTGTGCTTTTCGCTCTTCCTTCTGCCCTTATATTGCTTTCTCTATTAGGGCACAATTAGGGGCGATTAGCTGGCAGACAGATGCCCTGCAGTTCCGGTCTGGCTATGAGCTGGGGTTAAGCAAGATACAGGGTAACTCTCTGGAGATCATAGTATAGGATTGTATTACACTTTTGGTAAGGAGAGAGAGAGAGAGAGAGAGGGAGGGAGGGAGAGACATAAGATTAAGGGTAACAATAGTGAAGTATTTGTCATTTCCTTTCTTATCCCACCAAAAAATTCCTCTCTCAGGGGTTTGGTATTAAATTGAGATACATTTTCCTAGGATTCACAAGTTAAATCCTCCCTCAAATCCTGTAATTCATGCAGTCTTGTTTCTGGCTCTTGCTGTCCATGTTGTGTTTTTTGCTGTGTCCTCACACTAGATCTGCTTTGCTCTTTTTGTGGAGTACTAACCTACCATAAGCCATTTTCTCAGAGGGCCTCAGAAGCAATGTTGTGTTTCGAATGTTTTTTCTTGATCCATGCTGACTCCCATAAACTATATTGCTATGTAAGTGCAATGAAATCTCTGACATGTGAAACTTTTAAACAGGTGTTTGCCTGTTTCCTGAATGGGACCGCTGTACTAGGGCAAATGACTACAGTCTCTGCACTTTCTCTTCAACTGTATTTCAATACACAGCAGCTTTTCTCCACTAATACCAAACTGCAGGTGGTTCTGTACTCACAGCACTGTTTTTACTGCAATATAATTTATCCTTTGATTCTATGTGTAGACATGGGTATAGGCAGTTTAATCTGTCAGCATAAGTAAGAACAACTAGTGATTGCAAGAGGTTTAGCCTGACAGCGTATGGCATTGCAGTAATGGAGCAAAGTGCTGGACTCAGCATACGTTCTACACCCATAACATTTCTCACTGTCATATTCAGTCAGCTATTCACCAGATGGTTTTGCTTTTCAGCACCAGCAAATTTGTGCATGAGTGCAAAACGTCTTCTTTCACACCTGGCTTGAGTGTTCTCCTTGGTCTTTGATGAACTGGGCCAGGCATGAATGAGAGTGGGAACAAGAGATGCAAGGGGGCTAAGGGAGAGATTAAGACTGCTCTAGCATGACATTCAGCAAAAGGCAAAATTCCAGCAGAAACTCACTGTTTCTCACTTTATCATTCTCTCTCACATCTTCATCTCTCTTTCCTCATTTTTAACTCTCTCTCAGGACTGAAGTAAACACATGCATTTGGGCAGATACCACCATTGTTTGTCTCTGTGCTAGCCTATTTGTTCCAGGATTTGTCAGGCAACAACAAGATTTATTAAATAACCAGGGCATTATGTGCCTCAGAGGAAAGCCTAAATATTTGAAAAGCAGCATGGCATCCCCTCTGTTCTTTATCAACACCCTAATGACCATTCCAGATCACTCAGTAGTAGCCCTATTAAATAAAACGTTCATTCAGAAAAAGATAGACACTACTTTGTATCATTTGCTTATTATTTCACTGCATGCATTAATATTCAGATAGGTGGGAAAGACATTGTACAGTTCTGTAAATAATGAACTATTATGAAATCTTTCTGCCTGTATGTGTTTCTACTCTGCTCTACTTTTCAATTCTGTAATGCGTGTGCAATGCGTGTGGACGTGCATTCAGAGGAATCTGCAGGGAATCGGCCCACTCATCCAAATCGTGCTGCATCTATCTCTTCCAGCTCGCTATCTTTACCAGCATAATTACAGACTTCCAATCATGCTGTTTACACAGAAAATTGACTTTTTGAAGTCCTCTTCACTACTCATTCCGGTAGCCTTCTAAAAATTCATCACAGAGCCGCATCGCCTCACTAATAACAATAATAAACTGGGCTATTTGTGTATCAAGGTCATCATTGCTGTAAGGCATGTGTGTTTGAAAGCCTTTTAATTATGATTTGTGGTTTTAAAGACAAAAATATTTGTGCTATCCTAGAGCAACATTTTTACACTTTCATTTCAATGATAAAAACAATATAGTCCTGTGTAGGATTACTTAAGTTTAATACATGGAAAATGCAATTGCAATTGAAAATGCAAAATGTCAATGTCAGTTCTTCTTCAAACCTTTATTTACTCATTACTCAATAAATAGTGCTATCCAAACACTTCACCTATAACCATAGAGAAAAACAGCAACACTTTATATGATAGCAATATGTGATTGGTGGATGTGGTGAGTCAAATGCAACCCATGATATGATATGTTTATGGCTATTTTAAACAAGATCAAAATTCTAAATGTTTTTCAGCCCCCTGACCCACATCCCCCAGAAGTGGAAGTGGAAGACAACATTTTGCTCCAAGAACCATGGCAAGAAGTACAAGAAGTAGTCCTTTGATGGTTTAACCAAGGGAAGAGGACACTTGTTCAGAGGTCACATGGTGTCACAAAGGTCACTTTGACTGAGGTTACTTGGTGTAACAAAAGGAAGGGACCACTAAGGTCATACAGTAGCTTTGCATGTGAGTTGAGGCATATGAACCAAGAGGGAGCATGTGAAATATAGTTTTGACCCGAAAATGTAGAGTGGTGGAAAATGCAAATGCTGGAAATCATAGATATTATGAAAAATGGCCTGCAGAAGGCAAAGGTAATGTTTCAGTAATCTAGGGATGAGTTCTGCCAGCCTGGATGCACAAATCTCATAAGGCACCAAACAAATGCTCCACTAGGAATAGTGGTGTGCTGCCATCCCAAAAGGAATGTGATCTGTGAAGAATTAGCTCAGTCGTTGGAAAAGAGCGTAACAGTTGGAAATAATGATGATGGGATCAGCCCCATTGTGCTTGTATGTAAGCTGGATGAGTGATGCCATTTCTGTGTGGACTACCATAAACTTAATGCCATGTCAACCTGTGATTCATATGCAGTGCTTTCTGTCTGCTCTGTCCGTGTACTACTTTTAAAACCACACATGCCCTATGTCTTACGTTTCTTCATCATTTTTCATTAATATATCTACAGTTGGAACTCCTTATGGGTCTTGTCACCATGAGAATAATGGGTCTGATTGCCTAGATATAGTATTAGACATTAGAATGCCAAGCCTGTAGATAAGGTGAGTGTTAAAAATGAGCACAATTGTGGTGGGTTTCTTCAAGAAGAATGTAGATTCATAATAATAGTCCCAGTGGGAGCTATTTAACCTAATTATATTTAATACTTAACAATCTTGTTTCCCCCCAACAAAAAAAATGCCCTATCATGTGGAGATTGAGTTTGTTTCCTAACAGTTGCTCAGGGGAGTGTGGGGTAGGGGTGGAGGGGTATCTGTGAGTTCATATATGCAAAAAAAGTCATTCAGTGCTTTACTCTGAGTTTGTTCAGCTGCATTGTAATATTACATTAGCAGCCGTTTAAAAAATGCTGGCTTCATGTGTCTTGAAGGAAGCATGTGCTAGCCTTCACTGTGGTAACTGGTGCATGAAAGAGGAGAGCTAACTAGTGGGTGGTATTGGCAAATAACCAAATTGTAAGAAAATGTGGTATAACAAAAAATATTTAAAAAAACAATAATAGTGATATGACAGTATATGGAATCAAATCATGACACTAATCCATTTCAGAGGCATTTTACGAATTCAGTCATTCCTGTATTTCCTTTTATTAGGTTTGTACCTTTGACCAACTTTCATATTTTTCTTGTGCAAGTTATGCAAAATTTTGCACCAGTCATGGTAAAAATCTACATCAGATATATAGCTTTTTGTGACTTTAGTCGTGGCCTATTGAGTATGAATAAGTCCTGATCTATATCAGGCTAAAGGGATATATCACAGGCACAAGGGGATTGAACATGGAACATGGCAAAAAAATGAGGGAAGAACAGAGCATACAAAATGTACTGTACACACCCCTGTTAAAATGTCAGTTTTTTTGAGTAAAAAAGAATCTTGTCCACCTTTAATGTGACCCATAATCTGTGTAATTCCATTGAAAAACACAATAATTTAGAGGGAAAAATAATTGGGGATGTGTCTGCCTTCAGAATTAACCAATCACATTCAAACTCATGTTAAATAGTAGTCAGTACACACCTGTCATTTACTTAGTTGTATCTTACAGTGAAAGCCATGGCCCACAAAGAGCTTCCAAAGCATCAAAGGGATCTCATTATTGAAATGTATCAGTCAGGAGAAGGTTAGATTCTCCAAAAATTCCAAAGCATTAGGTATACCATGGAACACAGTGAAGACAATCATACACAAGTGGTTAAAATATGGCACAGCAGCGACATGACCAAGAATTAGACGTCCCTCCAAAATTGATGAAAACACAAGAAGAAAACTGGTTCAGGAAGCTGCCAAAAGGCCTACATCAACATTAAAGTGGCTTCAGGAATTTCTGGCAAGTACTGGTTGTGTAGTACATGTGACAACAATCTCCTGTATTCTTCATCTGTCTGTGCTGTGGGTTAGGGTGGCACAATGGAAGCCTTTTCTTACAAAAGCTAAGATTTGCAAAAACCTACATCAAGTCTGCCAAAACCATGTGGGAAAATGTGTTATGGACAGATGAGACCAAGGTTGAACTTCTTGGCCATAATTCCAAAAGGTATGTTGGGCGCAAAAGCACTGCACATCACCATAAGAAAACCATACCCACAGTGAAGCATGGTAGTGGCAGCATTATACTTTGGAGCTGTTTTTGTTCAGGTGGAACTGGGACTTTACTCAAAGTGGAGGAAAATGTAAATACAGTTGTTCCAAATATGACTCAATTTTTGTACAAAACCTTCAGTTAAAAAGCTGAAAATGAAGAAGAATTTCACCGTTCAGCACAATGACAACCCAATGCATATCTCCACACCAGAAGAGGATCAAAGTTTGTAATAGCCCAGCTAGAGCCCAGACCTGAATCTGAAAGTTTACACCATCTGACCAATTGGGAGCACTTTTGCAAGGAAGAGTGGGCAAAGATGTGCCGTGCTGTTAAATTCCTTCCCAAAATGCTCAATGCTGTCATAAAATCAAAAGTTTCTTCAACAAAGTATTAGTTTAAGGGTGTGCATATTTATGCAACCACATTATTATAAGTTTTTTATTTTTCAGCCCTAAATGATTTCAATTTGTTTTGCAACTGAACTACACAGGTCATAGGTCACATTAAATGTAGGAAAAAGTTCTAAAATGATTAAACTTGGTGTCATTGTTTTACATCACACAGACCTGAAGGATCTTAAGGACTGATGGAGAACACCTGTTGAACTTGACTAATTGTTTCTCTTTAAAATCCCTTGTGTGTTTGACTATGGATAGTGTACTCCCCCACTAAACCCACAAGGGAAAATCAAATGTTTCCTGGTTTACCAATGGCCACTGGTAGATAAATAAATACTGTATGCTGATAATTTGTTTGTGTACAAAACATGTTTCATAAATAAAATTGCCAAAACTTGTTATTCTCAGCATCCATGTTAATGCATAGAAGTACAGATTGAGCTCTGAAAATGGGGAGGTTTTAAGAACAGGGTTAAATGGGAGTGTGATCAGACCCAGCTGGACCTCTGGCTTACATAAATCTGGGCTCAGTTCTACCTCATCAAGAGGAAGAAGAAGAGAGTGAGAAGGTGACTGTGCTAGAGAGTCGAATTTGGCCTGTTCAATGGAACAGCTGAGCTCACTACTTCTGCACTGTGTGATGAGCTGAGCTGAATCTCTATAATCACAAAAGGAGAGAGAGAGAGCAAGAGAGAAAGAGAAAGAGAGAGAGAGAGAGGGAGGAAAAGTGAGAAAGGAGGAGAATAATATGAAGTGGGGTCTGTTTGTCTTTGTGCCATTTGAAATTAAAGATGAAGTGATGTATAATCCAGCACCATGGTTTCAGAGTTACACCCAAAATAAATAAACAGAGAGCTTGGGTGGTGAGTATGTGTGTATAGCAGTTGCATTTTTGAGGCCTGTCCATGTGTGTGTGTCTGTGTGTGTGTGTTTGTGTGTTTGCACACAGGAATGTGTGTATGAAGTTGTGTTTGAGTCTGTGAGACTCAGCATGGGTGAGTTGGCTACAGGAGCTGCTAAAGAATCTCGCAGCTTATTGTGTCATCTTGATGGATTTCCCAAACTAAAACTTTGCAAGAGCATTCAAGAGAGAGGAAGAGAGAGAAGGCACAAGAGAGACAAAAATGTAAAGGTGTCATTAATGATTACAAGACCATGAACCTGGTCCCCAAATACCTGTAAATCTACATCATCTGTCATGAGCAATGCTCTGGCACCAGAATAATAATGTATGTGTAGGTGTGAACATGTATGCTGGGGCTCTCTTTTAGACTAACGCCAGCTCGTACTTTGCATTGTATTAATACAAATTTTATGACAGTCTATATTTTATCTGAGTAGATGTAAATGCCATCTTCTTTGAATTCTTATTCAAAGTATTCATATTTTTTATTTACAGCAGGGTGGTTACTAAAGATTTTACATTTCCCCAAGTTTCTTCAATGTGGTTCATATTTCATTGTGGCTCCAGAGTTTGCCTCATCTCATGTGCATTTAATTGGTGTGTCTTCAGGGCTAAGTGTAGGGCAACTGGGGTTCATACCTTCCTTAAGTACAAGGGTACAGCAGAGGACACACACCTGGAGAGGGAAGTGATTTAACAGTGTGTGGGAGCAGTGAAAAAAGAATAAGAGACAACAAACAGGAGGACGTCTAAGAGAACAGGATGGAAGGCAGAAGAGAAGGTCTAAGAAGACTTATTAACTTGTTAACATGCAACTGCCCCTGCCTCTGTCAACACTCTTTATCACACCATTAAACTTTGTTTAACACTTTGGAGATGACAGGTGTTGAATACCGTGATAAGCTTCCTTTTTTCTCCTTTGTCTATTGCACACAATCATCAGGGACGCTCTAGAGAGGTATACCTTTTCAGTATTTTGACATGGTTAATGGTTCACCTCAAAATTGTTCAAAATGTTCAGTGTTTTGTTTTATTAAACCAGAACTAATGTGACATATTTTCCAATAGAAAAACAACATTGCACATGTTAATTTGCCCTGGATGAAAGAAGCAAAGCACACAACGGCTTCACTGGCTAGTTCAAGAATAAAGAAAACACGTTTCACCACCTCAGCTTGTGGAAAAGACAGCAACAGAGTGGGATTTGGGCATGTTTTCACTTTTCTGTTGAACACAAGCAGCAAACAGACACAACAAAAACAGCATGCTAACAGATTTGTATAAATCCCTCCACAAAACCACCAACATAAGCATCCTGGTGAGAAAGCTGACCAACAAGCATTCTACTTTATCCTACAGGAGGCAGCTGGGACAGTAACATTTTACTAGGCCTTTTTTTTACATAGACCTAGTAGACCATTCGAAACATTCATATTAAATTTTTTCACAACTTCATACCACCATGTATTTCCTGTAGGGTATCTGCTTTATTCGCATAAGAGGTCATTTCAAAATAATAGCTAAGGCAGGGATTTGTTTCAGTTTTTACATCAGGTACATTGGGTCAACATTTAATACACGTTGTTAGTATTCAGTGGCATTCTTACATGAACTTGAGTCAAACACCTGGGATTGCATGGATCAGCTTTCTGATTGATGTTATGAGATGTTGCTTAAGTATTTATAGACAGTCCTTCGTCCTGAGGATGCCCTCTAGTTTCTAAAATGCACCAGTCTCTTTTCCAGCACAGCATCACCATAACATAATGCTGCCTCACTCAGGCTTCACAGTTTGAATGGTCTTCTTTCTATCAAGCTTTTTCCTCCATACACAGCACTGATCATTATTGCAAAAGTTTGATTAATATTTTATCTGATCAGCCAAAAGGTTGGTGATCACATAGATACATTAGTCTGGATTTTTTTATGCTGGTTTTGAAGTAGAGTCTTCTTCCTAGTAGAGTTTTTTTGAAGTAGAGTCTTTCAGGCCATGGTGATGTAGACTCTCTTAATGGTAGATATAGTATATACTTTGGTACCTGATGCCTCCAACTTCTTCACTGGTTCCTTTGTTGTTGTCTTGGTTGTGAGGTTCAACTGTGGTTCACCTTCACACCAAAATTTGTTAATTCCTGCCAATTAATTTGTGCCTTCCTGAATGTCGGTGTGGTCCCAAAATTTGCATTAATTTGTTCATTATCTCAGCTTCTTATCACAGGGTAGAAGGCTTCTTATTGGGTAGAAGGCAGGGAAACACCCTGTATAGGTCACCAGTTCATCACAGGGCAGACACACTCACAGGCAATTTATTTTCTCCACTTTGCCTAACTACATGTCTTTGGACTGGGGGAGGAAACCAGAGCTCCTAGAGGAAACCCACATGAACATGAGGAGAACATGCACACTCCAAACCTTTTTAAAACAATTTCTGGAATCTTCTAATCGATTGGTTTATAATTATCTTTGATGAGACGTAAAGAAGTAAAGGCCCTAATTGATTTGCCACAAGAAATGTATGGTAACCTGAAATATATGGAGTTGTGACAAATTAGATTTCTTACCAATTGGCATCACAAATGACTTATCTAACTTTTAGGTGTTTTGTGTTGAAAACAGTGATCATAAACCTGTTGTTTATTATGTGTAACAGTACTTCTGTGCCCCTGTTCACTCCTTACAGAATACTATTTACAGTATTGATAGCTATATAGTAATATAGCAGTAACAATAGCTGTCATATCAAACATTTTGTACCTGTCTTTAGGGGAGAGGCAAGACAGTAATACTCGGACAAAGTCCCGATACTACACCTGGTACCTTGTGTTGGTAGCATGGTGATTAGAACCTCTTTGCCCTTCACGTCTATAGTAAGCAAAACAACAGTTTGCTTTTCCCAGCATCACTCCTTTACAGCAACAGGCAGGAGGAGAGCAAGGAGGAACATACTGCTGATGTTTACAAATTTTGAGCTAATACAGACAAGTCTGTTTGCTTTCCCACACTTGCCTTTTTATTGAGTTCTATGCCGAGTATATGTTCCAGCAATGAGTGGTAAGAGCATTGTTATAATCAAGGATCACTGAAAAACACACTGTATACTCATCATGACCAGGACTTGTCCCTCACAGCTCCATAATGGCTTCACATGTACAATGTACAGGTCAGGATATATTATTATTATGCTAATATTCCCTGTTATTTTTGTACTCCAAAAGAAACAAGTTAGTTATTTAGGGACTGATGAATGGCAATTATCCTTAAATTATACTAAAGCAAATACTGAGTGTAAGCCCAGACATGCAGAGTATGACCTCAGTGCTTGGTTTTGGCACACTCCATGGCGTGAGGTGGATACATTTCCTGTTGATAAGGACTTTAGAGGTTCCCATGTGCATGTCTATAATTGCTTTTATAATTGGGCAAAATGTGTTTGAAATGTGTGTATGATGTTTGATAAAAGTGCTTATTACTCAAGCCTGATATGATTCCACCCATTCCTCCAGGAGACGGGTACCACTGAGCTGCATGTGTCTGGTTTGCCAGTGGCTTGTACAGTATGGCATGTTTGGAGGATGTTGTGTAAGTGTTGGGGTGGTTGTTTTGTGGTAAGTACCAGCAGTCAGTGAATGGCCCAGTCTGGAGAGATAAGATCTGCTGCTGAGCTGCATTCTACAACAAACACGAGCCGTGATAAATGACAGCCTATTTACCCTGCGCCGCAGACATAAACAGAGGCCCACATGGCTGTGCTGTGCTCATTTAGATATACCACCACTATTATTCCAATTAAGGTTCAGTGCCTATGAATCCATTGAGGGTTCTCTGCTTGCCTGAATGGAGAAGGGGAAGCTGACTAATGTCACACACGCTCTCACACTGATAACAGCAACAGTGCATGAGGAGGAGACATTCACCCAGATAGAGCACGGTCTGGAAAAATCTGTTCAGCTCTATGGCGTCCAGAGACGCCTTTGGGTGATCAAATTCCTCAGAGGTCTACTGGAATCACACCAATCCATTTGAATTTGACTCATTCCTTAAAGTATTCTGTTTCTGGGTGAATGGTAGGCCAGTCATATTCATTATGTCAGTACTAATTAAGTTAATCAAATGAACTGTGCAATTTTAATTAAGAAATAACAAGCAAGATAAATGCAAAACAGAGCAATCAGCAAGAACTTTTGACTTAGACATAGATGCCAATGCCAAATAAGACTGCTAAACAAAGAGGACAAAAGTTTTCATTCTTCTTGAAGCAAAATTGTCTCAATAACCCCAGTTAACATATTAATAAATAGCAAAGATAAATGAAATCACTAAACTTTTTGAGCTATTGTTGACATTTTAATGGGGCCTATGTGTTGAGTTTGTGGGAGCATGTTGGGCAGGAGACAGACCCTGAGGCTGTTGAAACTCACTGAGGAGGAAGCCAGAGAAGCCGCCAGCCTCTAATTGACTAATTATACTCACAACATTCCCTTTAAGGCAACATTAATGCACAAACCCATTTTCTACTTTCAGTAATAGCCAAAACATGACATAAAAATATTATGTATAGAAGTAATGTTTAGAAGTCACTCCCATGTCTATCTATAAGAGAGTACTGATATTTTTAATGCTTCGGGAGCAGAAGGACATCTTGGTACATGGTTATAACATGACTGAGGATGAGGTCAGACAGATGAGAGAGTTACTTGCCACATTGCCTTTCTTAACAATTTGTTAATATTTATATAAAACTTGATGTTGGTTGCCCTGTAGCCATGATGCAGTTTTATGGGGGTATAAATGCGTGATATGTTCATATTTGTTTTCCAAAAAAGCAAGATTTAATAAAAAAATAGACTCTTTTTCTAAACCCTCTTTGACCTCCAAATCTAATGTCCTCAGTTTTCAAAGACATGGTTTATCCTTTGTTAGAATATCTGTGGGAAAAAAAAGGGTCTTCATTTCAAATAACCTTTTTTTATTATAGTTTGCAGATGTGACAATGCACAGAATGCGTCCAAATTGTTCCCCATGCTCTTAAAGTGGAGTGTTTTATCTGTTGAGTCATGTAAAAAGCTTTATTTGGTCACCCTGAGAAGGGAAGGCCAGAGGGACCTGGGGTTAGGGTGCTTATTTCAGGATTGGATTAACATCTCAGGGAGCAGTAATACTTGTTGAATTCCCTTTCCCTTTTGCAATCACATGCTCTAGTGTTGTTTTGGTGAATCAAAAACTCTTCGACGTCTGCTAAATTCTAGCATGAGGAGTTGAAATTTGGTTTTGATATTTAGCTTTGGTAACATGGGACATTGGTTCATTTTTTTTTTTCAACTTACCTGAACAACTGGAAATGGAACACTGATAAAGCTGCATGGTGTCAGGCTGTCCACTGGGCCCTGCTCCCTTCCTGAGCTGACTATGTGAGTAGAAATGATGGATGGAGAGTTCAGTCCACGCTCCAACCACGCAGAGGCCACGGTAATGTGAAAAGCAAAGAGCAGTCCCATCTGCGCTACGTCTGTCTCCCTCACTTTCTTTCTTTCTTTCCCTCTCTGCCTTTTGCACTCTTTTGCAAAAGTCACAGCGTCATTACAAACAACTTTGATTTGCTGAGGAACATTTAGGTTCAGCCCCAAGCCAAACTGAGTTCTTGGGACTGTAAACCAATATTGGAGAACTACGTAAGACTGATTGCACAATGACCATTAAGTTTGGTCATGTAGACCCCCTCGAGAAAGTGTGATTGATGAACTCCCATCTCCATGTCTCTGAATTTGTCCATTTTATGGTCTTTGATCTGTCCTTGTATTTATGTCATGTTTTTATTTAAAAGGTAGATAAGCTTGTATGTTGTACTGCACTTCCAGTGTTGAAGGCCTGAGCTGAGCCATTCCATAATATGTATCTGTGGGCAGGCGTTTGGCGTCTGAGTGATTATCAGCATTCTGTAAATAGTAACTCACTGAGTCAGAGTGAGGAAACGACCCTGCCACAATCAGCGCCATCACTCCCTTCACTAATGGTTTCCTAAAGTGGCCCAGATCAGCTTGTTTGTGATGCATTACCTTTTCCGCTTGCAGATTTAAGAATGACAGACATGATGAATCACAAGATGCCAAAGAACTTTCATTTTCTGGTCATGATAAATCCAAGTGGCTTGTTGCACGATGATGAATTGCACCATATGAAGCAACTTTCTATCTGCCCAAAGGATTAACATTCATCTCCTGTTTTCTGGTTATGTCATATGTCCCTGGTGTATGTGGAAGTAACTGCACTGGAATTAAGTTGCAATCAAAGTGCTTTCATATGTCTCTTCTGTGTCCTTCTTCTTGTATTCTTAGGATAGCCGCATTGCAAAAGTCAGCTAGCGTTCTGTTTATAGTAAAATCATGCAAGTGTGCAAGAACAAGTCTATAATGTGGTTCTACTACCCTTTTGTTCAACTGAACACGGAGCGTATATTAAAGCTTGCAAATGGCTTCGCTTTATTCAAAGAGATGGAAATTAAGGCTAAAGGATCTATGTTAGTCAGTGACTTTGTGGGTAAGACTGACGGGGGTCTCTTTTGTAGTGGTGTGCTCCATGCTTGGGCTAATCTGAGCAGAATCTGGCTCTGGCGAGTAACCTCACTACAAACCCAGACCACAGTGTGGTGGGAACATGTCTGTATGTTATTGTATACAAAATGAACTGCTCATGACGCATATGTTTATGCCCAGTGTCAAATAATGGGATCATTAAATATTTGGCTCAAAATAATGATAATCTATTTCCTCAGCAAGAAAAAAGCAAATTATCTGAGAATAAAAAAGTAAACTGTCTTCTGAATTGTTTTATTTTAATTTTTTTTTGTGCTCTTTTAAGCCTGAGTTAATTTACTGTTTTGATTATATCACCCCAGCTGCCCTCACTGTCTCAAAAAAGATTTTGAGGATATTGAAGACATAACGAATTTAAGCATCATCAGCACAAAATATCTTTGACTAATACAGTGTAGTGTCTTTCTGTAATACTCTCATGCAGACCAAAACTGTCTTCAGAGCTCACATTAACTGACTGTTATTGTCCTTTTCAGGTATTCTTCCTTGACAAATGAATCCATAGCATATTGAGTTCAAGGTCATCCCATTCCATTTATTAGGATAGAAATCGACATACTCAGCACAGGAATGTATGTGTGGTGTGTGTCTTTGAGAGCATAAGAGAGGAGTGATAGGAGAGAAAAAGTGAACAGGGCACTTTAATTTGAATTTTTGAGGTTTAGGCTGCTTGTCTGATCTGACAGCCAAACAGTATAGCTGCAGCCGTATGGAGGGAAAAAGCTTCTCGAGTCCAGCTCCATGACCAACTACCCCTCAAACACTCAAGAGCATGTATACACAGTACTTTTCCTAAATATCCACCAGCATGCAGAGGTTACATCCAACACTAATCTAACACACCTGATCCAGATAATCAAATCCTTCAGCATCTGATTATTAAAGCCAGGTGCTAGAAATCACTTCCACTGGGTGTTAAATTCCCAGGAATGAAATTGGGCACACTAGAGAAACACTTGTTCATACTTGATATAGAGATCTAAGGAGAATAATAATAGTTCAGAATTTATTATTTGGTTATTTTTAGGATGGCACAGCAGATAGATTTGCCACCTCACATCCCAAGGGTTACTGATTTGATACTGGGTCTGCAGTCCTAGGTCCATTTTCCCAAGTCCATGTAGATTTCCTTTGGGTTTTCCTTCTGCCACTCAAAAACATGGTATATACGTAGATTGGCTTTGACAAATTGCCCCTAGGTGTAAATGTGTGTGTGAATGTGAGCCCTGTGATTGATTGTGATGCTGACCAGGATAAAGTGGTTACTGAAAGTGAGTAAATGGTAATTGCTTTATCTTTACTGTGTGTACTGTAATAGTATTCCACTGTTTAACATACTTTCTTGCACATTTACAACTAGAGTTAGAGATACATATTTTATTAAATACAGATTCAATATTATTATTGAATAATAGCTGTTCCAGGATTCTTAGCTTTCTAAAAATGTTCTCCTAGTTAGGTGTACCTGGGTCCCAATGGTTTCTGCCAGTTCTGAGCTGATGGCACTGCTGGACATCTCTCCCAATTTTGAAAGGCAATAAGCTTGATGTGTTTGTCATCTGCTGCATTAAGTTTCCTTGGCCGACCGCTGCGTCTACGATCCTCAATGTTGCCCATTTCTTTGTGCTTCTTCAAAACAGCTTGAACAGTACATCTTGAAACCCCAGTCTGCTTTGAAATCTTTGTCTGGGAGAGCCCTTCCACACCTGCCTAAAACTTTTTCACAATACTGTATATATATAATGAGCGCAATAAAGAACTGACTGCAGCTAAGTGCCCTGATCTCTCGTATTCACTGTTAGGATCTCCTAGCTTCTTAGATATCAGAAACATGGCTAAAGATTAAAAGGAACACTTTGTATGTTACATGAGTTTAATGAGCGATGGAGATGACAAAGGAGACGGATCCGGATAATACATACACAAACCCCTTCCTTCCCCTTCATTGTGGCAGTGGGTCTCTGAGGTAAAATCATTCATTCATTCATTCATTCATTCATTTTCTTGGCCGCTTTGACCTTTTTAGGGTCACGGGGGAGCCGGTGCCTAGCCGGCAGCATAGGGTGCAAGGCAGGAACAACCCTAGACAGGGCGCCAATTCATCGTAGGGCACTCACACACTCACTCGCACACTAGGGCCACTTCAGAGACACCAATCAACCTAACCTGCATGTCTTTGGACTGTGGGAGGAAATCGGAGTACCCGGAGTAAACTCACGTGAACAAGGGGAGGACATGGAGACTCCACACAGAAAGGACCCAAAGCGCCCCACCCGAGGATTGAACCCAAGACCTTCTTGGTGTCGCCCTGAGGTAAAAATCAGTTCAGCCAATCATGTAGCAGCAGCACAACAGAACTTAATATACCCATGTTCCCTAGCTCCCTACACAATGTGCAGTTCCCTTTAAATAAAAAAAATCATCTGTCATCTTTAATATTTAATTTTTATCAGATAAAGTCAAGTGCATAATGAGGCATGAAATGTGTCTGATCCACTCACACCAGTACAACACACATTAACACACCACCACCACCACCACATCAGTTTCACTGCAATGCTGAGAATGATCCCCCAAATAGTAACTGATCTGTGCTGGTCCTGTGGGACCATTGCAGAACAGAGTAAAGGGGACTAACAAAGTATTTAGAGAAAAAGCAAACACATTTTAATCTTTGATGGATGTGGAAGGACTGGATCGTTTATTTCAGGCAAAAATTCAGATTTAGCTAATGTTATCTCCTGCGATCATCCTGACATCATTCATCTGTCACGGTTCAGCACAGACATCACTGCTGCCACATTTTCATCTGTTTTTGATGGATGGCCATTCAATGCATGGTTTATCTTCAGCATGCACTGATAGAATAGCTTGTCCATAACCATTCTTCAACATGGTTTCTGATATACTTTTACCAATTTTTACACAGAA
>JAOTRJ010000055.1:14106377-14125878 GCA_028564905.1 Leptodoras praelongus
TACATGAATATCTCCACTCACATCTGCACTAATATCTCCACTCCTTTATACATGAATATCTCCACTCACATCTGCACAAATATCTCCACTCCTTTATACATGAATATCTCCACTCACATCTGCACAAATATCTCCACTCACATCACCACTCACATCTGCACAAATATCTCCACTCCTTTATACACTCCCATCTTCACTCACACCTACATAGATATATCTACTCACATCTACATGAATATCACCACTCACATCTGCACTAATATCTCCACTCACATCACCACTCACATCTGCACAAATATCTTCACTCACATCTACATGAATATCTCCACTCACATCTGCACTGATATCTACACTTACACCTGCACTGATAGCTCCACTCACATCTGCACTTACATCTACATGAACAGCTTCACTCACATCTGCACAAACATTTCCACTCACATCTAAATGAATGGCTCCCCTCACACCTGTACTGATATCTCCACTCACATCTGCACAAATATCTCTACTCACATCTGCATAAATATCTGCAATCCCATCTCCACTCATATCTATATGAATATCTCCACTCACATCTGCACTTTACTCACATCTCCATGATTATCTCCATCACATCTCCACTCACACCTCCACTCACATCTGCACTAATATCTCCACTCACATCTGCACTAATATCTCCACTCACATCTGCACTTTACTCACATCTCCATGATTATCTCCAACACATTTCCACTCACACCTCCACTCACATCTGCACTAATATCTCCACTCACATCTGCCCTTTACTCACATCTCCATGACTATCTCCATCACATCTCCACTCACACCTCCACTCACATCTGCATGAATATCTCCACTCACATCTGCATTAATATCTCCACTCATACCTCAACTCACATCTGCATGAATATCTCCACTCACATCTCCCCTACCATATATATTAATATCTTCACTAACACTCACCCAACCTCCCAGAAACATGCCAGTATGTGGAACATCTAAGCTTGTTGCATCCTGCCTCCCACCCCGTGATCCCAGAACAGGAACGCTCATATAGCCTCAGAAGCTGAATCTGTCCAAAGAATCCTGTTTGTCTAGAAACATTTACTACATCTATTACACACATAAAGGCAATATGATCTAAATTATTTTTGCAAAGGAAATATCACTTACAGATATTTTATTATTGGCCACTTACCATAACTATTAACATATTTACAATATAGCATGCTATTACATTTGAATAAAATAGCAAATATTTGCACTTTGTGTGTATTTGTATGTATTGTTTCAACTTAAAAAATGTTAATTAAAAAAAATTCAAATAAAGTTTTTATTAAACTGGCGTCCTCTGTTCTACTGCCATGAGAAGATCACATTGAGTGGTTTGAGCTCGAACCACACAATAACCCACAGGTTATTTGTCAGTCAGCTGGTGACATTCTGTTTAAATATGCTGTGTAGTACAGTAAAATGTGGTTTAAGATATATTCCATCTGCTAGTCACTACAATACTCATTCATGCTCACGGTTTTTTTTCCATAGATGCAGCTACACATAATGGAGAAGAATTTTCCCTTAAAATAATAGGCCTGTGACTCCTTTATGTATGACACTGCATGATGAATGTTGTTATAAGGCTGATGTCTGATTTTTACAACTATGAATGCCATGATTACCTGCATATGAGCATCAAGTCGAAATGCAGGTCTTCTGTATGGTAATAGGAAAAAATCTCAACCAAAGTTGTGACATTATATAATTATCTCAAGTAAGATAACTCTTGTACAAACACTGCCCTCTTGAGGGAACCCAAACAAGAAAATGTTGCAAACAAGAAACAACATTTCAGGTCACTCGGCTTAAAAAAAAAGAGCAATTAATAATAATAATAATAATAATAATAATAATAATTTGATATTATATAATAATAAATTTGAAAAACTGTTTTGTCTGAAGCTCTGGTCAGTATGCCTTGTATATCACTTCTTTAATGACCAGAATTAACAGACAGGGTTTTTGTCCATTTATTATTTAGTATTATTATTTAGAATTAAGTATTCTCAGTGCCATCCTGAGTCTGATCAGAGAGAATGTTGAAAAGTAGGCAGAATTTCTGTCTGTATGCCTCTACTGTGTAGCATTTTCTTACTGTGTGATTGCACAACCAATCACATATTGTTATCCCTAAGATTTTCCTAAGATTTTGTTTATTGTGTATAGCTAAATTCTTCTTCTTTGTCTTCTTCTTCTGCTTGCATACATGTCCATCCTAAGGGTTTGCACACAGCTTTTTGATCAGGCTGCCATGCTAAACTTGCAAACATGCTAGAAGACCTGTCTGTTTCTTTCAAATCAGCTGCGTGGGAAAATTTCAGGTTCCCAAGGAACCAGTAAAGCAAAGGAGAAGAAATGGTGCATTGGATGAGGGCGGTGTGTTGGCATTGATCAAAAGTCGTAGGGTATGTGTGCACATATTCAATAGCATCACAAATATGGCAATCACCAGAGTTAGGCAGCCAGTTGTACCCACACTGCATAAGTTTGATGGTAAATTCAGGCCTAAAGTCCATCTTCGTCTTCCATTCAGAGTAGCCAGTTTCAAATTAGTGTCGCACTGAATTTCAGTTGCACCACAATCACTTAAAACACAACCTAACTATTAGTGAGTTAGGCAATCCTTAATCAAAATATTGTCACATTTATTGGCATTTCAATCATTTAAAGCCAATCAATGTTACCATATAATGTAAACAGGATATATGTCATTTTCGACATTTGTTGTGCACAGAAGCCTGTGTGTATATCATAGTTTACAATAAAGTAAACTACAAAACAGCTTCATTTCATGTGTGTATTTATTTTGTGTTGATTTGCATTTGCTCATTCAATGTGGTTTGTGGAGCGAGCTTTCTCGCGAAGAGCTGAAGGCTACCTGGCAACATATTCTAATTGAATTAATGGAATATCTTTTGCTAAAGAGTTAACAAAAAACTGTGAGGCGACGGTGCTATCCACTGCGCCACCGTGCCGCCCACCCATAATGTTTAGTGTAACATTATTCAACAAAAGCATGTTATGCTAGCCTGTCAGGTTTTTAGTTTTGTTCCTTTTATTGTTAGGGCAGACATTGCACCTATTCAGTGTGAGATATAAATGAAGTCTAGGTCGAACATATGTGATTTGATGCAGTGGAATAACTTTTGGTTGTTCATGAACTCTAATGTATGTTGCCAATTTCTGTTAGAACTAGGTAAAGATTGAACTTGCACTCTGCAACCAGATGCAGGAGTCCAACTGCTTATCCTCACTGCTTTTAAGCAGTCTCAAGATGTGAAAGCAGACAGGGCCAAAACATTACCAAAGCAATTGGCACTTACATTACATCAGCTATGCGCCCACATGCAGTGATAGAGGACCGTTCTTATGCCTTATTGTACTGGTAATACATTTTAATATAGGTATGTTATTTATTAATATCACCTAAACACTAATTATCTTAGGTAACCAAATAGTGCTATATGTAGTATAGATCTAAAGAAAAAGATGTTTTTCAGATTTGTAGCTGACTGGGTTTTTGTTGTTGTTTTTAATACAATACAGGCTGTACCAACTACCTCAGTGGGGACTGTACAACACTACGTGGAACAAACTGTAACCTGCAGTACTGTAAATAAATGAAAATGTTTCTTTCCTGAGGTACGGAAACGTAATGTCTAAACCACAGTGTGAACCAAACTGTGACTTCTGTGTGCTGTTACTCCCCAAGTAGGGCAATCGATGTTAACAATCGCAATACCATCTGCTACAGTGAAGATGTAGCTAATCTCAACAAGCTGCTGCGGTGCAATCACACTCGCATTTTCTTGCGGAAATGCATCCCTAGTAATAAATGAGAGGCTGAAAGGGAAAAGGAGAGTGTTTGTGACTCCTCATCTGTTAGCCTTGTCATCATGACAGAAGAGAAAGGTCACACTGTCCACTACATTTCCACACTGATTGCCTGCTCTTTGGCAGACTTTTTATACGTCCCGATGTTTGCAGATAAAAAGGTCCCATGCATGTTTTCTCATGATATCAGATTAAGTTTAAATACATTTCAAGTTCGGTCCAGAATTTTTCCAGCCACACAGAGAAAGGATTTGTCTTCCTAGAACTGAGAACAGAAGAACTTTTAAAGACAAATAGACTTCTAACAGCCATTCTAAAGGAAAGCACAGTGATAAAACTTGCTAAACTTTTGGCAAATATGTAACCGATCCTTTATGCCTTTTCCCTGATTTATTTAAACATAAAAATTGAAAGTTATACACATTTAACACATTCAATTTTGATGTCATGAAACAATTCAGATTTAATAGTCAAAATGCTGAAAGAAACATTAATTAATGCACATAATTTTCATCTTAAATTATTTAAGTATGTTATTAGACATTTCCTCTTTTATTTGACATTCAAAGTAATGTCAAAATACATTAACTGAACACATATTGCAGAAGGCTTCTTTCCCCGTCTCTTTTCTTTAAATTGAGATCTCTGTGATGTCATGTTATACATGTGTTTGTAAGCAATAAATTCTACACTTGGACAGTGAACATTCTGTCCTGGAACATTTTTACTTTACTTAATGTTCCAAAAGTCTCTACGATGCACATAGAAACCCATGAAACTATTATATCATTTGCATGTTCTTGTCTGTTTTTACAAATTAAGCAAAACAGTTCATCCAGGTTACATTGGTTGGAGCATTTATGTGGTTGGCTTCTGTCTACTGTACCATAATTACATAATCATGAAGTTGCATACTTGTCAACTAGCCTCGCACAATAACATTTTTAAACATTCCTTATTTAAAAAAAAAAAATGGGGCTAAAGGAATCTGGTCAGCATCATCTGAAAAGCAAAATTCGAACCATCTTTCACTACTCAGTCTGTAATGTAATTTGAGTGTAGTTCAGCTGCAGTTTCATGATGGAATTCATCAAACCTCACCATACATGAGGTCCACGTGTAAACCACCCAGATTTCTCTCTGCCAGCTCAAATGAAACCACAGGTGCTATTCTTAGAAGCTCGACTAATTAGCTAGCAAATTATTCTCTCTAAAAGTGCTCTCCAAGTGTTCCAAGAAGAACATACAGTGCAGTGAATTTTATGTTTTCCCTAAAGAATGGGGTGACCCGGCTAGATTATCGAGCCCCATAAATGTTATCCACAGTGGGATTTAAAGAAAAAGAGGTTTTTATAAAATAAAAATGTTTGGAGTTGGTCCGAAGAATCATGCAATGTTTCTTGATGTCTTTTCAGCAGTACTTTGGTTTCTCATTGACATTGTTAAAGTCCAGATCAATGTTGTGTACCAGCTCAAGTCCAGAATTCTGAAGTGTGATTTTACACAGAAATTTCTCACGCCATGAAATTCCCATATATTTTAGGTTTTTGCATCATCTGAACTTTGTAAAGGGGAGGTAAGATGCTTTTGTGTGTGTGTGTGTGTGTGTGTGTGTGTGTGGTGCGAGCAGGCCATGATGAAATGGTTTCAGTGCAATAATATCCATGTGGTTATAAATGTTCTTGGTGCACTGTCGTTGCTTTATTAGCTGCACACTGGAGTGATGCTCAGAAGAACAAGCATGTCAGTGAAGTCTGATTGTGTTTCTCAGTTTGGGCTACAGAGCTGTTCTCTTGTACCTCATTAATCAGAGAACTCAAGCTGTAAATCTTTCAGCAAAAAAAAAAAAAAAAACTTAATGTAGTTTGCAGGACGTCCAGTGTAAAAGGATATTGTAGATAACATTCGGTTCATACGGAGAAACCTTAATTAATTAAGTGTGAGTGAACATGATTTGCCTGACCTACTATTCCTACTTTCATTGGGTGTCAGTGTTGTATTGAACTTGTTTGCTAGCCCAACAGCTTGGCTGTAGTTACAGCAGCACATAATCTTTTGCAGACTATGACTCATACAGTCAACGAGGCCAGCTGAAAACAAAGGCAGTACACACTGATGTGTACTTTTGATGACAGGAAGGTGCAACAGCACACATGTGGAACGTCATATTTTCCTCAGAATTGTAGAGGAAGGTGCATTAATTAACCATGAAAGCCTAAACAACTTCATCTGGTGAACATGCGGAATGTATGTGGTTTATCCAAGGGATCTAAAAAAGAAAATATTTCAAGCACTGTTTTGAAAAAGCATTACAAGTTTGCTTTTTTAGAGGATTTATAAAACTAGATAACACGCATGTGAAAATAATCTTGGCCTTAGTTTTTTTATAATAAAAAGGCTCATTATAAACAGAGCTAATAAACGGGCTCATAGAGCTGTCATGTGACAGCCACTGAAGATTCAGAGGAAAGATATTCCACTCTGACTGAAGCCCAGATTCAAACTGACAATCAAACAGCGTCTTGTTCTAGAGGGAACTGAATGTATATTCACAGCATTTTCTTTTTCACTTAGCCTTCTGACTCACTTCATTTACATTGTTGTATCTACAGTTATATTTGGCCTTAGTTCCTCTTTATTGAGTTATACAGTATGAGTACAGGTCAGGTAAAACTGCATATAATATTTTATATATTATGTGCTGATTCCCCTTTTCACAACATTTTCACATCTCAAGCAGTTTTTACGTTATTCTCATTTAGACTGTTTCTGAACTGTGTCAGATGATGAGGAGAAACAATTAAGCACTTAAGAATAATAGTCTGTATTTATAATCATTATTGTAAACTTTTATTTATATAGATATATGAGGTCTTAGGCACATGCAAAGACTCGCTGTAAAGTTGAGATGCCTTCAAAAATAATGGTGTTGCTACATAAAAGACAAAACACTATAAAGTGCAGTAAACAGTAATAAACTAAAGGAAGTCAATATTCGGTGTGTCTTAAACAGTGTTCCCAGGTACAATGTGTGCAGTTTTATAAGGAATTAGCTTTTAAGTTTTACTGACCATCTTGGAGCTCTTCTGGAGACATTGACAGGTCACACTTCTTTTTTATGCATGTGAAACCCTTCATTATGTTTTGTGTCTGAAAAGTGATGTTATGTAATGGTTTGCTTACGTCACAGAAATACAGTACAAACATTTTTGTATAACATTTACTTTTTGCTGGAAAATTAACTTTGGAAATATAAAATCTTTGTATCCTGAATCAATAATGCAGAATTTAAAAAAACATCAATAACAAACTGTACACAGTAGAGTACTATATATAATATATTTATGGAAGTGTATATATGATAAACATGATATGATATGTAATACAGCACAACAGCACAGATTAAACAAGTACATTTCCCATCTGGATATAAAACCCTTTTCTTCTTATTTTACAAGTGCCCAGACATGCTGTCTATCAACCAAAACCTTTTTCTGCATACTTCCAGTCCGGGCTTTGTATGTTTTAATGTAACACAGCAAAAATCCTGTTTCATGTGGTTGTTGTGTCTGTGGATAATTTAAGGTCATTATGTTTGATCTCCTGCAATAATCAAGCTGTACTTTAGATGAATCTGCATCCCGGTTGTGGGGTCTATATTATTAATAACTTTTGAGACAAATTTCAGAACATTTGTAATGAAATATTGAAAGAATCAAAAATCTCTAACCAGGCCAAAATACCTCTAAAGTAAAGAGATAAAAGCACAGTCTGTTTTTTTCCAAATATGAGTGCTCCCACCAGTATCACAAACTGACTTGGACCCTAAAGAAACATGCAGCCATATTTGACTGTTTCTGACATGACAGTTCCTTAATAAATATCAGGCGTGCTTGGCACGCCTGCAGGATCGTCACAGTGCAGTAAAACAACAGAGCGCACAAAGATGAAACGAGCAACACCACTGCGGGCGCAGGCGCTTGGAAGAGGATCTGAAGCCCATCTATTCCAAGCCCATTCTCTCCCCATATTTCCCAATAATTAGCACTGCTCTGCAGATGTTCCCCTTTTTTTCATTTAGTTAAGTTTTCACAACAGGAGTGTGGTGAAGAATGGGATAAAAAAAAAAAACCATGTGCTTCTCATTTACTAGAGCCATTTGGGATGAATAAGAGAAAAAAATTATTTCTTGTAAATGAGTTGTTTGTTTTTTTGGTATTAATAGATCTGAGTCCTTTTCCTTAATTGCGCCTTTTGGTATGCTGGATAGACAGACTGATCATAAACATATTTGCAAACAATTATAAATGCAGCCAAGGATGTGTGATATTCCAAACATTGTAATATTCATTACACTTCACTTCTGATCTTTGTGTGTGTGTCTATACCCTCTGAGGTAACCAATGGGGATGAAGGCCAATTATGAAGCTCCCTCCTGTGTTGCTGGCAGCATGTCCTCTCATCAGCCTGTGTGATGAGTGTGTCTGTGTGTGATAAGCCTCAGCCCAGATATTTCCTGCAATTCAACATTGTAGATACAGCCAGCTGTCACCACACAATGACAAATATTTCTACATTCTTACTGGCTAAATGCATCTTCTTTGTATTTCAGAGACATTGTAGCTTAGGTCATGGCTTGGAGGCCTCACAAGGCTGTCAAAGTTGAAGCATAAAGAAGAAATCCTTGGACATTTCTGGTCTGCCACAGTGTGTTTCTGTGTTGTTATTTCCCGTACAGATCTGGCTCTGATGTGCAGCATGTCTCCGGTCTTTGGAGGGTGACAGGGAGGAGGCCCCTGGACAGCGCTCTCTGAGGAGGCCACAGCTGGCCTCAGGTAATTGCTGCCTGAACAGGGCCATGAAAAATGAGATCGGTCATTCTGTCAAGCCAATTGACTTGAGCATTTTCAATGATCCTCATGGACGCATAAGGCCAGGCCAGTTCATCCCCAGTATGCAGGTGCGCTGTGAAAACGCTGGAAAACCTCAGAGTCCATTTGAATCAAATCATCAGGAAACAGTAATGCAAATCTGCAATGGAGCTGTCTTCAGTATTGAATGTGTGTGTGTGTGTGTGGGGCAGCAAGCTCATGGGATGTTTCAACACGTCAATGGACGCCGAGTGCAGAGACCAAAGAAAAAAGGTTTTACTGAGGCTTTTGTCTCCATCTATTGGTCACAAACGGTCACACACGGTCTTAAATTTGCAGTAAAAGACTGAACTGCTGAAGGTATTTACCCATTTCATATGTTCTACTTAATTTTTTAATCATTAAAATAATGTCTGCTTCTGTCAAGCCCTGAAAGGAAAGGTGTTAAACCCTGCTTAAATGGTTAACATATTTACATTTACATTTATGGCATTTAGCCGACGCTCTTATCCAGAGCTACTTACAAGTTATGGTCACTAAAGTTAATATAAGATACAGTGAGCTCATCCATTTTTCATTCTGGCCATCTGACAGAATGATGACCAATGACCTTTCCTTAATGTATTCCAGAGGTAATTAAAGGCTCTTGTGTGAAATATTTCATCTGCTCCATCTGCTGAATTTAAAGTCCCACAGAAAAAATTATGCAACATGCAAAGAAAAGTAATGTTCTAGGAATAAAGTATTGTCATGCAACACCCCCTGTGCATGAGAAATGAGCTCTTCCCATGCTGACACTATATCTGCCTAACAGAAACCAAAGAGTAAGAGCTTCTTATTATGGCACTGAACAACACAGGGCACTGAAATGGCATGATATTTAATAAACTAATGTTACACATGGTTTCTTGTAATCCTTAAGAAAGTAAGAAAAGAATGAAATCTGAAACATAAAAGCTGAAAATGGCTAATGTATGATTAAGAAATTCAGCTCAAAGGCACACATTTTTTTAATTAGCAATTTATTATTAGCCATTGGACATAAACACAATATTCCCAAGGCAGGAAACATATCAGTCATTTAAAATCAAGAAACATGTCAGTCATTTAAAATCAAGTGCACTTCATTATAGAAAGTGTTTGTAATAAGCTATATGCTTTGCTTTGTGGCGTGAATACTTAAATCAAAAATATATAATCAGTCTTAAGAGTAAGGCTTTATGGTGGGATGGCAGGACAGCATGTGTGTCCTTCTCCCTCTTCTACAGTGTGTTATTCCTAAGAGGTTTAATATATTGGGCCTTCGACATAAATTGGACTAAACACAGATATTGGTGTGCCTCACTCTAGGCATGTGTCTCAATCAGAACAACAATTTGGCAGTGTGAAAATGTGTGCCAAACCCACCTGAAGACCATACTAAGGTACTCATCATTCTTAGGCTGTAGTACAATATACTGGTGGGGTCTCTCATTTGTTATATTACAGTCCTTCTGGAGCAATAGACAGAACATGGAAAACACATAACTGGTCTGTATGCACACACACACACACACACACGTTATTGTAGACGTGAGTGTGTAAGACAGGGCAGCTTTTAAAAAATACGAAAGTACAGACAATACACAACATTGTTACACTTGTGCCAATCAGTATATATATACATATATACCATAATAACTTTGATTAAATTCATCAGCAAAGATCAGTGCAGACCACAGGTAAAACAATCAGATAAGCTCTTTAAATACAGCATAGCATTTCCTAGTTTGGTTTACATTGACCATCTTAAGAGGCATCCTTACAAGTACAAAAAAGTATATACCATTATAATAGACATAGTAGGATATAAAAAATTATCAAGCAGCATTGCAATCACTCTTTGTATCATTAAGCAATACAGTAGTTCATTACCAGCTTCAAAGTACATTAAAGAACACTGAAGTACCAGAAAAAATGGTACCTATGCAAAATACATAGCCATAAGCGATAGACATCTGTGGAAGCTTCTAGAGCTGTTTCCAATTGTGATTTTCAACATGAGTAATAGTTGTGAGAAGGGTCATAGCATTTCTGAAGTAGAAGCAAAGTTTGGATTTTCTCATATGAGCATTTCAAGGGTGTACCGTGACTCTGGGTGAAAGTGAGCAGCATCGGCTAGCAAGAATTGTATTATGCGATAGGCGTGCAACACTGCCTCAAGTAACATCGGAATTCAATGCTGGGGCCTCAATGAACATCAGCGTGAGGACTGTGCAACGTTCCTTCCTAACTGCTATACCAGTTTTTCTGGTGCTTCAGTGTACGTTTTTATATTAAGAATTACTAAAGGACAATTCTATTTTGTGACAACCACATGTTTTCACAGGCTTATATTAATGGCAGGTGGCAGTGTATCTCTGCACTAATTCATTTACTTGAGTGTCTGGAACAAAGGAAACGCTTTTCCCTTTCCCAAGGATATAAAAAGGGTTCCCTTTTTTCACTGTGTAGCTCAGGGGCTCACAGACAATAGAGGTGACTCTTCTACAATATTTTTCATTTTATACACGTCTTGTGGTGAATGAGGGGTTTTTAAGGAAACAGTTACATAATCGAAGAAAAACATTTTCATAATAATAACCTGCTAATCAGTGATACTTGCTTGGCACCCACATTAGTACATGATATATTTCTCAGGATGGCAGATAGGTTTCAGTATCTACAGTAGGTTAGGTTTAAGAAAGCCTAGGTCTCCAGAATACAATATAGGAATGTTTAAGGTTAGTAATTTCTAATTACATTTCTTTGTTTGCAATTTAAAATCGACATCATGGTACAGAAAACTGTTGCGGAAAACTAAATAAGACAGACGGTGGTTATGCATTGAGGTGATTCAGGTGGTGACGCATTGAGGTAGCCTGTGACAGTGTTAGCTGTGTACACGACTTTGGACCTCTCATCAATGATTAGGATTCTTAAAGAAATTAATGACAAATTAATTTCAAAATTAAATGAAATTAGTTTCAAGCTTTCAAGAAACTGTAAAACCTTCAAAATAATACTTGAAGATCTAGAACAGGGGTATTCAGCGGAAATTTGCCAAGGTCCAGCCGTATAAAAAACACCATGCTTACAAAAGAGCCCTCTGGTTGGCATTCCATATTGAAACTGATGATCTTTTATATTAAAGTTAGCATAGAATACAAGTTGTAACTGTGTTTGCTTGAATTGCTTATTTTGCTTTGTAGGGACTACCTACTTGGAAGAAGTCCTTTAAAACTGTAAAACTGCCAGCTGCTTACTTCTCTCTGCATAGAACAAAGATCTAAATGAGAAATTTGATTGTTGATCTCTACCACTGTGCCTAACATGTGGTACAGTGAGCTGCCATAAAGTTGGATACAACACAACCAAAGAACTAGCCATGGTAAGATTTATGAAATCACTGATATTATAGAAAAATGCCCAATAATTTTATATTTGATTCTTTCTCCCTCAAGCATGCTTTCTAATCTCCACTGCTGTCAGTGGCCCATTCTTGTCAGGCGTCTCGGCAAAGTCTCACACGAGTTGGAGGCGTGTCCTGGACCATACTGATTTACATAGGATTGAATTCCTCTGCATCGCATGGTGTTGAATTGCATTGTGTTGAATCAAATCATGTCTAAATGCACTGCATTGCAGTAGGTGTGAATCATAATCATAATTATGAGTTTAATTTATTGGATCGTTGGCTTTGCATTGCGATGTGTATCGCATCAGCCTCAGTGGTGGAGATGTACAACGCTATGAAGAACTGCTACAGAAGGTAGGCTGGTTGATATCCCCTGCTCTAGATGATCAATATAATTGTATTATTTATTTTGATCCTCATGATGTGTTAACATGATGAATCATGGCTACAATAAATTGGATATTAGATTGAAAACACATACTGTAGTAATACACATACAGTTTATAATACATTCATATATGTCAACACCTAACTATTTATATACATGTATATATTTCTGCATTGCATATAAATATAGAAATTGGAGTAATTGGAATAAAAAGGCTCCATGGTTTCATGTGGCCTAGTTTAATGGTGGGTTCTAAGAAAAGCTCTAGGGCTTTATATGTGACAAGTGAGCTTTTCTCAGTGGACTAATGATGCTCAGATCTTTCTTTTGTGCTCTCAGTCCAATTTTAACTGAACATCTTTTACAGTTCCTGTTTGTAATCCAACTCTCCATAGGGCTGTAGGGAAGACCCAATAATGAGATTGGCTTAAACTAATTCTCTAAATTACTGTATATATGCTACTAATGCCCTAAAATAAAGCATCTCTTGACTTGTATTTGATGCATAAAATGATAAAAAAAAGGTACTTACAATTACATACACGAGCACATAAACATACAGATTTGAATGGTTCTGCTACAATTTGACTATGACCTTGTGGAGGATAACACGTTCAGACATTATTCTGGATCTATGCAATTCTGATCCTTCCTTTTTATATATGTTGGCTAAACAATGCTTACTTCACATGTGTGTAGCTACAGTACAAAAAAAAGCAGTGCTGGCATAAACATAACACTGGGCTACCCTGTCCGTGATCTAAATCTCACTCTGTGAATGCTGATGGAACTATCAGTCAGTAATACCAGCTACAATGAGCTAAATCAATATTCTATCTTGAATTCTAGGTGTAATTTCAGTGCTTGTCCATAGAGGTATGTGTACACTCTGCAACATTCCTCCGTATTATAACCATATACAAAATGGAATAGGATCGATCACTGTGAAAAAATCCGGCAGTGGGAGACTATGGAGTGACTGTGCTCTAAATTACACCATTGTAAGCAGACTGGGCTGAAGAGCTCCAAAGACACAGGACGTACAAACAGATGGCAACAGGACTGTTTTACACTCCGCATGTAAATGGAATATACTGTAATAATTCATATAAGTTATATCATATATTGCAAAATATAAATATATTGTAAAATATATTAAATATAATTATTTTGCATGTGGCTACATATAGTACTGTAGGAAACCGTGAACAAATTAAAAAAAGGCAGAGAAGCAGGACATTTATCATAGTAAATGCAGTTGTAGAATTTGTAGACCAACGCACTGTTCATGTTTGTGGTTGTGGGGCAGTGGGGGGTGGGGGGGTAAGATCTTTTTACCAGACAAATCTCTGGCACCAGAAGAGTGATAGATGTGGTGTGTATCATTTAGTCTTCAGTTTGCCCTCTTTGGCCAGCTTCTCATTCAGTTGGCACAGCTGGCGCAGGAAGCCATCATTAGGCCCGATTTCTCTCTTGTGCCGTACTGTAGCCGTTGCCACTCGCACATCCATTTTATGGTAAAGCATAAGGTAAGCAATGACCATAGTCGGGGAGCGGCTGTAGCCTTCTCGGCAGTGAACATACACTTTTCCTAAAGTTAGAGCACAGTTAAGGAGGCAGCTGAGTACACAGCACTGAGACAGGATATTTGTCTGAATGCAGCATCATATCATTTGACAGGATAAAACACACACACAAACACACACAGGAATATATGATTTCTCCATACCCCTGCAACATCTCTCAACAATTCCTACTGTGCTTAGTCTGCAGGTTCTGCAGAGCATCTGAAACTGCCCCCCCCCTTTATGCTCTTTTTTTGTGCTTCTGCTCAAATTCTGATGTAAAAGATTAGTGTTCTGTTTTAACACGCCTTGGTTAAGCTGTCAGAAAAGCATCTGCAAGAATGCTGATGCCTTACAATCATTCTTCTCATGTCACGGATTACAAAATCTTTGGCATGAGACTTGACGTTAAGAAAATACATTACACAAATTAAAATTAAAAACAAAGAAAAGAAATGCAGAATAAATAAAAATAATAAAAAATAAATATTTTTACTTTTAACCAAATATAATTCTTTTTTATTATTGTATGTCAGAAAAGAAACCAAATTCCATAAAAAAACATATATTTAAAACAATGCTTAGAAAAACTTACCAACAAATGTTCTCATAAAACTATATGAAGTCTGTCTAAGATAATGTGTGTTTATTGTTTAGTGCCCTTTTCTGCCCTTGAAGTACTCTTTAAACTTTTTCTTACATGTGCCTAAGACTTTGGAACAGTTTTATATATAGTATTTGTATTATTAGCTATCAAACTAAATATTATGTTTATAAATAGGTCTCATGTCACATAAAAGCAAGCAAACAACAATTTGTACAAAACAATTAAGACTAATAAAATTAAACTCAAATTAAAAGCCAGCAATAATTAAATAAAACATTTAATAATAGCCAAGTACATTGAAGATACGCACAAGAGGGCTCTTTTTCACAAATATTCCTAATTGAGATAATTACAATATTTTACTGTTTCGGAAAGTGTTTCTCAATTTACTGTTTTGGTTTCCAGGCACAGTAATTGGCTGACAGCTTATAAAACAATTAATATAACTGAGAAATGTCTGGTTTCAGCTAGTTTCAACTCTGCCCTGCATGCATGTGTGTGAGCAGCACTCAAGTCCATAGATAAATGTATGAATACTGTGCATACTTTCTGACATCTCAAAAAAATGTATATAGATATATCTTAAGAAAAACTATGCATGGTATGAGAAAGATTAGAGAAAGATTTGTTACATACCTTTTCCATTTGTGTGTGCCAAAGCCTTATCAATAAAGTCGGCCCCTTCCTCAAAGAAGGCACTGAGGTTAAACTGTTCTGTGTCGTCGGCCTTTATACCATGGTATGTGATCCCACTTCCTGCATAGAACTCGGCGTTGGTGTTCACGTGCATGAAGGAGTTACCCTCTGCCGTGTTGAGTATGTGTGTGATGCCGAGCCGCTGCAGACGCATCACATTCTGGGCCACAAACCTGACAAGCAAAAGGAGAACTCACATGAGTCTAACCTTACCCACAGGAACTGACAGTGCTGACACTGCTGGCTTTAACATCTGTCAGCCCTGTCCTCTGAAAAACAAAACAACTGAAAAGGCTATTTTTTTTCCTTTCACTAAATAAACTACATTAAATATGAATAATGTTTGCATCTTTCTTTCTTCCTTACAGACATGTGCACATTAATACTTTATAAACATCTGCATAATGGTATTGCAGTGGTACTGTAATGGTGCTCTTGGTGCTTAGTTTTCATGGCATACTATAAAATCCAGACAGCTTCATCCACTCCCACTATTTGCCATGCTTAGCTGGAACCTGACAGGAATAAATTGTGGAGCCACTTTTAGACAGCAGAGATGTCAATCCATGTTACTGAACCTCAGGGGACAACAGCGTTGTAAACCACTACAGACACAGCAATGAGAGCTTAGCAGCTGCCCAGGGGCATATGAAGAGCCAAAGGCTCTGAGCACCATGCCCAAAATAGGGCTTTGAGGCAGAGAAAGAAAGCAAGAGAAGAGAAAAGAGTTGCAAGCAGAACAGTGTGCTCAGTCATCATGTTGTTACATTGCTTCTGTTCTGCTCTAGCACCTGCAACATTTTCATCTTCATGTGCACCCAGTCCAGGCTTTTTATATCTCTCTCATTTTTTTCAGTCATATACTACAGAGGAACAGAATGCAATACAGATAGATACCTAAAAGGCTATGTAGACAGATGAATGAATACTGAGTTGCATTTTAACAAAAAAATTAAGTGTGCCTCCTTCCAAATCTCTTTAGTACAAACCCCATCACAAATTGGCCCTCACATCGTTACATCTGCCTATTTTCCTGCTTCCAACTCATCAACCTTGAGAAGAGACCTTCCACTCGCTGCCTAACATATCCAACCCCTTGACAGGTGCCCTTGTAAACAAGAAAGCAATGTTATTCATGTCACCTGTCACTGTATTAAGGCTGATGGAATCACAATCTTCAGCATCTTCTGCTTCAGCAGCAAGTACAATTTAATAACTTACAAATATTACAAAAATTGTCAAAACCTCCCATTACTACTTAATAAGAGGAGGGGTTACGAACTCCACCATGATGATGAAGTGTGAAGCATGATCTTATTCCCCAAAACCCATCACTCACTTCTCGCACTGAACTAGTCCATCCACCCAGAGCTGCAGGAGATTGCAGTCATGCTTCTCGCTGGCCTGCTGTGCTTCCTCACCCCCAGCTCATTGCAGACTCCGCACATACATTATTAATAGAATCCTCACAAAGAGGGGAAGCGTGCCCTCACACAAATTTAACTCCATTTTTTATGTCTGCAGAAAATATCACTATTCTTAACTGACAACATATTACAAATACCTCTAGAATTCTAAAAACAACAAGGGCAGTGGTAGTTCAACGGTTTCGTTTCTGTGCCACTGACAAGGCCAGGAGTTCAAATCCTTATGTAGATAGAAAAGGATGTGCATGGTCTTGCTTCATACTGATAAATGTTAAGCATGAAAGTAGACATGCAGTAGACTGCAAAGTTGATATTTATCATCTAATAAACATTAGCACCCTTGTTTATAGCATGTGCACTACAGTTTCATAACCAACAATTTGTTTGAGTAGAATTCATCTACAAAAGTCCTTTTCATTCCAAAGATAAATCACATCTAATATAACACAGGATATTTCAACAAAAACAAGTAGTTATAGAAGTCTGCCCTACAGGCCTCTATTACACTTCATGTCACACTAACCTGTCTGACTATCAATGAATAAATATTGGAAAACTAATTTCACTGACAAAAAGTCATAAGGTTAGTGTAATATTTAGTGTGATAAAAATTCAGTGAAATATTCTGGCCTGTCTAAAAGTGTCAATAACGAAGACGAATAGACGAAGAAGTGTGTGACAGCTTCCCAGCCCAACATTTTCTAATCAATGATCATCTCACAAAAGCCAGGATATGACCATGAAAATATGTCCAAATGTGACTCTAAAATAAACTCTAAAGTGGCTTCATAAACAGATATCATTTTACAGAACGCACATCACCATTAAGACTACAGTGGGATGAGTCTGTAAACAACAACAGGAATGTTTGGCCCCTGAAAGTTTACTATCTGCATTTTCATTTTTACAAATGTTTTTGATTCTTTGGGTCCTTGAAATCCTTATTACACTCCTGTCCAATCAGGGAGCCAGAAAACAAATCCCAACCTTCCCCATCTTTACACACTGTGTTACTTTGCACTGGATGTCCTGTACATTGATTATATTGATTTTGGACAGCTGAGACAGATAAAAATATCTGAAAGGACAAACCTTGAATATATCCACATTTCTGCCTAAATGCTCACAAAACCTCTTCTTATGCTTGGGGATGCCTCTACCAGCAGGTGTGTGCAATCTTAGGTGAATAAACACCGAATTAGCTATTAGTTTATTTTTTTTATATAAGCAGTTAGTGCTAAATAATACTGTACCATGTTTTATTCTCACACTAAACAACCGGTGTTATTTTGCTATTCAGAGAAAACAAGGCATGAAGACATAAAGTTTAGTGTTGAATGTTTTTTAGTATGATTTAAGGAAAATGTTTAAATGATTCATTTTGACCCGGACACAGCACTGAGTTGAGGAAAGCATGCGTATTGACTCGGGAGCAGGCTTTGGTAAAACACTGCTCCATCCCAACAGAGGAAATGTGTCAGTGAACCTGCACGACTGGAGCTGGTCTTTAACTCTTTAACTCTGAGCGGCTGGAGGCTGGTGCTGAAGGCTTATCTACATGAATCCGTCAGGCGATTAGGACACGAGCCAGTCTACCTGTCCCCGGAATCTACTGCACCGAGTGTGAAGGCAGGTTAAAGTGCCGCCGAGAGGAGCAGAAGAAAACGCCGCCATAACTTACGCGTTCCCGATGTAAACCCTAGGAAACACCTCGTTGAAATGTTGCGCTGGTAAACTGTAGAAGCCGCTGCCGTCGGACAAAAGCTCGTTGAGTTGCTGCACGGTAGCTTCGCCTTCTGGCACGCGCACTTCCGCCGCTAGCTTAGCGAGGCTTTGCTGCTTCTTCATGGTTTCTAGACGCCTTTCAAGCCAAACAAGTGTCAGATCCACCGCGTCAGTTCTCCATTGTGCTGCATTTTATCTCCACTGATGGCGGTGTTGATATTTGCGTTCGGTGGCTTGCTTGTTTGTGCAGACACACCCCGTTTCGCCCGAGGCGCTTAGACACTCCGGAGAGAGAGAGAGAGAGAGAGAGAGAGAGAGACACGCGCGTGCCGATGAGCAAGTCTCCAAGCGCGCCATTAAAGGGACCACTGTGTCACGAGCGCCAGTCACACACAAGCACGTACAGACGGGTGACAGATTAAAGGAAAATCAGTGCTATTTTATGCTGTTAGGGGTATTTTAGGGGGCCAGTGTAGCTGAGTGGTTAAGACATTGGACTTCTGACCAGAAGACTGTGAGCCCAAATCCCACCACTGTGGCCACTGCGGGGCCCCTGAGCAAGGCCCTCAACCCTCAACTGCCCACCTGCGTACACTGCTCTGGACAAGTGTATCTGCCAATTGCCGTAAATGTAAATATTTTGCTGACAGGATTTGTGTCCACAAGCCCCCTCAAGTGAAGAGTCAGTCAGTCAGTCATTTTCTGTACCGCTTATTCCCAGTTACGGGGGAGCCGGTGCCCAGCCGGCAGGAACCAACCCTAGACAGGGCGCTAATCCATCGTAGGGCTCATACACACACATTCACACTCGCATTTACACACTAAGGGCCAATTTTCCCATTGCCAATTCACCTACCTGCATGTCTTTGGACTGTGGGAGGAAACCGGAGTACCC
>JAOTRJ010000055.1:14163167-14180380 GCA_028564905.1 Leptodoras praelongus
CTGTACTTGGTCTGCAAGGTAGGTGTACTAGGTAAGTGTTACAAAGTGGCATCCACATGAATGCCAGGAGTCAAGGTTTCCCACTGGAACATAGTCCAGGGCATCACTCTTTCTCTGCCGGGTTGTATTTTTCCCCATAGTGCATCCTGGTGCCATCTCTTCCCTGGGTAAGCAATGCACACACACCCAGCTATATATATGATGTAAAAGAAAATGTATTTCATCAGACCAGGTCATCATCTTCCTTTGCTCCATGGATCAGTTCTGATACTCACATGCCCATTGTAGGCACTGTCAAGGACGTACGGAGTCAGCATGGGTTCACTCTGACCGGTCTGCAGCTACTCGGCCACATAAGCAGCAAGCTGTAATGCACTGTGTGTCCGACACCTCTCGCATTAACTTTTTAGCCATTTGTGCTACAGTAGCTCTTCTGTGGATTCGGACCAGACGGGCTAGCCTTCACTCCACACACACATCAAAGAGCTTACCGTTTGTCATTCCCTGGCCCATTTTTGGTAGGTACTAACCATTCTCTGACCCAGTCATCTAGCCATCACTCACAATTTAGCCCTTGCCACAGTCACTCAGATTCTTGCCCATTTTTCCTACTTCCAACACATCAACTTCAAGAACTGACTGTTCACTTGCTGCCTAATATATCCCACTCCTTTAAAAGGTGCCATTGTAATGAGATAATCAATGTTATTTACTTCACCTATGAGTGGTTTTAATGTTATGGCTTATCTGTCTATACATGTTGTGCTTCATCCTGTGCTCCATTTGATAAGCTGATGCTGCAAAACTACAAGGAAATAAATGGTAGGACGAGAGCATGTTACATTAAAAAGCTCTTTTCTGCTACTGTATTTGATTAATAATACATTGAACATACAGACACTTCAATCAGCAGCAGAAACCTAGAAAAATAGATTTCACTTCAGTTTTCTTCTCCCCTAGAGATTTTGTGGATAAAGTGGACAAAAAAAAAAACAGGACAAGCGGTTGGCTTCTAACTCTCAGAAGAGGAAGTAGACTTAAGGGAACAGGACATGAGCTAGGACTTTCATTTCACTACAGCATAATCCCTCACAAAGGATCATGTTTTTACCATCAGCTAACAATCATTTTTCCTGTGCTACAGAGAACAACATTATTACATTAACATATTTTGTGCTGAGAGCAAGAAAGTAGCATAATTCTCTTTAGATTGCATTAGATGATTTGAAATCTTGTCACAAAACCATTAAGCACCAAAATAAAATGAATTCCAACCCCAAATTAATATGGAATGTTTTATTTCCCGGACACCAAGAACCACATTTACTTAAGCCATTAGCTCCATGAGCACACTGTTAGTACACAGAGGACAACCAACACTGTTGTCTAGCGAAATGTTGATCAATCACTGGCTATGTTAAGCATGATTCAACAAGTCATTGCACATTTTATGTGTGTTGGAAAACCACCACCTTAGTGTCACATGGTTGAACATTACACCAATTAGTGTTATTCAAAATGAGATCATAGAGGTCACGGTGACAAAGCGCATAAAATACTGAACGTGTTCTTACAGATCCTACATCTGATTGGCAACTGTGAAGAGTTCGTAAAAGCATTATTACCAAGCATATGACGGTCTCAAGGCAATCTCTCACACTAGTCTTTGCAGCTTATTATAATCACATTAAAGTTTCCAATGTGTTAAAACACTGCTGTGCTTGAAGAAATATAGATCAAATCAGACAAATAGATCAATTCTCATAGATTTCCGCTTCATAATGTGCTGAAAACATATAATTGTCAACTATAAAACTGAATAATCACTTTGTCAGATGACTGTGGTAACACTGCTGTATTAAAGCAGTCCTACACTAAACCACAAACCCCTGACTTTAAAAAGAACCGCTTCTTAAATTGAGTATATTACAGACACCTCCTAATTCACTCTGGTCGAGGTTATTCATCCACCACCTTCAATGCCTTGTGGTGTACCATTCATTGTCAGTCATTTGCACCAGCTCATTGACCACGTCCAGCAGATTGTACTGATGCTTCCTCAGCAGCTTCTGGTTTAGCAGCTTGTTACTGAAGCCCATCTCTTGTAGCACAGCTATCAACGAGGCTTCTTTAGACACTAGGTCTGCACTGGGCCGCTACATTGAAAAAAACATGCCAAAGGTCATTCTCAAGAATGCTATACAATGTAACTGAACTTGTTCCAGCAAAATAAATGTTCAACTACAGCACGCTAAGAGAGATGAAATTTTCTGGAACTTCTAAATTCTAGATTGAGCTGTAAAGGTATTCATTATTTTGTCATTTGTGACCTTTCAATGCTTATTTCTGGACATCTGCAGTTGGGTGTAAGACTTAAAAATAAAGTGTAAACAGCAGCAGGTAGGTGTTAGTCTGTACCTGTGTGGAGCTGCTCTGGCCTGTGAACAGAGCTTTGTAAGCAGACGCTGCCACTGAGAGAGCCCCCTTCACCAGCCCTTCAGTGAGGCCACCATGACGTAGCCTGCAAGCAAAAACAACATTAAACTTCAAAGAGCAGTGGTCATTAAAACACACCCTTTCAATTTAAGGGGAAAAAAATAACACTAGTTTGTGGGCAAAATGGAAAGTATAATTCCTGTTTATACAGCATTCCGGATCAGCATGGGTCTAGAGCTTCTTCTTTTCTTACTGGCTTTTTTTGTAAACATTAGTGGCATGCATGGGTGTGTCATCGATTACTGGAAATAATCCAAGCTCAGGACTGGATTTACAAGAATTTCAACTTTATAAATACACTAAAATATGTATTAAAATATATTCACTCATGTTTATAAAAGTACTGCAGGCAAAATAATTCCTAATTCAAGTTAATTATTCATAGGCTGACAAATTCTGCTTGAGAATGGACTACTTTATCTAGTCAAAACCTCTTGAGCTGAGGTATGCTGCAGATGGCAAAAAAGGATCAAGGTTGATATTTCTTTTCATTTGAAAAAAGTACATGTGCCCATAATGCCACGTTCTCTACATGTGAAAGGCCAGAAATATTCACAGTTGAATTAAGGCTTTTTTGTGGATTCCTTACGTTTTGTTGAAGAAAAAAAGGAGATGAAACTACAAAATACACCTGAAAATAAAATGTTTTCTGAAAAGTCTGTGGAAAGCATTTTCATTACAAATGTGTAGCTCTCAAAAATGGCCTCTTAACATGGTGATGGAGAAGTTTAATCCTTGTGGTTAGCAAACTCTTAACCACGAACAGAAAGGCACAGTGTAGCTTTAAGCACTCTTACCTGGGATCCTGAGAGCTGAATGTCTCAAAGGCACTGGCAGGGGCCTCTATATATGTTGATCCTAATCCTGAGACAACAAATACATATTATACATATTATAAACAAGTATAATTTTTCCACATAATCTCCAACTGGCTCAGTGCCAGTGTTCCATTTACAAACCCCATTTCCAGAAAAGTTGGGACACTTTCTTAAAATGCAATTAAAAAATCTACAATTTGTTAATTCACTTGAACAAACAGACAAAAGGACAAAGAAAAGATTTTCAGTGTATTCAATGACAAACTTGTATTTATTAAATACAAACAAATTTAGAAATTGATAGTGGCAACACACTAAAAAAAACTTGAGAAGGAGGCAAAATAGGACTGAAAAGGTTATAGATGTAACACTGGAAGGTTCCACAATTAGCAGTTTAACTTGTAACAGGTAAGGTAATCAAGACTGAGTATAAAAGAAACACCCACCAAAGGCTTAGTCTTTGCAAGCAAGGATGGGTCATGGTTCACCACTTTGTGCCAAACTCCATGAGAGAATTGTGAGTCAGTTCAAATGCAATGTTTCTCAGCACAAGACTGCAAAAAATGTTGGGTCTTTCACCACCTCAGATCATAATATTGTGAAAAGATTCAGGGGAAATCTCTGTGCATAAAGGCCAAGGGCGGAAACCGCTGCTGCATGTGTGTGACTATCGAGCCCTCAGGCAGACATAGCCACATGAGCCTGGGAGTGGGCCTCACATGGGCCTCAGACGGACGTATGAACATAGCCACATGGGCCTGGGAGTACATCGGAAAATTATTTTTACTTAATACAGTCCACCGCTGGATCAGAAAATGCAACCTGAAACTGTATTATGCAAAGAGGAATCCATATATTAATTTTGTGCAGAAACACCTGCGAGTTCCCTGGGCCCGAAGTCATCTGAGATGGACTGAAAGACAGTGGAAACCTGTTTCTTTGGTCAGAAGAGTTCACATTTCTGCTAGTTTTGGGGAAAACAGATGTCAGATTCTTTGTGCCAAAGATTAAAAAGACTATCCAGACAGTTACCAACGAAAAGTGCAAAAACCAGCTTCTGTGATGGCATGGGGGTGCATCAGTGCCCAAGACATGGGTGATCTGTATGTACATGTGAAGATACCATTGATGCAGAGGCTTATGTTGTTTTTTTTGGAGAAACACCTGTTGCTGTCAAGACAACATCTTTTCCAAGGAACTCTATGACTACTTCGGCAGGAAAATGCCAGGCTTCATTCTGCATGATTTACAACAATGTGGACTTTGACCACAGACTGTTGAGCAGCTCAAGTCTTGTTTACAGCAAAAATGGGCAAAAAAAATCCATTGGCAATACTGCTTAGTAACAATTACTATCTTCAATTCCCAAACCATTAAAAGTATAATTAACAAAAGGTGATGTGACCCAGTGGTAAACATGACTTTTTTGAGTTTGATGCAGGGATCAATTTCTAAATTTGTTTATATTTAACAAATATAATTCATCATTGAAAACACTGAAAATCTTTTTTTTGTCCTTTTGTCTTTTCAGAAAAGACAAAATTCACAGCAGAGTTCACCATCAGGCACTGTGGCATTACTTATGCTTCTGTCACACAACTGACCATTTGTTTTGTTCTCGGGTGGACATGATTTGTTCTCCTCATATTCCAGTGCTCTAATCGCAGTCACACAAGGTTGTATTGACCTACAAAAATTATAATAAAAATACAACATTTTACTGTTCACATACACATATTTGATCTAAGCTAATGAAAGGTTTATAGTGCACGTGATTCTGACCTGTGTGTATGGAGAGTTGGGGGTGATGACAGGGAGACAGGTGTAAGTGCCACTTCAGGAATAAGTGGAGGAGTGTTCAGTATTTGGGAGGTGCACAGCAGCTTATTCACACTGTTTTGCATAAAAGGTGTTGGTTCCAGTGTGTCCCCCTCTGCAGTGGTCTGGTCCTGTGCTCTCTCAGACTCTGTGCTACAGGCATTTTCAGCCTGGGACACCACTGAGCTGTACAGAGAATCTCTCAGGGGTTTGGAGGTATCAAAGCAGTCAGGCAAGACAACGAGGTATTCTTCTGAAGAGGCTGAGGATGCCTGGCTGCTCACCTCATCCCACTCTCCTGCCTCTTCCTCTTTATCCTGATCCTCCTTTTTCACAACCTCCTCCTCCAGAGCAGCAGGGTCAGTATACAGGTTTTCATTGGAACCAATCAACATTTCCGAAAAAACTGATGATAAAAAAGGGCATATTAATTAACTACAAAATGCAACATAAGCAAAGGAATTCATAAGAATGAGTGGCACTGAGCTTTTAAACAATTAGTCATTCATTTTATTTATTTTATTCCATTCACTGTGGCATGGAATAGCTTTTCACCTGGGATAGCAGGCTCTTCAGTTATGACAGGAGCTTGGACTGGGGGTTGAGCTTTTGTCCTCTTAATGATTGGCAGGAGGGGTCTGTCAATCCTGTCTATCAAGGATCTCTCATTAAAGGGGGCAGGGTCATGATCTGCAAGAAAGTCAGACAGACAGATCTGTATATTATTTCTATTTTATCTACTGAGCAGATGTCAGGGAGGAAGTGAAACATAATTTTTGTAATGGACTAAAACATGCACAGGTGCTCTCACGCTCAGGCCTGCTGTGGTTTGCTCGAACCCGGCGTGGAGGTTTGTGCTCAGGCTCTTCCTCCAGCGTGAGGGATCTAATCACTGTCTCGCAGACAAACTGAGTCCCGCTGATGTCATCATCACCCTCATCATGAACTTGAGCTTCTACATTCTCTGAGTGTCTCTGAGGCTGCACAACTAACAAACGCACAAAAAAGTTTTCCAGTCTGTGTATAACATTAATCTTCTGTTAAGTCAGATGAAGGCAGAGTATAATACTGAAATATAATACATAACATTGTAACCATATAACATTCTCTTGGATTTTTCCCTCCACAATTAGGTTATTGTTAGTTATGTTAGTTATATTTTTATTTACTAATAACACTTCTAACACTATTAACATATTAGTGATCACCAACACATCACACAATCGTGAGGTAGATCATTAAAATTCCAAGGTTATGTTGAACCCTGGCTATGTTGAATGGTAACATCTTGTGGACAAAACAGAAACAGAAGCTAACAAAACAAATTTAACTACCCATTACTTTCCATTTTTAATACTGTGCTGTTCTTACCTTGGAGTTTTTTCACACCAGTGTGCTCTGCATTCTCTTTTACTGAGCCCAACCCATGCTTTCCAAACGTAGGTGTGCAATGTGGCACAGGGGACATACATGGGGTCATATCTACACAAACAAAATTAAGTACGAATGTAGTAATATCAATCAAACAGTTGCCTGTCATAGCTACCATTTTACCCTACATATAAATGACAATAATGTAAAACACACCTGCTGGAGTATTAGCTGGGACCTTCTCCAACTCTTGGACAATGTTTATATCCAGCAACTCAAAGGAGAGCAGATCCTTTATATTAAAAGAAAAACAGTTTGTTACAGTCTTATTACACAACGACAGCAAATGGATTATTCATGATAACACACCTGTGCGGTGAGCAGGTCCACAGAGGGAATGAAATACTCTCTCTTGCTGCTGGAAGACCCCCTGGTGTCATCTCTGGACCCGGCCCAGCACATCCCATCCATTCCTAAAACACTGTGTTTATTCATCTGTATGGCAAAATAAAATACTTAACATTAATGGCTAAATTGACTGCTTACTGTTAAACAAGTCTATTAAACATTGACTGTTGACACACACACACACATGTACACGCAGTAAGTCCTCTAAATACGAATCGTCAACTTGCAAGTCTGTTTTTTTGGGGTTTTTTTTTTTTGCTCAAATAAGTGCAAAATTCAAATCTGTGCCAGAATTTTAAACTTCAGCAGGTAAGGTTAGTTCATGTTCATGATGATGGGTGTGGGATCCCACACATTGAGTAATCTCATGAACACAAAAGTCTTGGCAATATTGGGCTTACATCTGCTGCTAGTAGTTAGAGAAGATGTTAAGTGCACTTGCCTTTTGTTACCTTCTGCTGATTAAATATAGTGTCATACAATCATAAAGATATCATCTAATCAATTAATAAACTACTTCAACTTGAAAGAAAATTCAGAAAGATCAACATACAGTGGGGTCCAAAAGCCTGAGACCAATGACCACTGAAAACCTGGGACGTTTTTTCTAACTGAAATGGAAACTAAAGAGTTTGAAATATTTAACACAGAAAGTAAATGTTCAATATATTTGTAGATCAGATCAGATTTTCCTCATGCTTAATCTATTTTTGCTTTGATGGATCTGAAATGGAACTAAAGGTGTTGTATTAAATTAGAAAAGAATGCAAAATAGAAAAAGAGATGCAGTACTCACAAATACTTTGCTGGAGTGGGAGTTGAGTTTCTGGCCCGTGCTGGGGACTACTACAATGCTGCACCACACTCTGGGGCCAAACTGCACCCCGCAGTGTGCCAGGCGCCAATGGGAGGTGTAGGTGCCTTCTAGCATGGGCGCCACAAATGCCACACTCACCATACCAACCTGGTCTGGCTTGAGGAAGGGCACTGCCACCTCCTTCTGCTCCTGTGACTCCAAAGCCAGGTTTCCCCACATGAACTTCAGCTATTGAGACAAATACACATGGCCCACATGCAAGCAAGGCAACACGAACAAAACTCACACAAGAATGAGTGGATGCATGTGATTTGCACCACTCTTTGGCTACAATATGAAAAATTCATGTTTTTTTAACTGAATGTTAATGTATTCATTGTTGTAATACCTTAGTGTCAGAAGTCCAGCTGATGTTGCCAGTATTCCTCATCTTCCAATACTTGATGAACTTGGTGCCAGGCTCCAGACATGTTCCGTCTGGTAGATTCTCATCCAGAAACAAGGCTGTCATTGTGGGCACCAAGGTGGAGCAGGAGACCTTGGGACCCCTGGTTTGAGTGTACAGAGCATTGTGAGTACAGCTTTGACTCAGCTTCTGTCTTTTCTTGAAGCTCAAAGCAAAAAAAGTTTTTTTTTTCCCTAAAAAACGATGCAATACAATAAAGGCAGCGGGTGCATTTGAGGTAGTTCCATCCACTTGCCAGCGATAAACGCAACTATAACAGACAATGAGATAATCTTGATAAAGACTGTTCTAGGCTGGGGATGTAGGTCACCCAGCCCTGAGCCTTCTCACTATGGCCCTTACTCTGGACTGGAGGCCTGAGGCTCTGGGCCCGGGATTGCAGCTGCACCAGGAGCAGGGGCAGGAGCAGGAGCAGGGCCAAGACCTGAGCTGCTTGTGCCATTGGTGGCTCCACTCCACAGCAGGCCTCGCTTCTCCAACCGCAGCTTCTTCTTAATCTCCTTCACTTCTGCCTTCAGCTGCCTCCGCTCAGCTTTCAGACGCTGACGCTCAGCCTTGCGGACAGTCCTGTCTCCACGCCTCAAGAACCTAAGAAGACAAAGAACAAGCATCGTCAGCCAAAACCAATCAAAGGTCAAAACAGTACTCATATGAGGACTGTAAGAATAAACTTTCACAATAAATTCATATTTTATACATTACCAGTCAAAGGTTTGGACACACCTTCAATTCAGTGGTTTTCCATTATTTTTCAAGATTTTCTGCATTGTAGATTAATACTAAAGTTGTTGAAACTATGAATTATTTAGTAAACAAAAAAGTGTTAAACAAACCTGAATGTTTTATATTTCAGATTCTTCAAAGTAGGCTCCTCTTGCTTAGTTGACAGCTTTGCACATCTTGGCATTTTCTCAGTCAGCTTTATGAGGTAGTCACCTGGAACGGCTTTCAGTTAACAGCTGTGCCTTGTCAAGAGTTCTTGAATTTCTTGCCCTCTTCATGTGTTTGAGACATCAGTTGTGTTGTGAAGAGGTAGAATTGGTATACAGTGAATAGCCCTATTTGAGTAATGTTCTAATCCATATTATGGCAAGAACAACTCGTCTAAGTAAAGAAAAACGACAGTCCATAATTACTTTAAGAAATGAAGGTCAGTCAGTTGAGATGGTTTGGATGAGTTGGACCACAGAGTGAAGGCAAAGCAGCCAACAAGTGCTCAGCACCTCTGGAAACTCCATCAAGTTGGAAAACCATTCCAGGTGATAAACTCATGAAGCTGATTGAGAGAATGCCAAGAGCGTACAAAGCTGTAATCAAAGCAAAAGGAGCCTACTTTGAAGAATTTAAAATCTGAAACATATTTTGGTTTGTTTAACACTTTTAACTTTTTTTTACTACATGATTCCTCATCCCTTATGAGTTCCTTCATAGTCTGGAAAAAATAAATAAATAAAAACACTGAATGAGGAGGTTTGTCCAAACTTTTGACTGGTACTGTATATTAATAAAACCTGAAAGAAGTAAAGGAAATCAATATCTTGTTATGTAATGAGATATTTGAGCAGATTAATCAAACTTGCCTGGGCTCTGGAGTGACTCCCCGTTCTGGGACAGACAAGGGGGTCCTTGTTCTTTTCAAGTTGTGGCTGGGGTCATGTTTATGACTGCACGGCTCGCACAGGATGCAAGAGGGACACACGCTGAACAAATAAACAAAAACTGGTCTTTTACTCTACATTTACTCTCTGACAATTTTAATGACAAGAAACAGACTTGACTTTGACAAAAATTGGAGAGAAAGTTTGAAACATGCTTGCACCTGCAGTGATATCCTCCTCCTGTGGCTGGTCCCTTGCAGCTGGTGCAGTTAGGTGTCGAAGTCCTCTGTGTTGTAGAGCTCACTGTAGCCGTCTGATTCCCAGAAGTTCTGGGCTCTTCTGGGGGATCAGGGGCTCTGTGTGTACAGCACTGGCCAGAAAATTCACTGCACATCTTGTCCACAACCTCCCTCACTACCTGATCTTTAAACTAGGAAGACAAGGAAGATAAATGTAACATCATTAATATTATTAACTTTAGGTTTATAATGTAAGTGAAGATAAATAACACATTATTTATAAAGCAAATTCTGCAAATTGTACATTATTCCATAGATTTTGGATAATGACATCATAACCACTTGGAAAAGCATATTAAATTAAGTGCATATACTCTGTCCATGTAAGATTTAAACCACGCAGGGACAACCTCCTCTTCAACTTTATTCACTTTATTTTCCTTCACAACCACCTACAAATAACAATAAACATTATAAGTATATTTAATAACAGTCAGAATTGTACAATTAAAATGTATTATATGGTTGCAATGATTGATCAACAATATCAAAGATGAATTCCAAACACAAGACAGCAGAATTACAGATTATGGATTAGTGAGAATTAGAAATATGTGGGTAAAATGGGTAAATTAAAAGAAGTTCCACAATAATTTTTCTCATTTATATACGAGCTCGTGTTCGGTAGAAACAAGTACTTACCGAGTCCCGCTCGGGGGTCACCTGTGTCTCCTTGTCTGCCATTTTGACTCTGGCACGATATGGTGGTGCTGGTCTGGGATCAATTCTGAGTTCTTTAACTTCAGCTTTAACAGGCCCACCTTCAGCCTGGCCTTTCATCTTATACACATTCATGTGTAGCTGGTTGGCTTGTTTGAATGCACTCTAAATGGAATATATTACAAATATCCTTAATTTAATAACATTTACTTGGCACAGAAGTTATAAACCTGCAGATTCAATGGTCTGCATTGATCACTTTGATATTGACAAAAGGAAATGAAACAAGATGAAACATGTTTTACCTTCAAAGCTTCTGTATACTCATCTGATGAAAAAGACAGCAAAGCATTATCACAGATCTTTTTTTTAGTATAGTTACAGATACACTATTAAATCATCCCCAAAAAGACATACAAACCAGATATAATCACATACCTTGGCTATTTATGGATATCTGTAAAATTAAATGTACACGAATATTAAAGGACAATACATTGCAATGCCATAGAAACTGTTGCTTTTTAGTGAATTATATTACTATCAACTTGATCATTTATGTGGATCATAAAATGTGATTGTAACAACTAGACTAACTTACCTCCTCATTGTCCTCGTCAAAATATTTAGCTTGAAAATGGCATAAGCCAAAAGTTGTTTTAATCTAAGGGTAATAAGAAAGAATTGTGGGGGTGAGCAAACAATAAGCACTATTAACTGACTGCTTCTGTAAGCGACCTTGAGCTTGGGAAATGTTATAAATACAAAGAAGCAGGAGAAGAAGCATACATTATGATGATGATTATTATTATTATTACTATTATTAAATGCTAGTAAGAAAACAATCCCAGTTGCAGTGATTGACGCTTATGTAGTCATCAGACCAGTGTGACTCAGACCAGATGACACTGTAACACAGACGCCATCAAGTGGAAATAAAATTAAAACTGCTACTTTACACCATAAACTCAACACTTGATATCCAGCAATGTTCTGACGCAAAGTTAGCAGACGAAGACTTGTCTGTTAATGTAGGCCTCGGTCTCGGCCTTCTGGGACAGTGACTGCGTCCAAACCTGCATACTACCGTACTAAAGAGTACGTCGAATAGTGCGCCATCCACGGTGACATGCTGTTCTAATATACCGTGTAGGACGGTAGTAGGCGCTTGCGTTTAGGGTCCCAGCTACGTAGCGGAGCACAAACAGCAGGTTCATGCCTTCAGCTTACCCAGGCCTCTACTGTCTCCCACTGCGCTTTGTCCGTGTCCACAACGGGAAACTTCTTCACGCTCCCACGGAAATTCACTTTGACGGTAATTGGGTGATTCATGATGGTTAGTAAGAATTACACAAGATATCCACTTTGTGATTTTAACAATTTAATTTAACATGGCAAAGCTAACGTTATAATCGGCCCTATCTGTCTAGTCGCTCTCTTGTTGTTTACATCGTTTAACATGTACACGCCCCCTGCGCACACGTAACAGGAAATATGTCATTACTTCCTTACGTTTTTCTTTTGATTATGTGCGAAAGTAAATGATAAGGTGAGAAATTACATTGTAAAATAATGTAACGTCCTATTCATATGATCAGTACATGTATATGGTGTGTCATTACGTGGAAGTCTAATTATTGTAAAAAAAAAAATGCGCATGCGTATAATGTGTATCATCTTTGCGTCGCTTATTTTCAACGTCATCTTCCAGCGCGTGAGTTACCTTGTGGCTGACAGTCAGCAGTGAGCCACACGGTTAGTTAATGCTGTTAAGACAATCTAGCTTTTCTCATTTATTGATTGAAAAAAATGTCTTCGCTTTTAAAGGTAGACAGTGAAATCAAGTCAAAGGTGAGTCGGCCAGCTTTAATTGTTAATATGTCTTAAGTGGAAGCATTAAGCAAGCTATTATCAATCATTAGCAGGCTAACAAATTGTAGCTGGCAAAGCCGGTGTGCGTGTGATGCATCCAGCGAGCTAAGGCTAGTTAGCGACATTTCCTGCCCGTCTTCACTGATAAAACTTATATTATTATAACAATATAGTTTTTCTCGATTGTCTTTTATTTAGACCCATATATTTGTGTTATGGCACATGTGAGTTAATGTGTAAACATTTTATTGGGCATACAACTGTACTGCCCATCTGTTGTTCATTAGCTAGCCACTTTGCGTTACATATCTTCACTTGCTGTGCTCTCTGCGACTAAACAGTCGTACAGATGTGTTTGGTAACAGTTTATCAAACAAGACTAAAGACTCTGATCTCTCTGGCTACCTACTAAACCAGCCACCAGGGAAAGCCTACTAGTCATAGGCCACAAACTCGTCTTTAACCAGTTGTCCGCTTAATCGCTGTTCTGTTTAATTTTATCAGCTTCTAGTTAATGTTTTATGTTTTCATTATAGGTTGATGTCTTCAGAGAACGAATCACATCAGAGGTAAGTCACAGATCTTAGAAATAACAAGGAAACATCTCTTTATGGATGCTTCTGATGCTTATTTGTTTCTAAACTTAGGCAGAAGATCTGGTGGCCAATTTCTTCCCTAAGAAACTGTTAGAATTGGACCAGTTTCTAAAGGTAAGAGCTTTTTATTTCCAAGTAAAGCTCTTTCCCATGAGTGAAGATGAATTTGCGGATAGTTCTGCAGGACACTATTCAATTATATTAATAATCATTTATTTTTAGGATCCCATAATAAATATCCGTGAACTGAAAGAAATCCATTCTGAGATAAACTTGGCTGTACCAGACCCAATTCTGCTCACAGACCTCCATGATGGACTTGAAGGAGTAAGACATTTAGTTTATCTACTACTGAATTCACTTGACATTTTTAAACATTTAATGTTAAGACTAAACACTTTGAAATGTCACTGTAGTGTTATGAGTTTAATAGTTTGAACAGCAATTAACCATTCCTTGTTATTTCAACAGCAAAATGCTAAAAAGCGCAAACTTGAAGATGGTACAGGAGATGACAAAGGTGGGTTCCACTGTGTGTAAGCTCAGTGGCTTTTGTTGTAAAAGTCTATTTTAATTCACACATTATCCTTTTCCCATATGTAGTTGGTGGGACCAAGGTGTATATAATGCCTGGAGGAATGATGAAAAGCAATGGCAAGCTGGTGGACCTGATCGAGAAGGTTAAGCCTGAGATCAGAACCCTCATAGAGAAATGCAACACTGTAGGTCCTTGTTTTCATCATTAGCAAACCTAATCATCATAATATGCTCCTATGGAACATCTTGTGTAATTTTTTGTCTACATCATATGTGTACATTTTAGGTCAAGATGTGGGTGCAGTTGTTGATTCCAAGAATAGAAGATGGCAACAATTTTGGTGTTTCAATCCAGGTATAATTAATAAAATTATTTGATTTTTGTTTTCTATCGCACAGAGTCGCTTGGATGTAGTAGAATGGAAGTACCAATAATGTCCCAGTTATAGGAGTGATAAAACTATTGTTATTAATTACAGCAGTGTGGATAGTTTGGTTGTAGTATGTACCTGCATTAAGTGTAATTTAGTAAACCATTTTCACAATGGACTTGACGTATTTAACGCAAGTTAAATTGTTGAGTCCAGAAAGAGTTTTAACTGACTGTCTGGCATAACTACATACAGGAGGAGACTGTAGCTGAGCTCAGAACAGTGGAGGGAGAAGCTGCCTCTTATCTGGACCAGATATCCAGGTATCCATCTTAATCTCTGTACTCTCTATGCACTTGGAAAGATAGGAGAGAAAACCTCAAAGTCTCATATGGAGAAGTGTGTAATTTGGTGGGTTGCTTTAAACCCTGGTGATTCTGTAGCTGCAGGTAACCTGGTGGTCTTGGTTATATACAGTAGATCCCCCCCCAGCATTGTCTTTGTTTGGATACATTTCCTCATATGTTCATTGTTAATGTTATTTATAGCATCTGAAAATCATCTTGATCATTGTTTTTCATTTGAGACATTCCCTGAACGGTTTCACAGAGGACACTAGAACATGTTTTTTGGTTTGGCTTACTGTCCAGTCCAACTAAAATGACATCTGTAATTATGGCAAATGCAGTTCTATTTTTTGCTTTTCAAATAAACAATGTCATTATCATTGGAGAAGGTCCATATGTGCCCTGATGAATGTTTTGTATGAGGAGGAATGGTTGGTGTGAAAGCTTCTTGTAAGGATATCTGACTGCTGATGTTCTCTTACTCCATTTTTGTATTAGCCTTGCAAACAGGACAGTCTGGACCCTAGATGTTTTACCTGATTTTTTTTCTCTAATGCTTGAAATTTTTTGTTGCATTGTAACATTTTAATAGCATGATTTGTTTTGTCTCTTAAGCATTGGGACTGTGGTCCACACACAGTCAAGCCATGAATTTTAATTCTTATTTCAAAATATTTTGGTTTCTTTTTTTGTTCTGAATTGTGTATTTTAGTCAGAGTTAAAGGTAGAGTTGAACAGTCTCTTTCTTCTCCCTTTCTTATATGCAGATACTACATCACAAGAGCAAAGCTAGTTTCCAAAATAGCAAAATATCCACATGTGGTAAGTAACATAAATAAATGTATAAAAAGTGTGTAAGTAATAGGACAAGAACAGACTTTTTGCTGGTTTGAAATTATACAATGTAACATGGTGTCACAGTGGCACAGAGGGTAGCACTGTCGCTTCACAGCAAGAACCAATTCCTGGGCTGGGCCAGAGTCCTTTCTGTGTGGAGTTTGCAGGTTCTCCCCATGTCTACATGGGTTTCCTCTTACAGTCCAAAGCCATGTTGCCATTAGAATTGGAAATGGGCTCCAGCACCCCCATGAACCAATAGTAGGATTATCGGCTTAGAGAATGAATGAATGTTGGTAATGTGCAGTAAGCAGGTGGTTTGTTTTCGTTGGTTTATTTTGCTATCTGAATTATTTTATTTAACAGGAGGACTATAGGCGCACAGTAACGGAGATTGACGAGAAGGAGTACATAAGTCTCAAGATAATAGTCTCAGAACTGAGAAATCAATATGTAAGTTTGAAGTAAAAACACAATGCATTTTCTTATTCCACCCTGCACATGTTGTATGGTTGTTGCATGTTGTATGGCTTTGTGATGCTGTGCCAGTAAGCAGTTTGAACTTTTTGTTTCACAGGTAACTTTGCATGATATGATCCTGAAGAATATTGAGAAGATAAAACGACCACGAAGCAGCAATACGGATGCCCTCTACTAAGAGTGCTCACCTTCTTCTGATCTTCTAATCCTTTTGTCCATGGGACTAGTTGGAACCTTTTAGACTGGTTCTGATGCCGTTATAAAGTCATTAAAACCAGGCCAAGACAAGCCAGCTCCAACAGGCCGTTAACGGAACTGTAATATATTATTTTAAACCCTTTAAAAATCGCTATCAATTTCTTAGTGGAAGGTGTTAATGTGAGGAGTGTGCGTCTGAATGTGCATCATGACGAGGTTGCCTCAGTTGGTTTCTTATTTAATTAAACAAATATCTTAACATTGAGGTTTCTTTTATCTTTCACAAAAACAAATGCAAAGTAGCATGGTTTTGGGGGCTTCTAAGGCATTTTACGTGACTGATGTGAATGTAAGATACCAATGTTATGAAGTTCTTATTCATGCTGTATTTTACTTATTTCACTCTGTTCATCTATACATGTAGATGATCAGCTGTACTTGTGCATCATTTTACATTCATTGAGTAAAATCTTTTCATGGTGCTACAGTGCAGATACATTTTACCTGATTTTTTCATCCTCAGTGATAGACCCACCACCAACTCCCAAAGCTTCATATGGCTCTTATTTTTGTCCAGTTTTGTGTTTTGCTTAATAAAATGGGTTTTTTTTTCAATGTGTTGACTTTGTCACAGTCCCTAGTTCCCAGCCTAAGTGAGAAATATCAACAGCTCAATCCATATTTAGAGGTTTTTGTTATTTTTGTTTTAAGTTAACATGGAAAACAGTGTTCTGAATGGATTCTGCAAAAAAAATGTAAGCTGCTTGGAGAAAAAACTTTAAAATCTTAGTGTTCAGTCATGTTTTGTTTCACAGAACACACCGAAGCTATTCATCTTCTGTCCAGCAGATGGTGTATATACTACCAACATCAGGTGTGAAGATATATAATGGATATAAAATGTCTACACACCCCTGTAAAAATGTCAAATCAGACCAAGATAAATTATTTCTGATTTTGTTCTACGTTTAAACTGACCTATAGTCTGTGCAATGCATTTGAAAAACAAACTAAGGGCAAAAATAAAAAAATTAAAATAATGTGGTTGCATAAGTGTGTCCACCCTCTTATACAGGTCCTGCTAAAAAATTAGCTTATTTTATCCGACCAATAAAAGAAAAGTGTTTTTAATACAAAAAAGTCAACCTTCAAATAATTATGTTCAGTTATGCACTCAATACTTGGTCGGGAATCCTTTTGCAGAAATGACTGCTTCAATGCGGC
>JAOTRJ010000055.1:14180480-14212809 GCA_028564905.1 Leptodoras praelongus
AAGCAAACCATGGTGGTGGAAGTATTGTGCTTTGAGGCTGTTCTTATTTAGCTGGAACTGTGGTTTAGGCACGGTGGAGAAAATTATGAACAGTTCTGCATATCAGTCAACTTTGACACAAAACCTTCAGGCCTCTGCTAAAAAGCTGAAGATAAAAAGCCACCTTCAGCATGACATCTACCCAAAGCATACCTCTACATCAACAAAAGAATGGCTTCACAAGAAGAAGATCAAAGTTTGTAATGGCCCAGCCAGAGCCCAGACCTGAATCCAATTGAAAATATGTGGGGTGACTTGAAGAGGACTGTGTACAGGAGATGTTCTCACAGATGCTCATCTGTCAGATTTGGGGAGCTTTTGTAAGGAACAGAGGGAAAATATTGTCAAGTCAAGATGCTCCATGCTGATAGACTCCTACACAAAAAGAGGGAATCTTGTCATAAAATCAAAAGGTGCTTCAACAAAGTATCAGTTTAAGAGTGAGCATATTTATGCAACCATGTTACCTTTGGGGTTTTTTTTGTTTGTTTGGTTTTTTTTTTTATTTCCACCCCTCTAAAAGAATCTAGTTTGGTGTTCAGTTGAATTGTACAGATCATAGGTCATGTGAATGGTGGAAAAAAGTTCAGAAATGATTAATCTTGGTATCATTTTGTTTGTTTAATCAGGGTGTGTAGACTTTTTTATACAATTACTGGCAAAAATTATGAAATTAGCACAATTGGAGGTTGTTCATAGCAAGTAAATCACAGATATGAAACATTTTTGTTTAATAGCTGAACATTCTCGCTTTGGGTAACATACCTCAAACAAATCCAATTATGTGAACAAATGGTGTACGTTTTCCAGTCAGATTATAGAATCACCTTGTAATTTGCATTTCTAAAACAAATACTGGCAGTGTAAAATGTAAATTAGTCTGCAGCTACAAGAGAGTGCTTACAGACATTAATGGTTGGACTTGGCGAATTGAAAGGAAACATGGCCCTAACAACAGAGCTGTCAGTTGAAACAATACAAAGAATTATAAAAATCCTTCAAGAAGGAAATCAACCTTGGAGTGTGGAAAAAGAGGCTGCTTGTTCTCAGTCAGCTGTATCTAAAAGTGCACGTATAAACAAAATAAGACCGTTATAAAAGGAATACATCAGCATGATGTCAGAAGAGAAAACTCAAAGCAGCATACCTAGAAAATGCACAACAAAACAAATGGGTGGAAATGGGATTCTGTGTTTGTCACAGAGCTGTTAGAAAGCAGCTGAATGAAATGGGATTTACGTTTAGAAAACCAGCTTTAGCACCTAAACAGAAGTACATGAGGTTGTGATGGGCTAAAGAGTAGTAATGGTGGGTGTAGACGATTAGATGGAAGTGATATTCAATGATGAATTATGAATCTGTCAAGCATGTGATGCTGGAATTTGTCTTCAACACTGAGTGACTCTCACTCCACTATGTGATCTGGGAAAAATATGCCATTGACAAAAATAATTTAATTACATTTCTTTGAGGCATGTTTCATGAGTTTTTCAGCTATTAAATAAAAATGTTTTGTCATATCTGTGATTTGTTTGGTGTTTTTCTACTAATTAAAAAATATGTTTGAGCATCCTCTGTCGATCAAGAGACAGATAGTGCTTCACTCGCGGGCCACTTTATTAGTAATTATCAAGTCAAATGATCAAATCATGTAGCAGCAGCATAAGCCATAACAAAATGCATGTGTTTCATTTGATGTTCATATCAAACATCAAAATGGGGGAAAATGTGAGCTCAGTGAATTTGACCATGGCATGGTTGTGCCAGACAGGCAGATTTTCTTATTTCAGAAACTGCTGAATGTTTTTCACATACTACTGTCTCTAGAGTTTATACACATGGTATGAAAAACATCCAGTCAGTGGCTGTTCTGTGGGTGAAAGCACCCTGTTGATGAGAGAAGTCAGAGAGGAATAGCCAGACTGGTGCGAGCTGACAGGAGCACTACATCAACTCAAATAACCACTCTTTACAACCTAATGAGCAGGAAATCATTTCAGAATTGTAGTACATGTTGATCCTTGAGACAGATGAACAACAACAGCAGATGGCCACATTGGGTTCCCTTTCTGTCAACCAAGAACAAGCATCTGAGGCTACGGTGGGCACATACTCACTGAAACTACTCATTGAAAACTAGAAAAATGCCCCCAATCCCCCATTCAGTAGGTTAAATTCATGTACTGTATACTCTATAATAATGCACTCTCAAGTAAATACCTTCTACAGCAGAAGTTTTAAAGCTAAAAAATATGCTTATAGGTTAAATGTTATTTTAAAGAAGTATTTAAATTAACTTATGCACTTTTACACAGTTCTCTGTGATCACAACAGTTTATTAAAGCAGACAGAATGAAATTAAGCCTTAATCTCTGCTGTTACATATTTTGTCAGCAGATGTCAGTACTGGGAGAATGTTGGCTATTATATACACTGCACACAAAAGTTTTAGTTCACACACACACACACACACACACGTATATATGCACATGGTATGTTGTTTATTGCTAATTCTGTGCATAAAACAGCATCTTCTATTCAGTGGATTGTAGTAAACTTCAGTGACACATCTGTGGTAATTTTGGAGAAGCTTGAAGATGTTATGGACCCCTCCCTCAGAACTGGGGCTTTACATACTTTAACAGTTTAAATAATGTACGCAGGGTGCAAGAAGTCTTTTGGTACAATGCCAATATCACCATCCAGCTCACCGATCCACCAGCCATAGATGTTGTACTCCTAGGACAGAAACAGATCTGTGTAAAGTTACATACCATCTTTATACATCTGGAGGTATATATTACTCCAAAGGAATGTTTGTGAACAAGAACATAATATGTGCACTGCAGTTTGTCCCCAGCTAGTCTATATTAACCTTAAAACCTGGTAAAACCAAATGTTTTAGAAAATTATGTATAGTAAAGCCATGGGTAGCAGTTATGATTAATATGGTAAATATGGTATAAATGCACAAATGCTTGTTTGTATTTCTATGGTGTGAGTTTACGATACAGAATAATGGTATGTTTGCACTTAATTCCTCTTTTATATGATCTTAAAACACAAATATTCTCTCTGTACTGGAGAAAAAGGAAAAAAGACCATCAAAGTTAATAAGGACATAGTGATAGACTTCTGTGGGTAGTTGACAAATCAAAATTTTGGACCAAAAAATCCACTTATTTTAAACTTAAGCTACCTTGATCACTGCCTCACTCTTAGTAACCAGTTTTCCTGGTCAGGGTGAATCGGGAGCCTATCATAGAAATGCTAGGTGTGATGCAGGAATACACCCTGGATGGTACCCTAGTCTATCCTAGGGCACCACGCACACACATAGTAAGAGGCAATTTATCTTATCCGGAGTCATCTACTGGCATGTTGTTAAGAGGCGGGAGTAACCTGAGCTCAGGATCGAAATGGGGACCCTGGAAATGTGCTGCACCGCTGCCACCACACTACCCCTACCTAGATATCTACACTCTGAAGTGTAAAAATGAAAAAAGACAATGTGGCAAAGGTACCTTCAGATTAACTCAATAAAACCAACATTAAATACCAGGACAAAAAAAAAAGCTCTCTCTAAGCTTCCGTTTGTTCATTTTTGTTTTTATTCCTGGATAGGATTGTTTTGTAAAAAAACATAGGTTTGTTCTTTTTACAGAAAGGTCAATGTTATATGAGAAATTTGGATATCATATTTATAACTACATTCCACCAGGGTCCATCAAAATTATAATTAAAGTGAAACAGAGAAGGCAGGGCAGATTAGTAATATACTGTACAATATGTATAATGCAGAATGCACAGCAAGTTGAAAAATGCATACCAGAGCTGAGCTATTCATGACAACAAAGTACATACACACACACATATACACACATACACACAGAGTCATTTAAGCATTACAAACAGCCTTGTCTAATATGGATTTTACTGAAGATATATGCAGCAACACCTCTTTCTCTTGAAAAAAAATCTACAGCAGACAGTAGAGGAAATGGCTTCTTTGACAAACAATCATTCAGAAGTATGCATTTCACATCAGGGTATTAATGCAAAAAGGGGTATGGAGTTTTGGGATAGGATTATAGGCATTTCAGTTTGATGGCCTTGACACCTTCTGTGGGCAACATCTGAGCAAAACAGTCATATCACCTAATTAGTTATTGGCTCGAAACTGCTCATTACTCGATCTAGGCGATGTGTTCCTGCTGGTAATTAATCAGACCCCAGCAAGGCGAGGGGCTTGGCACTTATGAGCAACTAGTGGACAGAGTCCCAGTCCTGGCTTTTGACAAATGGACACAGAGAAGGGTGGTGTTATCAATGTGATGGCTGTAGAACACGGAGATGGAGTGATGGAGAGAGACTGAGACTGTGTTCAGAGTGTTTTAGCATTCTACAAGCACACGCAGTACATTTAGATGTGATGAGCTTGTCATCCATCCAGCGCCTGCAGAGGAGAGTGGGAACTAATTACCATCTCCTCACACACAGCGCCGCAAGCCTAATGTAGTCTTCAGCCCATGCAGACGAGCTGCCCTAATGATGTCAGGAGGAATGAATTCCAAGCTGGGGAATAATCTAATGGGGCTACCAGCATCCACATTGCCACTGCATATGAGACTTCTGTGAACTCATGAGTTTTGTTATAGAGCATCTAGCCAAAGTTGATTGAATGTGAGTAAAAGAAAGAGACAAACAGAGTTAAGACCAAAAAAAACCTTTCCTGGGACTGCTGCGGGGCTGTTCTCCCTCTTGCCATGTATCAAAGTTAATTTTACCTCTTCTTAAATTTTTGATTATCAACCACACCATTTTAACGTAGGTCTAAATTACACCAAATGATAATGTCTGTTGTTTCTTGCTACCATTACAGAGGTTCCTCAGATTTACACAACCACACTAATGATGGCTGAGTGAAGCTAAGACAGACTGTGTTTCTCTGACAGTTATCAATTCTCAATCACACCAGTCTTCTTTCATTTCTTATTTCTGTCTCTTCTCTTTTTTCAGCTTTGTTTTCATCTACGGGAAACAGTGCTCACATCTGAAAGTAAAAGGTTTTCGAGTGAGAAACAGAATGTAGAATGATGGCCTCATCTGAATGTGAATTTGTTAGTAATGCTATTGCTATTTACTATCAGATTCAAGCTTGAAGAGGTTATGAACTAATCCATCTCATCCTCTCATGTCAGTGACGGAGGACGAGAGGCGTGTTCCACTTCTTACCTGTGTGTAGGCACATCTCATAGAGGCTATAAAATGTCAGTGTGTGCCACTTAAGTTGGTATGAGTACATGAAACAGTGTAGCACTGCCGATGACCTCTGAGTGACTGCTCTTTCGGAGATGGGTGGGGTTGGCATGGGGAGCAGCAGAGAGTGGGTGTTGCTATGGCAACACCTGCAGTCTGCAGTGTGTGGCTGATATCATTTATTTCTCACTCAGGGGGCTGGCGAGCGCTGGTATTCAAATGGGTCTATCACTCTCAGGCAGCCGGGGAACAGACTGGCAGCTAATGATGCCTTCAAAAGGAGCGGCTTAACTAGAGAAATGTCATATGGCATATGACAAGGTGAAGACTACCTCATGTGTGTAACACACAACAGCAGCCTGGCAAACAAATATGGACTTCTTATCCACCCATCTACCCCATTTCTCTGTATATTTTTTCTATCTAATTCATCTCTCTTAATCTACTTCTTTCATAGTTTCATCATTCTCTTCCTCTCTTTCATTGATTCTCTACCATTTTCTGTATCATCTTTCCCAAATTCCATCTTTGGCATCACAAGTTCTCAAACATCCTTTCTTTCTCGTGGTTTAATTATTTACTTTGTTTTCCCTTTCACATATTTTGCCGGTATTACACTCAGCAACACACACACACACACACACTCTTTCTGTGGAGGCAGGAGAGATGCTAATAAGAATGAGACATGAGGCCTGTGCCGCAGGCCACCAGCTGACTGAGGTACGCCTTGGGAGTGATGGAGCGCAGGAAGTCTCTCATTGCCCTGCTGCTGAACCCGCCGCTCAGGCCTTGCTGCTCCCCCTCCCCTCCATCCAGCCCTCCTGCTCCTTTTTCTCTTGCTGTCAAGCACTGGAGTGTATCAGCAGTACACACACCCAGGCTGCTGAGCATCTCTAGCTGTCATTACAAAGAGCATGAACACACTGCCGCATTATTTGACAGTTAGAGCAAGTGAGAGCAAACAAAACGAATACCCTGCGGCAGCATCCTTGTTTCTAAAAGCATCCATCATCTAATTAAATCCTGATTGATGAATTAGTAACCAATGCATGTTCACTTTCAATTAGAAAATGGATTGCCACATTTAAAAATGTGAAAATTTACACATGGAAAATTGAATGTTATGCTTGTAGACACATTATCAGTGCTCTGGTAAGTAACAAGTAAAAGAAAGATCCATTCTTAAGATATAACCTCTAATCTTTATGATCCATTACTGTGGTGACTATTCAGCTATGGATAGTGCAAGATGATGACCAAAACTGTGGATGAGCAAATAAACTAGCTGCCATTGTAAAAGTACGCTGGGGATTACTGATGGCTCTTTAACTTAATAGGCATTTAAAGTGGATTGTGTATGCTGCTGAGTGCCTGTAATGATGGCTGTTTACGTGGCCTCCCATTTATAATAATTAGGCAGAACGGGAGGGGGCTGCCGCCATGCAGTTCTGGACTATTGGCTTGGGCTGAATAATGACCTACTGTAGTTGACCGGGAGATGACCGTTGCCTTCTTCATGACCCCAGAACCCCAGACTCACCCCCAGCTGATTCCACTGGTAAATAGAATGTCCAATGTGTCTATATAGTGTCTTGGTGTCTACTGCAATAATGAAAGCAGGGGTTTTTGTTTGTGTGTGTGCAAGAGGGAATGAGAAAGAGCAAAAGGAGGGTGTGGACACACACAAGGCCATAATGCTTGCCCCCTGTCTCTTTTTCTTAGTGCTTCCTTCCTTTTTATTGCACCCTTTTCCTTTTCTTTGGACATTTTGTAGGAGAGTGACCCCCTGGGTACTAGGGCAACTAGAGCTTCCATTTTTCTGCAGCTGCTGAAGATATGACCCACTTGGGAGGAGAAAATAGTCTATTTCTCTCTCACACACACACAAACACACACACATACACACACCATCAGTGAAAACTGACCCCTCACATACTAATAAATCATATGCATGTCCTTTGACAGTTACCTCTTTGGTAAGGTTTGGGGATACGGTACATTGTATTATTGCGTTATAGATTAACTGTGAGTCTGAGATCTGTCCTCTTAAAATAAAATAACACTGGCAAGAAATGTTAAGGTCAAAAACATGAGGCAAACCTTATATATCTATTCATCATATTACTTACAAATTGTATAAAAGCTGTAAATTGATGCCACGAGTCATGTGAAGGAAGTGTGCGTGGTTAACCAGAAGGTGTCACTGGTGTACACTAGTCTTGCCAGCAGAGTTGGTGCAAGTTGAGCAACTGAACACTTAAGGCTTCTGTCTAGACCAGCGTTCCAGCCTACTTTATGACTCCTGGGTGGAGGGGATTGTTGGTGTGAAAGTGCAGTGCATGCTTCAAAAGGCATGGAGGACTGAATGAGAGTGCTGTTAGGTGGCCTGCATGTTAAACAGCTCCTGGATAAGTTTGGCCTACATCTTTGGAGCCATAAATCTTTCCACGTCTCATTGCAGGATTTTTACGGGAATTCCACAGGGAACTTAGGCATGTGTTGACTCTGACCTCTAAAGTCGTGTACTTTGAATTTGGAAGGCATAAATTAGATGACAGGAATGCAGAAGAATGTGATGGTTGAAGGAAGAGCCCAGAAAGTAACGCCGGTGAGGTCATGTTGCTTTTGAAATATTTGAACTCCTCTTAAAACTTTCCCAAAATCCAAAAAGTTTCGTTATATAAAGTCTTGTACATTTTTAATTGATATTTACACCATAACAAAAAAATGTGTTGGCAGGATATGATGCAATTAGCAATATCCTTTTTATCATGAATCAAACTACCATTGAGCAACATAATTAACTGCAGGCACACTAGGACAAATAAAAGCGCGTGTGTGAATTAGAAAACCGAGTGCGATGTGATTAGTGTGGGGAGAAGAAAAGCCCCGAACATCCTGCTTTGCTGCCATCAGTGGCCATTCTCTACAGCGCTGAGGATCGGCGAGGCTGCGTTAACGCTGCCAGATGGATGCTGGTTTCGGCCACTATTTCATGTTGTTCTGTAGCGAGGGAGCCGCTGAAGGCAGAGCTCGGGGACTCTTACAGCCGAGCAGCTATGAGCAGCGCAGCGCAAAATTAACTCCGCCGAATTAATCGGGGCAAGATTGAAAATGAAACTCGGATGCAGATGAGCGAGCAGCTCGGCGTGTTTGTTTATTCTGCCACCACAGGATCCCCGTGCTCGTATACTTTACGACGCCGGAGGGCTGAACATACAGAGCCCCGCTTTCATATACACACGGACGCGCGCGCGCACACACCCGCGTAGGCCTACTGGTAATTATCATATTATGAGATCACAAGACACACACGCAGTTTCGGGGACACTGTTTGATCTGCTCGGTTTCCGAGAGTTAGAGAGAGCGAGGAAAAACTCTCTAAACAAAAACCCTATAAATATATGCCTAATTTGAATTTAAATAACTAATCCATTTCTTCCTTATTGTCGTAAATAAGATCGCCGCATGTCGGAATAGCGATGCAAATGAGTTTTTCTATGCGCACGCGCTTGTGTGAGCACAGGCAAACACATTTTAAATGGGCATGTGCAGTACAGAAACATTTGTGATGTTTTGATAATAAGTGATGAGAAAGCATGTGCAGGCTTTGCTATGCTGGAAGCCAGACAACACAGCTGCGCTCCTATCTGCTTCTACGATGTGCTTTACTTCTCGGCATTCTGTCATAGTGCTACTTTACAAACCTGTTGGTTAACACCATTGATTTAGCACTTCTCACGTCTTTACCACCTCGTAATTACACTCAGCGTTGACACAAATACACACGGCCTCCCCTCCACGCCTCTGGACAGCAGAATTTACGCGCTCTTATTTTATATGCACTGCTTTATGAGGGAGACTGTTAGAGGCAGGCTGCAGCTCTAGCCAGTCGCTCATATTTCATTTGTTGAGGTCAATGGTCCAGGCAAGCACTCGTAAAACAAAAACACCAGACCTGCCTGCTCTAAAACAACTCAGAGGAGCAGGAATCCGCGTGGTCTTGGAATGGCTAAATAAAACCATTTTCATCTTTATCACCATTAATAAATGATTATATCAGTGATGAGCCAGTGAGAGCAATTAAAGGTAGTAGGTAATAAATCTAAATAAAAATGCATTTATAAAATCATAACAAATTGTAAGCATGATCCCACAGTCTACAGCTCCAGTATAAACTAAACAGAAAATAAATTACCCATATAGGCTCTGGCAATTAATTAAAACTGATGATAGGACAGTTACACTCATACACACACTATTTCATTATAATGAGAATTACAGGTAAGCAACGGAGAGTAGTTATATAAAATATGACATTATGATATTTAACATTATGTAGATGTCAAGTATTATAATGTATCGTTATTACTGCACAGATTGTGTCAGTATTTTATTAATCGCAAAAATATTCTTGCTTCATAAATCACAGTAGCTGTGAGAATACTGCATAAGTATATACCAGTCTTTTCTAAAAAATATTTTGGCTTATAAGACTTGGCTTAGAGTCAAAGGAAAAATTAAATCATATTGATTGAGTTGAGAATCTGTAAGAGACAGCTAGCTTGTATGTGTATGCTGTTGAGAGCATTGCTCTTGTAAGACATGTGAGCTATAGATTTATAGAACACTAGAGGCTCAATGCGTTAGATGCTGAATTCACTAAATAAGAAGTCATGCATTGCTGAACACTTGAGTCTGTGTTATACAACTCCTGTAATGAATTAACAGCCCATTACTGTGAATCTAGCCATTGTACAGTGTACCCCAGTGACAAAAAAAGTGTTATCACAACATTATGTCAATATGGTATGTGAGGTAAAAGAGCTGACTATACACACTTGTACTGTACAAGCTTGCGCTTGTTCCTTGGAAGAATAAGTACAGAATATTTTATTCTGGTGGTTTAGCATGCCTTTGTTTGCAAATGTTATTGATCTATTGTACATCAGGAAAAATATAAAATATGAGGTGAGTACAATAAAAACGCTTCTAATAGATCTGAATAAAAAAAATCTTAGAATAAAAATGATTAAATTATGAATATTTTATCATTTTTATTTTATATTAATATTTTATAATAATATTTTAAATACACAAATAATATACATAATACATATGTAATATTTTAATGTATTACATATAAAATAGTTAATTTTGAGTCGTCTTTCTAATTTAATGATGTACTTCAGGGGAGCAGCTTGGCAAAAGCTGTTGTACCACATAGCAAGTGTACAGACTGCCAGACTGAGAAAAAATGAATATACTTTTTAAAATTCCTTTGTGTAATAAACCAAGCCAAGGACAATTTAGATGATAATGTACCTAAACAGAAGTATTTAGATTAGATTTAATATAGAAGGTGGAAGGAAGCAGAAAAGGCGAAGCAGAAAATGAGGGAGAAAATGTGTGTTTCAATGCGCGTTTGTAAACACACAAGCTCTGACCTTGCTCAGAATGTAGATGAGGTCTCCTCTTTGAAACGAGAGCTCATCTGGCTTGTCTGCCTCACAGTCCCACAGGCCTTGATAATAATTGGCATAATCTGATGATGGATCTTATGAGGAAACACCCACAGACACAACTATTAAAACATATTTATGATGTTTTTTAAATAAAGGCAGTAGAACCAGACAGCATGATGAGCATAAATATATTTCTCACCCGCTCTTTGACTCCTCTTGGTGCTCTCCTCAGACTGGTCAGAGAGCTCATCCTCTAAAAATATGCAAGAATCCAGAAGAAAAAAATTGAAAAAAAGAAGACCCGAACCAAACTTAGAGTAAATGGGCTTATGGTGCTGCATTAATTCTAACACTGAAATTCAGTTCATTAAGTCACTTAATGTTAAATTACTTGAACACCACACTGCACTTGCCTCAACTGCCAGAGGCTGTGGATATTATATAACAGAAGTATAATTTTTTAAAATGTTAGCAGTTTTTGATTTATACGGAAGATGCCATTCTGGATTTTCAGTTAGTGTGTCAGGCCAGATAGGGCATTGATTCAGGGTGTGGCACCTCTTGGTCTGTGAAGTGACAATGATAGCCTTGCTGTCTGTCTCCCACATCCATCTTCACCCTGTCAGCCTGCCGATAAAGCCACCACATAGCAACCCTATACTTCCCACAGCACAAATCGGCCCTCCACTTCCAGGAATTGCACAGAAAAAAAGAAAAACACAAGAAAATAACTACTGTAAACCCAAGACCTTTACTTTCTTGCCCACTCATGATTTTTCTTACTAGTTTTAATAGGAACATTAAAAGAATCCTTTTTATTTTTATATATTAGATAATATACCATAAGTGGTGCTTTATAGTATTTTGTAGTATATCAGCTGTGACCTTTGTGTTCACCTAATAACTTTATTAAAAATGTGTCATTATATGAACAAAATTCAAACAAAAATGATGAAACAAGATATACTGGAAAATATGGTCAGTAAACTGCATTATAAAGAATTAAATTCTGCAAATTTGAGATGTTTACATAAGTGTGGATGTTTGAATGTTTACATAATTGGTGGAATTAACATTGTAATTCATTCTAATTTGACCATTTTTACCAAAATTACCATTCACTCCATTTTGTGGTATTAAATTCCAGTAAAGGGAAATTCTCTCCTAGCCATCCAGTGCCCAGTTCTATGAAATTATACCAACAAACATTTTATTTTTCAGGTGCAGTAAAATCAACTAAAATAAATAAATAACTATGGGGAACATAATGGCTCCACAGATAGCTCAGCAATCCAACACCTTTTTGTCCTTTGAAGTATCACTGCACCTTCATAACATGCTATCTTTTAAAGATATTACAGTAAAACTTTTCATAGCTAGAGGAACAGGAGGTTGGAGAGAGAGATGGATTAAGGGTGAGAGAGATGGTCATTTGATCCACCATCTGTGGGCAGCTCAGTTCCAGTACACACATGGCTGAGAAAGGTGAAAATGACAGCACTAAGGACTGATGTGTTTCTGCTCTGGGCTCTCCCTAAGTGCTCTCTGACTACTGGTCCCATCTTGGGGTAGCAGATCTTCACATATTTATTGGTGCACATGGGAATGGTTGTGACAAGGTGCCAAGTGATGTAAGTTAGCCTTTCACTAGTTTCTTGGGTTTCCTTACTAAAGAAAGACCTTTCCACTTCATCTTAACTCTTAGTGGTCAGTGTTAGTTCTACGGCTTTCCACTGCTTTTACGTTGTAACACAAAGTAATGACAAAATGACCCCTGATGCATTTGAATTCTGTACGAAAGTACTTCAGTGTTAGTGATGACTGCTACTCTAAAGTACAAGCCGTGGGCTTAATACAAGACAGAGTTTTTTTGGAGGTTTTTTACCTGGCAGCACTTCATAAATGTCCTCTTCCTCATCTTCGTCTTCCCCCCTGGCTGTTGCTGTTATGTCCTTCTTTACCTCTTGGCCACCAGGTGGTGGTGCTGGAGTTGGGGCAGCTGTAGAGACCTGACCAGTATATGATGGTGGAGTTGCTGCCCTTTCTATATCATCATATGCCTCCTCTTCCTCTTCCTCTTCCTCTTCTTCATCATCATCAAAAGGGATGAAGCTGGAGCTGAGGTCTACATTAATAAAAAGAGGCCAGATGAAAAGGGATGAAGCATTAACAGAGAGATTACAAACCAATAGCTATTAAAAGCACTCTATCCATTAAAACAATCTTGAGATTGTTAATAGCCCAAAACATATTTAGATATCTATTTTGATTAAAGGGTGGGGAGATTGTCATGACTGGTGCGAATCTGGACCATGTTGTGTCATTCTGAAGCAAATTTAACAATACATATTAGTGTAAATTTAATGATAGACATTACAGTTTTATGTGGCCAAGGTAAGTGGAAAGAGTGTAAATAATCTGAGAGGTGTTCATTACTTCCCGCAAATCAGAGCCTCACAGGGAGCCCATTTTAGAGCTGTGGCCATGCTCCAGATCTGTCTCAGATGGAGATGGGGCCTGATTGCAGGTGACTGAGCTCTGTAACACAGGCTATCGCATCCTCACTGCCTGGATGCCAAGCAGGGCCAGATCAATGCCCATGAAGAATGGCCCAAGTACAGCCTAATCAATTTCCCGTAAAGAGCGCTGTGCTACGCGGAAGAGGAGGCAGAGTGAGACACGTGGGACTCAGGAGCTGCATGACATACTTTATAAGGAGGTCTACAAAGTACCTGATTGGCTGAGCCCAAAAAGGTATTTATAAGCATCAGTATTAAGCAAAGCATTTCCCTTTTTAGCCACTGACATTGTACAGTTGTCCAGATCAGAAGGTGTAAAATGGTTTTGGTGCATAGAAGTAAAGTTATTCAGTATAATGTATCAAAGAATGTTTGCATTGTGAAGAGAGAATTATGCACTCATCATGTAACCTACCCTTTAAGACAAAATTGATTTGGTCCACCCATTCCCTGGCCTCACGGGGGCTGCTGGCAGTGAACTGCAGAGAAACGTCATCAGCACAGAGTTGCCTACTATTGTCAGCACAAATAAGCAGTCCTCCCTAATGCAACCATGGCTCTAAACAACCAAAATGGTATGTGAGTGTTGGTGGACAAACCTGGTAAGAACGCCTTCCAGGAGCATTCATCTCAAAGCAACAGTTTTTCTTGGAGTCTTTCCGTAAATTGGATACCAGCTCTGCACTATAGCCATTGATATAAAAAGATCCTTTCTGCTGTTTGTCTGGAATTAAAAACTCATTTAGAGTAAATATATATATATATATATATATATATTGTGTGTGTGTGACCAAATTTTATGCAGTAGTGTGAATTCAGCTGATTTAAATGGATAAACCTTTTTCACTTCCAAAGTAGTAGAATATGGTATTGTTCAGGACACACCACCTTTTCTGCCACTCCATGCTGAAGAAGCTATGATCTTGTAAACAAATGTAAAAGGACACATTCAAATGAAAATATATATTCAACACATATTTACATAATCTCTCAGAAACATGACAAGTTTTTGATTTTCTTGTCTTACCCCGTCTTTTCTTTTCCAGATAGCCCTGCTTCAGAATATTATTCAGATCTTGTGCTGCCACTTTGGGAATATCTCCAAAATCTAAATTAGGAAAACCAAGTGGGAAAACTCAATAAGAGTAATGTAGCAACAATTTCCATTCTATTAATAACAGTGTAGCACAAGAAGGTGTATAAAGAGGTGTTATGTCAGATTTCCAAGCACAGTGCTCTCCTGGTTGAAGGCCAACAGAGAGCTGTAAAGCTGAACTCAGACAATGTAAACACATCTCTTGTCAGGAATTAAAGGTTTTATTGTAGCTGTGGGGAGCAACATGGATCAATAGATTATAGAGTGGTGCAGACTAGGCAAGCAATAGAGCAACTATAGCAGGATTAATGTGGGAATCTAGGTTAATAAGTATCCAGTAAAGGTGTCAGGAAATCTATTTTTAATAAAACATCTGTATGCGTGTATCTCCTATCTCTAATGTTTAGATAACGATCTTAATATCCATATCTCAATCACTATATTTGGATTTCATTGTCCATATTTTATACATTGCCTTCCTTAGTAGAGTTATCAATTGTATCTCTCAGATATATTTATAGTTCAAGTCATGTTTTAGGCAGACATAACAGGAGCCTCCTCTAGTAACAGGAGGAACGCAAGCCTGAAATTCTCCTTGTCGTCACCTTTTATTAGCTTTAGACCACCACTGAATTGAAGGCCAGACTGATTTAAACCCTATTTATAAATGTTCAGATGTTTTAGTGCACAGATGACAGTGGATAATATTCTTTAAACTGCCAGTTATCTGTCACTTGTGAATGTAGTGCTGCATTGTTTATTATAGAAGACCTCAAAGAGATTGCACTTTCAAAGTTACTTGTAGGTGGTAATGTGAACTTCATAGCATCACCATTATAGATCCTTGTCATAGCAAGGATTACATCAACCTGATAAGCTTACTGTGGTGGCAGGGTGCCAAGTGATATTCACTGTTTCCATAAATAAAATTTAAACCATTGAAATCATCAGACTGAATACTGACGCAACACTTGTAAATGCTGCCCTTTCTTGACACCATCACATAGTCCAATGAAATATGTCTTTACTGGCCCTGGTTTTCAGAGAGATGAAAACAAAGTTCCCTGACACTCATACACTTACAGGCACCTTCACTCAGACATCCGCCTCTTCTACACACACTCCAAAGTCCATGTCATCATAAATACAACTGCAGTGCATGTTTGTCACAGTCAGCTTGATATATCAACACAAAAATGAGCCCTTAGTCCACCAAATGATCCATCCTCCTCTCTGTTCATTTTTTTCTTCTTGTTCCTTCATTCTGACACCTTTTAATCCCCTCATCCATCTACACTACCCTTTCTACATTTATCTAAGAGGTCAAGCTGTGTTAATAGTTGAGCGGAAATAGAATAAACAGAGAAAAGGTGAGAATGGATAAAATGAGCTGACATGGAAAAGTCTCTCATCTTCACACACCCACTGATAGTCTTGAGTTACCTGCACATACAGTGGCACACTAATCCTAAGTAACAACTAAATGAGTTAAAAGAAAGAGCTAAAAAACGATTATAACTCATTTTCTTTTTTCCAGTTGATGAAAGCAAGTGGTGAATTTAGAGACCTATGTTCTGTTATTCTTCCACAGGGTAGCAGTGTAACCTAAAATTTCACTTTCAGACAAAAGGAAAGAAGACACACTGGTCTGTTCATGATCCCACCCCTCTGTGCAAGATTCTCATTGGTTAAATTCAGTATTCAACTTCAGACATCTAGTCTTCACAAACCAATTAGAGCTGATGTTTTTGTATGTGACAACAAAGAACGTTCAAAGCCAACTATACAAGTGTTAATGACAAGATTTTACAAGGGCTAGATGTACCAACACTACTCAGTCCTTGGGACTTCACTAAGATAGTAACAAGACTGTAAATAGTTAAAATAGTACAAAGAGAATAGGCAAAAAAAAAAGCAACAAAAAATCAAAATACACCTAAACTGTGCAGAACTAAGTAATAAGACCTCATAAAAAATGCAAATGAAATCCATCAAAGTGCCTCATATTTTCACTTTAACTATAAATTGCATTTTTAATAATTCAGAACAGTGTGGTTTTGTAATTTTCGCCACTAGCACTGCTCTATTTTTGCTAGCATCATGCTAATCATTTCCACTTAAATGTATTAAGGCTAACTATTAATATTTCAGGACACGTTACCATTGCTTTCAGCAGCACTTTAATCCAACAAGGCCTAAATTTATCCTATTCCACTGTTGAAACTAAATCCAGTACTTTAATGTAACTGAGATAACAGCCAGTCTAACATTTTATAGTAAATATTTTATAGTATTTTAAAGTAAAATTTTAGTAGCATTATCATATCCTAATTTTGTTAAAATAGCATACATGTTACTTAAATATTATATTATATTATGAGTTGGTTCCTGTGCAGTGAAATTTGCAAAAGCACTGCAGACTGAGCAGGAATGTATTTAAGAGTACAATAAGAATATATCTCAGATTTATTTATATAAGAATGTATTTATTTAAGAATCTCTTGATGAGCACAAGATCTACTTTTTGTGGTTGAATGGTCTGCTGAATTGTTGGTCCACTGGTTGATAAACAGAGCACCGAAGAGGAGAGGAAAGAGGTAAGAGAGGAAGCGAGACAAAGCTAATGACTTTCCCGCGGGCACTCTCTGTTGCTGCCAGAGATGGCGACGTGATGCATGGCACTGCTGCTGCTCTGTGGCAGGGGAAGATTGGTGGTAGTGAGGCATCGAGTGGGCCACGCAGGGCTGCGTTTATCAGTGCCACTGCACTAGAGGAGCTCTGCTTGCTCTCTAAGCTAAACCCAGTGGCCTGGCATTTCAGCTGCAGCGCAGCTCTGAGTCACATCATCCCTATCACACTATTACATATTACGTGGCATTTACATCTCAGTTATTGTTCTTTAGGAACTCATTCTGCACTTAGGCACATGGACCACTCAGGATGAAGCAGCATTAAAAGTAAATGCAATCAGTGACAAAGAGAGATATACACAAATCTATGACACATAACAATACTTCAGTGAATAACGTAATCCGAATAGAGCAAATATGTCCTTTTGCTAAAGCTCTGAGGTGCCTTCACTCAGTAGAGTTAAGCTGCAAATTTGATAGCGCTCCTCATCTACTTATGATTATACTCTCAGCAAGGTGTTATGAGCTCACCTGTTAATCTTGCTATAAAATGTGATTGATGCTATTGTGACCTGAGGAAGTTAATATACTCAGCCATTATTTTCCACTTCATTTCAGCAACAAGTCAGTCAGGTGGCTGCGTTAAAGAAAGGAAGGAAGATGTAGGTGTGAGCACTTTTGCATAATTACCTTAATAGTTTATGTGATAAACGTGTTGCGATTACACTGTTCACACATGTCAGGAAACACTAAATGAAAAGAGACAGGGACTGTCCCACAGCCACCAAACAAATGGAACTGAGATATTATTTTTAAAAAGGAAAGAAAGAAAGAAAGAAAGAAAGAAAGAAAGAAAGAAAGAAACATAGCAGCAACAAATATAAAAAAAAGGGACACTGTTGGTGTCTCAGTACTGGTGTGGAGTTGTAGCTGTTCAGTTAATCATTTAAGGATGTGTTATTGTGACAGTTGTGTAGTGTGTGATACATTTATATTGCTGTCAGAACATTGGCATAGAGTTTACTGTAGGAAAACCAGGACAAATAGCTAATTGAAGACCAAGCAAGAGCCTGAGGGTCTTTCTGTGTGGGGCAGTATGCCCACTTTAGCTCTGCCTATCAACTTGACAAACCCAAATTCATTTAGAAAATGACTAAATTAAGTTGAGACGAGCAGGATTGTAATTAAATACAAACTGGGGATTTAACCAATACAAGTCTCATTTTCCAATCTATACGGGAGGGGAGTTATCCCCACCAAGCTGCTGGCCTTTATGCATGTCTTTAGCTGTGTGCAAGGCAAGCACAGGTCCAGTGGCTGACCTCAGTTTGAACTCTTGTGATGAGGTGAAACAGAAGGCGCTGGGGTCCCTAGGGGCCGAGGCAGAGGCTGGGGAGGAATGCTGATCAGAGGGAGAGAGTGAGTGGAATTGCTGCACTCTCCTGCACTGCACTTGATTAGGAAAAAGGATCCACTCATGGCATCCTTACATCCCCTTGCCCACGCCAATACTCCAGCTGCATATAGCAAAGAGCAAATTGACACATTTTTTCTCATTAAAGGCAAGGCTGTGGTTGCGGTGCTTCGCCTCCACATAGCTTCAGCAGTGATGGACACAGAGAAATAAAATAATATTTGGGGAGAAAAAGAAATGCCTGGATGAGACTCACAATAGAAGGTACCTGTTATCTTCATTCTTTTCTCACATCAGCAAGAGCTGTTGTGTTCTGATTGCAATAAATAAATATATAAATATATAAATAGTTTTTTTCACAAAATGTACATGTATATAATGCACATATAGCATACAGATTGTGAGTGAAAACCGGGCCAAATAAAGACTTCATTTGTGTAAACACTTCTTCACACTAACACTTTGTAATGCCAAAACTATTTTCTTCCTCTGTCCTTCATGATCAAATAAGATGTTTGTATGACAATGCCTTAAAAAATAAAAAATAAAAATTGTTGTTTAAATTTCTATGCAATATATATAACTTTTGATTTGAAAATATTATAACTTTGTTTTTATTATGTATGTGTACTTGTACATAATTTAATTAAAGTTCCAAAATCCTCCAAAAAAATCATATTTTTTATTATGAAATTAAGGGTTACATTTAGCAGATCAAAAGTGAAATGTAACGTTTGTCTAAAACTAATTCAAATTATAAAAACAAAAATATAAAATAAAGTGTAAAGGTACACAATTATGTTGTGGTTATGAATATGTGGTTAATCATTTGTTTTAAAGGGTGTTTTAAATATAAAAAAAATATAATCATATAAAACACTGTATTAATCGGTCGTTGTTCGTGAAGATGAACATAGAATTAGGTGTAGTCAGGTAACCTTTTTACTGGCATTGCGAATATGTGCTTTTCTGTTACATGTTCATAAGAAGTTCTTGCCAAAATATAATTTTAAACCTGGCATTGCTCAAAAGTAACTACTGGGAAAGTTTTGCACAATAAAGCTGAAGGGAAATCACAACTTGTTTAAATTTGTACTATGCATTTCTTTCTCTTTTTAAATGGCCCAAAATAAGTTCGTCTCTTTTACGGACACGCATTTGAGCTAGTGCACTATGAGGGACAAATGCTGTGTGAGAGTAGGCTATAACCACGCATAGGATATTTTCACTTTTAAGAGCCTAAAGCTTACATATGCGTGTCGCTGGTCTGTAGAAGGTAAATAAAGACACACGGTAATGGCCATCAATCCAGTAGGGAATGTGTGCCGGGGTCAGAGCCGAGACGTGACCGGGACCATTCCGCCTTTCTGTGTGTCTGATGAGGAGCAGAAAGACTGCTGCACCAGCTGAAGGCCACCAGCACAGTATTGTAATGTGGGTACTATGCGGACCGTATGGTTCATATTATGAACTGTCCTTGGAAATCGAGCAGCACGTAATCTTACCAAAACTTTTACCCGAAATGTTTCAATGTAAATGTAATTAGTAATAGTAAATAAACAAATAAATAAACAAGATTATTATTATTATTATTATTGTTGTTGTTGTTGTTGTTGTTGCTGCTGCAGCTGCGTTGAATAGCAAATTAAAATTGAATACATTTTTAAAATGCCTTCCGTCATCCTACAGGGAAAAATATGCTATAGTGTAAATCAGCAGGCTATTAATTGAGTAGGCTACTTAATATTTCTGCAGATAATTAATGTTTAGGCTATTATTAAAGCAAAACCTCAAAGACGATTAGATGGTGATTAAGTCATTTCATATGCTAATTGACTACCTTAAAGTCTAAGTTACTGAACTTAAACGTTAAAAACATTTAATATAGTTGTAAGTGTAAAACACTTATCACTTCTCGTGGTAGTTTAGGGCAATAAAATGTTTATTAGGCACATTATATATTAGATTTTATTTGACTGGATGTTAGTCGTTTTTAGAATTTGCATATTACGTTTTGCCCAATTTTTCATTTGCTAAATGCACCATATTTTAATTTTGCTTGTTTCTTTAGTTGGGCCATTATTAGTTTTTATTATAACCTATATGCCGGCTCCCAGTCGATTTTAAATATGTTTTATTGGAAAATTAAAAAAATTCTAGGACAAACTTTTCTAAAACTTTTATTGTACCATTTTTATTGGAAATAAAAATAGGACATTGTGAAGCTAGTGAAAATAGTGTCTCATAAGTAATCAGTATTAAGTGATTGTTCAAATCCCTCGCCGTTCAGCAGCCTGGCTTTCAGTCCAGCTCGCTAATGCATACAGAATGCAGAGGGCTATTAACTAGTGCCTGATTTAGTTTAGTCAGCATTAATGTACACAATGCAGCACTGCTTTTAAGATTAGAGCGATGAAACGGTGAGTGCTAATCCTCCACTCATGACTAGGCTTTGCATTAGTTATATCACGTATCTTGTCTTCCAGTACAAATGTGAAAGGTTACAGGCCTGTTGAGTTTGCTTCCACTAGTGCGGCTTTGTAAAATATGAAGGAGGGTAGGGGAAGTTCCAAGGAAGTGTTTGTATTGGCTAGGTCTAGCTCATGGCCAGCAGCCAGCCATTCTATCTGCATGAAGAATCACTCCTCGGTAAAGCCTCAGGCCTGATACTACCATTACTTTTTCACCTTGGTCTCTCGCAGTTGTCTAGGCTTCATCCAAATAGATATGGCAAAATAATACACTGACACTGCACCTCCTTGGTTGCGTCCAAACTGTATTCTACTATCCTAAAAACTCGAATATAACGGCACTGAATTATACATTAATTAATTAATATAATTATACATTTTGTCTAATATTTTGGCATAGCCTATTATTTCGTATGCAGAGATCTATTTTCAGTATACTGTGTATAAAGTGTTGGATAATGCCATACTTATTTTATGGAAAAATTTCCATCTTCTACTGATCTGATATACACTGCATTAAATAAACCTAGTGACCACTACTGTGCGTTTTCATGGTATGAAATGCTATTTATATAGTTTATATAGTATGGAAGTTATTAATTTATTTGAGTTGATATTTTATAACCTTATGTAAATTATGTGACATGCTACATTTTGAGATGAGACAATATTTTGGTAAGTTGTTTTAACAAAAAGTTATTTAAACAATGGCAGATTTTCTTAATTCATACATGATGAAGAAGAGTAAAACAGCATGCAGTGAAAGGGTGTCTCCACAAATAAAATGATAATGGTACAATCTGAGCCCAGTATAGTGATGATGTTGAGCAAAAACTTAACACAGGCAAGGAAAGAAAATCAGAAATGAATGCCTTTCGAGTGTATGTACAGGCTCACACACCTCCACAGTCTTCATTTATTTCCCTAAGAAAGCATCAGGCCACCTGGGCCTTGCATTGAAACTTCATCAATCTCTAGAAATGGAATCCAGTGGAGAGAAAAATCAAATTCTCATTTGCAAGATGGTGAAGTGGGGGCTAGGAACTGATGGTACATTGGTCAGTTTACATTTGTTTACATTGGACAGTTTGTCTTGTGCATTCTGCAAAAAAAAAGAAAATAAATAATAAAAAGATTCAAATTGCTACAATGGATATGAATTACTATAGAATGTCAATTCTTGCTCTTTGTGTAGTGAGAGATAAGTACAAGCACCTCCACTGTAAAAATCCCCTTGTGTGGGTAAGTGTGTGGGGAAGAGGAAATGGTAAAGTGTACATGTGGGAAGAGAGAGAGAGAGAGAAATTTCCACATTTTTAATTCTGGATTATAGAACTTCTCAACCGATGTGGACATAGCAGTGATATTCATTAGATATCTGAATGTCTCCATTACCAAATCTCTAGTCTGAAAGCGAAGAAAAATATCTAGACAATGTATAATGTGTAACAGTTTGCTCTTATTGCCCAACATGCTAATAGGAGCATAAAAAGTATCATTATGGTATGGAAGAAAGAATTGCAAAACAAATAGATGGATAAAGGCAATGGTAGTGGAATTCTACTGCCAAGCAAACAATCCCTTTTCCTCTTAGAGAAAACTTTATTTTTTCTATACTGTTGCTATAGGAGTGGAGGTCAATAATGCAGCCACGCTGACACACAGCCACAGTCAGACAGGTCACAAAATGACCAGCACAACACCAGAGGTCAAAAGTTTACAGGAGGGAGGAAGCTCCACTCAAAGTCTGGGTACTCACAGAATGTCCATTAAAGGATAAGACCCTGAAAGGCTGAGTATCCACAGACCAATGCTTCCATCTAAACTGTATTTCACAATGCATGAGCACACACAGGGTCATTTAAGGTGCTAAATATCTTCCTTCTAAAGATTTGGGATCGGTGAAGCAGAATGAAAATGGATACAAAGAAAGCAGCATAGTAGTTCAAATTCATATTTTCGGTACACATCCTTTGGGTAAACACATATGGTATATGATGGCACACATTATTGAGAAACATTTAAAAAAATTATTGATAAAACCTCTTTTAAACTCTCTAGAGATTAATTACAACAATCAATCTACTAGCCAATACCTTCATTAATTTGGGCGCTGTACAACTCTGACAAAATCAAATTTACATCTTGATCTAATTTTTGATAGAGATTTAGCACAACAGATATTTCTTTCCTACCTTCTGATTGTTTTTTTCCATATTGTTGTTTGGCCACTGTGAGCTGAGATAACAGCAATGACAGAAGCTTTTGTTTCTACACATAAATCAGTCAGTGAGCACAAAGGGCCCTGGCCATGTGCGGTGTCTGATACTACTCAGCCATTACTACGCAAAGACCATAACCTGTCTAACCATACACACCTCTTCTGCCATATACATGTAACTGCCATCAAAAGAGGCAGTGTATGAAAATCATCTTAAGAGTTTAAATCAGCTAAATTTGACCTTTGAACTAAATTTTCAGACCATTACTATTAAACATTATTATAATGATTAATTTATTATTTCCATATCACCAGGAAAAAAAAAATACAGTGTCCCAAATATATGACAGTTGTCTGGTAAAAAATTCTACTGTATGACAGAGCTCCTGAATGCCTGCATGACTGCTGTCATCCAGACAAGGTCTATGGAGAGGCTGCATGCACACCCGGGTCAAACGTGCGGTCTGCGGGTGAAACTTAGTTCACATTACCATACAGACAGGCGCCCTGACAATGGAGCTCCCATCTGTTCCTGTCAGCCATAACAAATCTGGTGTCAGGATCCTCTCTGGAGATGAGGAGGCAGGCTTTGCTAAATGAAATAACACTGACTCCTCCTGCCAGCCAGCCAAGCACCCTCCTTCTCCACTTGGTTTAGCGACTCCCTCAGCTTCCTCCTCATACAAACGACATAGTGACATCACTGAATGGAATATCTGGATTATATTTGCTCTCCAATATGAGCCTCATTTGACTAGTGAATCTCTTTTATTCATTCAACTTTTTATTTTCAATGCATTAGACCCCTTCCTATCACATATTTAAGTCTTAAATCTTCCTTTCAAAGAATAAGAAGCATGTAAAGAATTTCCTTCTTATTCACTCTGAGAGGAAAATTGAATGAAAGTGAATTCGAAGCTGAAGGCCGCATTTAAGCAAATTAAATATTCGATATTCGAAGGTCTTGAAGTAAGAGTCACCGTTGGTGAACTAAACATGAACCCTGAACTGCACTTGTCCCCTCTGGTCATTATTTTTATTTAAGGAGTGCCATGATGTGATTCTCCACATAAGCTTTGTCTCCTTTTTCTTACACTGCTTTTACTGCAGTCATATTCGCACACACACACAGTTTCATTCTTTTACCTCCTAAAAAAGTGTACTAAATAAATATGATATAAAAAAACTGCTTGTAAATGTAACTATGCTTTTTATAGGCTCACAATGTGATATACTGACCGTCAGACTAACAGACAGGTGTGACTGTTCACTCATGTCATGGAACACTGTGACTTTTTTCTCAGATCAAAAATCAGTGATCCTCAAAGATTTGACATAAAACGTAATTATTCATGTAATAGACAGTATATTTTGACACACAGTGAAGTGTGTGAAGTGAGTGAAACAAAGCGTTTTTCCCCCTGAAACTATGATCTCCTTTTTTTTTTAAATAGCTGTGGCAGATGAGTGATCAGGGAAAGGGGAATAGACACAGCCCCTCAGGTATAGGGTTGTGTTTCAGGCCCAGCTGGTAAGAGAGAAACGGGGCTGATGATCAGTCATGGCTCTGGCCTGGAGCAAATGTGTAGCCACAGAGCAAACTGGTTTCTGTTGATAAAAAGCAGTCAGGGCACCAGACTGTGGGCAGATGCAACACCCTGGCAGTTTTCAAACTGCTTTACCTCATCCCTCTCTCTGCATTGCCAACCAGAACCTTTTACACTTTGAAGTTTATTTCAAGTTCATACATGCCCTGGGTAGCCCTGATATTCAAAGAGCCAGGTAGAAGACTTTAATAACACTGACTGTGTTTTCCTACCACTAGAGGATGCTCTTCATCCCTTTTCTGTTGAAGCCAACCAAGGCAATGGTGACAGACACCCACTCCTCATCCCCACCCCCACATCTACTTCTCAATATCCTAAACTGGCACATAGCACAGGCGTGGGAATCCACTAGAGGGTGATCTGTTACCAAACACACCACCACACTGTAGTTTATCATCACTCTGCCCAATAAAACACTGACATTTTTCAAAGATATTGCTCCCTAAAGTTCTTAAAGAAACTAGGCACATCTTGCATGCCTTTTCCCTTATGAGCTGGCTACACATATGCAGATTACCACATGCATGCGTGTAAATAATGAAAAAAATCAGTTTAGAGTACTGGCTCAGAAGGCAAAATGTTTAATCTTCACATGAACTTTATTTTATTCCACTTCATTTATTTACTCAAAAGCTAGAACATACACTGCTTTGATGTCTTCCAGTGTACTTGATCTGGTCTTGTATACTTCCTACAAACACCAGCTCTACACACGTTGTGCGGACAGAGCAAATTTGTTGAAAAATGAGCTTTACAAGAGCTAGTGATTCAGGCACATTACTTAATTTTGGAATTAAGAATAATTAATCACAGAAAATCACATTTATATGAGCCATCTTGTATATAATATCTCAATGAAGACAACGGACTCACATTCAGGTACAGTGTCCTCCTGATAGTCTGATGCCACAGACAGATCATCAGAAGGAGCTGAGCGTCCCAGGCTGCTGTGGTTGTCATCTGAACTGTCCTCATGTCTAACATCAGCTGGGAGGACAAAACAGAGAGAGCTTTGAATAGCTGGAAGCTAATTTATTTAAACACTAGAAACAACAAGCTTCAAAGTTCTAATAAACTTTTATTTGTACTGACTTATTGCATTTTCATTTTTTCATTCTTTATCCAGATTGAATTTTCATTCTGGAAAACAAATGAAACAAAGTAAAACATGTATAATGAGGTTCTAACTTACATCTGTATGGAAATTCCTGTGGATTTCTGAAAAAAATGTCATTGAACATACAGTAATTACAAACGTTACTCAGAGGAAACACTGAATTGCAATTATAAAATAATCATTTCAAATGTTTAAATGATTACCCACTGGGTTTCAAGTGATATGCTATCAGTGCGGGTCAAATTTAAAATATTGTATGAATGGTATGACAATGATGAATTATTCAATTAATAATATTTAATGTAGGTCTTAACACACAAGCAAAGAATTAGAAATATTTTATGCAACTCTCTTGTAATTATTTTTTTTCTTGTGAATGACTCGTTTTAACATAATATTTACTCCAAAACATTCACATTCTGACAATATTTAAGTACATTAAATACTGTGATATATACTCAGTGGTGATGCTTTAGCATGCTTTCATTGGTGATCTAGAATTTTGGTGGTGGAATGAAATCCCCCTGAGTGTCCGAATAGCAGAATCACTTGCTGTCTTCAAACGCAATCTGAAGATCCACCTCTTTTAACGTGAAATGAGCACTATCTCAGTTCAACGCTAACTTTTATATCTGTTAAGGCTCTTACTGCACTTACAGCAGTTTTTGTATTGACTATGTCTTGTTCTTCACTGGTTTTGCATAGCTTAGGTGTACTTTCAGGTTATAGGACTTGTTTTGCTAGTAATTGTATTATGTATTAGGTGTTGTATGGCTCATTTCTAGCAGAATTATAGCTTAAATTACATTGAATTCAGGTCTACCAGCACTAGCTTTGGATATCCCAAGTTAGTGGTTAAGCAGTTTGGTAAGTTGCTCTAGATAAACGTAAATGTATTATAATCAGATAAGTGTAGTGTATAGTGCAGTGTGTAGTGTTGGATTTCTTCTGAATTCTGGGTAGATCACTCTACAGCAGAAAAAAGTAGCATGCTTTTCCTCCTGCATGCAACAAAACCACAAGGCAAGCAGAAGCAAGTGCAGCATCTTCACCTAATCTCTATAAGCAAACAAAACTAGTTATGAGCTTCCTGTGTTACTGTTAGTGCTAGAAATTCTTAGTTAAGTTTAGTTTTTTAGAACCTTTTTAAATCATGAAGGCTTGTGATGGTCAAAAAAAGGAATTAAGATTTAGGATTTTACTAGATGACTTTGGTATATGTATGTTTTTTGGCATACAGGGATTAGATGATAGATCAAATCATCAACGCATCGAAATACCTTACCTGTTGTGGACAATTCGAAAGTTGTTTAGCAATATTTCTCTTGTTTCTCGAGCATGTCTACTGAGGTTCTCATCTTGCAAAATACTTGAGACAAACAGCTCACAATCTGAAAAAGACCATTCATACAAACACACACACACATAGACAGAGAGAGAGAGAGAGAGAGAGAGAGAGATTATCTGATGCAACAAAACAGAACACAGTTTGACAAAGTATTATACTGAAAAATATATAAGAGCATTGTTCATTTCTTTAAGGTGATATATACATATATATGCAAATATTTTACTTCTCTACATAGTATCTCTTAAAATATGCAAAATTCTCCCACTGATCATATTACCAAGGCCGGTTAATGCAAATGTTACAAAATGTCATTGTGTGTGTAACTGTCAGTGGATTTGTGTTTGAATGAGTAAGATATTTATCTTAGGGTGGCAATCTATAGAAGTGGATCTGACTAGTACATCTATTGCTCTTCAAATATACAATAATAACACAGTATGGGTCAAAATGGCAATTTATAGGACTTGTTACCAGACTTTTAAGACTGAATGTAAATAGTGTTTATATTTTTTATATATTTATATTTTTATATTTTAGTATTAGTATATTTATATACTCATTTGCACTTTGTAAACTATGTTTTCCAACAGCCATTACCATGTCTAAAAGTTTCAAATGTTTGTGCTAATGAAGATGTAAATCTTGACCACTGATAAGCATTTTTAGTGCAATATTTTCTTGTTAACCTGACAAAAGCACATTCATAAAAGCACATTCATACTAGTAATGTCTCGAGGCAGTACCTTCGAGAAGCCTTCTAATGTCATCAGAAATCGTCCCCATTAATTCTCTGAAGGTAAGACTCCACTGAATGAAGCTTTGAATGATCCTCTTCTAATACTTCTTTGTAAAAAAAAAAAAGCGGTTTTGAGTATGTTGTCTCTTCAGTGCACGAAACAAAAGCTGAACAGGATGGCTACAGAGACATCCACACACATCCTCTGAGCGTTAGAGGAAGAGCACAGCACTTCATCCGTGTTTTGAAACTGAAACTACTTTGGTTAAACAAATATGGAGAGTCAAAGAAAGGTTTAAGACCTATTTTAATACACAAATCGTTAACAGATAAAAACAAGTATGATTTGACAAAACAAAAGTGATAGAATTCTCTAAACAGTTATACTAATCTTGGAATCTTTTAGCTGCCATGTCTCAGAATGCTGCACTCTGAAATCTGAAAAAAAAAAATACATTTTTAAAGAAATATGGTACTTTTAGTGTGTTCATTACAGTGACTCCCTAGTAACTCTGCTGCTAATAATAGTTACTGTAATGTAGTAATGTAGTACTGTAAATGTAACATTTAGTAAAGTATTTTTACAGTGTGGCAAATATTTGATAAATATTAAATATTTTTAGCAAGATTTGATAACTAGGTTTAGTTTATCAGTCTTTGTGGTTTAATTATTACCCAATATGTGTAGATTGTTTGTTGCTTTGCTTTTGTGCTGCATATAATCCAATTATATCATAACAACTGGTTCATGTTCCATGTAAAGCTGTTGACACTTTGTGAGGATGGTACTCTTAATATTATTTTGTATTTCTCTCTTTTTTGTATTTTCTCTTTTTTATTTATAAAAATAAATTAGTATTTGGAAATAGGTCCCACATGTGATGTAGCAGGTTTATGGGTTTTTCTGAATATGCAACACAAAATTACAATAATGTATAGCTCTTGAAATGAACATAGATGCTACACAGGCCATAAATTAGTCAATAAATATTAGAACATTTTATATAATTTTGCAACGGGTTTCTTGAACTTACCTATTTTCTGTTGTCAGTATTTGTCAGTGTTATTTTTCCTATATGTTGCTTATATACATCTATAAAAAATTAAATTGTAAGCTCCTTTTATTGAAATGTGTTGACACATCAGAGATTTAAACACAAAAATTATTTGTATAAATATCTGTCTTCTATATTTTGAATACTTTGCAATCATGGTAACACTGTAAAGAATTTTGTACCATGAAGTTCACTGTGGACCGGTATTGCTCAGAGATGTTTTAGGCAGGTATATGGTGGATACAGGGTGGTAAAGCAAATCTGAATAGAGCAAAGAGAGTAGCATTCCTAGAGAAGAACGTGACCGTTTGACCCCATCCTCTCTGTCCCTGTAGCTACAGCCCCTGGTGAAGGTAAAAGGAGGAATGAACAAGGCCTCCCAGCCCTCCGTGAGCCCTGCCTCCTGCCTGCTGGGCATGGCCATATGAAAGGAAGGAGCCATTGTAATCCACCCAGGATTACACCGCCCAACAATACACAGCTGAAAGGGTGACAAAGACCCAGTATCAAACACAGGCCTGGGCTGATGAGAGGAACCTGCTATGATCTCCCACCACCAACACTGCCATCAGCACCTCTCATCTCCCCAAGAGTGCTCTTTTGCCATTCGTTGACTCCTTTCTTCTCTTTGCTTATCTGGAGACGCATGCTTTTTCATCTTGGCATTCCTTTTCATTTGCGTTTCACTTGGGGGAGGGGGCATGGCTCTCTCATCTGAGTAAATCACCCCCTCCACAAAAATCACACTGTAATACAGCAATGCTTCCGTCTCTAGAACTGGGATCAGTTTGAAGGCACCAAGAAGAATTACTATTTGAATTTTTCATTTACATTGTTTTAAAACTATCCTTAATCTGAGTAAAGGAGTAGATGCACACATTGCTATTCAATGTATTTGGGACTTTAGGCTCATTCTTGCTACTATCTTGACCTTTTGAACCTCAGACTGCGCTTTGCTGCTAGTTAACTGCCTCTCCCACACATTAAGATAAATCTATAAGTGCCACTAAGAAGATGTTTGAGGTGTTGTTTAAATGGTTTTGTGATAAATACTTACCACAGTAAACAAGACAGGAAACAAGAAAGCAGTTTGCTCAGGTAATTTTGTCAGTATCAGTACATGTCACCCAAACATCAAGCAAAGCTTACAATGAACAACTCTGCAGGAAGACTATTTCCTAGAAATCAACTGATTATTATAAATATTATATTATATGATATTATTATAAACATAATATATTTTTAAAAAATATATATATTTTTACAAAAATCCTATCCAATATAAATCTATATATTATCAAAATAATTAGCAATAAACAGAAGCCAAAAAATACTCTCCCTTTTTTCTGAATATAAAGATAGTTAGCATGATAACCAGAGTATAAAAGCTTTTCTTTATATGACAGGGAAAAGGGTGTTTTATATAGATATTTACATATACCTATAGGTATAATGTATTATAATGTAAATAGATGAGAATATAATATATATGGGGTTTACTACAAAATAAGAAGAAAGAAAGAAAGAAAGAAAGAAAGAAAGAAAGAAAGAAAGAAAGGAGGCAGGCTAATGGGACAGCCATCAAAAACGGGAGAATTTGGACCCTGTTCCTCAGTGTTGAACCGTGCTTTTAGCATGTAAGTGGGAAACAAAAAAAGTCTAAAGCTAATACCTATCTGCAAATATTTCTGTGAATTAACCAGACTATGAACTTTTAAATCTGGATGAAACAGAAATGCACTGTGTTGCACTAAACAACTGTTTTATCTTGTATCATTGTTTTCACAAACCTATGACAGCTGTCTTTAAATTTAATGCAACCTTCCCATTGGCATTTGCCTGGCTTGTCCAGTTTGGAGTATTGAAAGTCAATCCCAGAACCTTTGTAAATCTTGTAAATTCTGCTTATTTGTCTGTGTTAGTTAGAAACATAACAAGAGGATAGATTAATGACATCATAAAAGGACATGGATCCAGCTGATTGGGGTGGGGGGACAGAGTACACTCAGTACTGGGATTGTACAGAGTGGAGGAGGAAGTGTTCCTTTAATGCCTATTTCCACTAAGGGTGGAGGCTATTTGCATGAGGCCTCTGTCCTTATTTAGCACTGTCTGTCAAAAGCAAGAAGAAAACTGTCCATTTGACCTACTCTTTTAAGCCAGTGAATAGAATATACAAAGGTCTTTTTATCCTTTTGATTTCAGTTACTCCTGTGGAGTGACATGCTTCAGAAGGACTTGAACAAGACTCAGGAAGTCAAGCCAGGCATTTGATTTGTAAAAGCCCTTGTGACACCATTACCCAGCAAGAGGAGAAGAGAACATACAAGCAGTCTTAAACATGCCTCAGCATTGTAGATTCACCTGACAGAATCTAACACCCAAACACACACTGATTATATGTGCACTTCTTTGTCTTCTCTAGCTTGACTCTTGACCTCCCTGGCATCTCACAGAGCTAGAAAGTAGATTGTCTATGTTGGTGATGAGTGATGACTCATTGGTGCAGAGGACACACAGGACTGTGTGGCCAAACATGAAAGGGATCACAGAAAGTGTTGCATGCAATAACAAAATCCTTAAATCTGTTCCCTTCCTATACATTGCTCTTATCATGTATTACCTAAAAGTAACAACCACATTGAGTATCCCTGTCTCTTAACATTGAAACAATTGCTTTCCACTGATCCTCAGTGGGTTTTTTTTCTATTTTAACCTGGCCTATATTGGTCTCTTTGCCTTCCCACTGTCCTTCCCACGTCTTCTAGCACCCTACGACACTGCAGTGTGAGATTTCCTTGCATGCTGACAGGCTAGTGAAAAACATCCCTCTCCTGCATTCAGCTGAACATCTGTCTCCATAGGGCGGTGGCTCTGGCTCTGATGCCTGCAGATGGGGTCCCAGTAGGAGCTGAGAGCTATGCCATCCAAAAGGCCAGGGAAAGCACAGTAATAACCAAACTCCCTCAAACATACAAAATTTATAAACATTATAGCTGTCAGAAAATTGAGGCACATATACAACACATAACTTTTACATCTGCCTAAATAGCAAATCGACATATTTTCCCCTATTATCCAACAAAGACAACTGTAGGTCAACAATTTTTAGGAATTGTTCTCCATCAGCAGTAGTGTTGGAACTTTATACATGTCAACTACCACCTATTTAAATGCAATCTGATATTTAATGTGAAAAATTAAATGTTACAATACCTCTCTACACTGTAGTAATGTAGTACTGAATGTTGTAATCTTGGTTGGTAAGTTGGTAATCTTTTCCTCTAAACCTTTTTATTTTTTGACTGTTAGATGTTCAATATGTATAATGTTTTATATATATATTATA
>JAOTRJ010000055.1:14225336-14240329 GCA_028564905.1 Leptodoras praelongus
AGCACTAAACTACAGCACTAAACTACAGCTTACATGGCATCAAAACGAATCTTCTGATAGATCTTGCTTCAAAATATTTTGCGTCTAGTAATAAAAACCATTCCATTATTAAGACATAAAACAATTCGACTGTTTGCAAACTGACAATGAAGGAAAGAAAACTTACTCTGAGACGTCTTGCCCCAATCCAAAAGAAACATAACAGTGAGTAGCCAAGTGAGTGTATGACATTTTGAGTGGCCGAAGGTAACTGACTAAGAGCATATGACACACCGTCCACAACCTTTAGAATCCCGCTGAAGCAGTGAAACCGTCACTTTCATTCAAGAATGTGAATTATGTCGCACATTGTCAACCCCCAAAACCATAAAACTAACTTTATGGACCTCACGTGACTTGTTTAGCAATACAGAAAAGGACATGTCTATGTTATAGACTGGACTTCGCGAAAGGAAATCACTCAGGGAAGTCGAGTCTGTATTTCTGATGTAATAACTAATACAATATATAAACTATTCGTACGACCCTTACTTCCACTGATTTGACCAGTTAAGAGGTAAGTTCACAGGTTTAGTAATTATTGGACACATGCTGTAAAAGATCATGCTAGGTGTTCTATCTCTTTTGAAAATAATATGCCAACGATATGGCAATATGTGGGAAAGTATGGACTAAAAGAACCAGAACCAGAACAAAATACTGCGCCCTCTGACTCAATAGCAGCTTTATAACTCAGACATAAAGGCTTGTGATTTTAGCCTAGTCTGCTTCAGCCATTGGTATAGGCCTACATAGATTACGAAGATTATATTAATACGATAATAACTGTATGAGTGTGTGAATTGAAAGAGTGGTGACCCACTGTGAAGGTAACTGGTCCCACAGGTGTAATGATCTGCAAAGAGACACTAAAACATTTTGAGACTAAAAGAAATTTTATTTTTCAAATTAGAATCATCAACCATTTTTAATCGAGACACAAATAGAAAAAAATGCCGGCTGGCAAAATTCCCAGCATAGGTATCAACGTTAAAACATTTTCTTAGCTTTTTTTTTAACACGGAACGTTCACCAGTCACATTGTACAAATAAAATATTGGTCACAACTGTACATTAAACATATTTCACTCGTCATGGACATAAAATCAAGTCCAGAAATGTTTAGATGCAACATAAAATACATAAATGTAGCCTAAGTGCGAATATAGAGGATTTCTTTTCGCAGTGTAACAATCCTATCCAAGAAAGTAATAAACGCGGCACAAGCATAAATGTCCTGCAAAACTGGAAAACAGTCTACACTGACGTCCCTATACACGTTCATAAGAATACAACAAAGTTTTTTTTACTAGATGATATAGGTAGTTCGCGTTGATACTGTACAATATTCCTTTTACAAGTTTAAAGTTGCGCACAAAGAGCTAACATGGAACATGCTTTCTTCCACGAAAGTATAAACTTGATACGTAGCATTTACACTTAATTTACGGCAGCTGTTAAATGTAGCCCTATGGCATATGGGATAGAACAATACTCAACGGTTGACAATTCGTGGTACACCAGTCACACAGAGAAATGACGCCTGATAATGACAAGCAGAAAGGTGCAGTGCTATAACAGTAGTTGAATATTCTCAACAAATTCAATCAGTTTTGAAAGGCGCTTCCTCCCGTAGCAAGACTCATGCTTTTCAGCTTGTTGTCCTTTTTCCATTTCATCCTCCTATTCTGGAACCATATTTTAATTTGCCTCTCGGTGAGGCAGAGAGCGTGGGCTATCTCTATCCTCCTCCTCCGGGTCAGATACCTATTGAAATGGAACTCTTTCTCCAGCTCTAGCGTCTGATAGCGTGTGTAGGCAGTTCGAGCCCGTTTCCCATCAGGTCCAGTCATATCTATAGCACGGACAAGGACAAAAAAGACAATACCCTTTGGTTATAATAGCAACAAAAATCGAGAGTGCTAGACTCCAGAAACACTCACTATCGCATCTACACTAGCATAAGACTGTGGAACGTAAGATCTTAAAAGTATTTTAAGTCTTTTTCCAGTCTTCCAGTTCCTGTTTTTACTTCAGATGTTGTCTTGTATCCATAACCTGTTCCATGCATGTTGTGATTTTTTGCGCTCCGTTTTAAACATCACAGCTGCACAAATTAAGCTATTTGCTTTATGTAACCCTCTACATAGCCTTGGAATGTACAATGAAAAGGCGAAATAGAGAACTGTTTATATGTAGCTATAATACGACCTTCTATCTAATTCGCAATGGTTATATAAAATATTTTGTATGGGCTATTTTATTGACTACATCTTACGGCTTTGTCAGTTTTAGAAAGCAGATGACATTCATTCAGTAGCTTTAAACTATCTATAATTCAAAGCAATGGAAATGTTTATACCGTGACTAATGTGAAGTTTCCGCATCCATGGAAATATTTGTGGTGTTTGACCGTCCCCAGGTGTTGTAGTGGAAGGCGCCGCGGGTTCTTGTTTCTGCGTGCGTGGAGTAGTGGCATGGTTAGCTTGCGCGCCTTCCTCCGGCTCCGAAGAGACGTTTGCTTCGTCCGTTTCTGCAAAGTGCGTGTTGTTGCTGCTGAGAGTGCTGCTGTTGGTGAGTGCACTGTTGCCCCCGGTCGTGGTCTGGTCAGAGGAGCCAGAGGTGCCTTTCAGGTTGAGACTGTCGCTGTTGGTGCAAGCAAGGGCATCTGGAGAAGCAAGCGAGCAGCTCGTTTGACGATACCGGGTGTCCGTGCCCGGGTTCTGGAAAGCACGACTGTTATCCCCAACCGTACCGAAGTGGGCATTGTTGTTAGAACGATTTACGCTGAGGTCGATCCCATTGTAGGTGTAACCGAAAGAGCCGGTATGCATGCCCGTAGAGTCCCGGTAAGAGCCGTTCATTGCGCCGTTAGTCCCATAATTTAGTAACTGATAGTCGGACCCATTCGGATAGCGCCCTGAGAAGGAGTTTAGAAAATAGGAGCTCATTTGGATATTCTTTAAAAACGGTCTCGATGAGCAGATCTCGGTCGTTAAAATCCTGCGCAGCCCAATTTATGATGTAAAAATGAATTATAGCAATGCACTGTACTTCGTTTTTGCCAAGTATGCCGCCAAATATGGGAGCGCGTTAGGGCATCACGTGCCTTTGTTGACCAGTCGTAAATTCTCTCTGATGACTTCAAGAGGTAATTCATGCTCTGTGGTTACAAATGATGACGAAATGATGATCGTTAGATTCAACTCAATGGTGCCTCCCTGCTGCGCGCCGCATCCCATGTTAGCAGAGGGCGTCACCTACCGGGAGAACTGCAAAATGCCCAAACACCTGCACGTCTTTTGCAGAGCTCAGTAGCAGAACACACTTATATATGAAAAAAACATTCTTTGTAGCGTATTCATTCTGGAAAAATCATTATTGTATATTTTCCTTTATCAGTACAAATCTGGAAGCGCACACTATAAATTTGATATTTACAATACATAGATTTTTTTTCTGACAGACGTGCAGCCGTGGTCTCTCATATTTTTCATTACTCATATTCTGCATATGTACAATGACAAATTAATTCACTCATGTACATTGTACTGAGTATAGTGCAACCAAACCACGTTTTAAAGTGAAGCTCGTGGGTCTATTCTACCTTAGAGATTTGCCTCATCTGTATTATACACCTGACACATTTGAAAGACTTGATTTTATCCTACATAATAACATTGCAGCACACAAGCGAGTAAATAGTCGTGGTTAAATATATTTTATTGGCAAAAAAGGCATTGCTAACAAAGTTCACTATTTTTTATCAGTGCATCCACATATACAAACGCAACGAACAAAATAAATTACACACGAGAACGTTTCAAACACGAATGTCCAATATGTAAGCAGTAAAACCTGTCACCCTTCACGATAAGCCCGTTCTAGGTTGTGGAAGCAAGAGGGTGAAAATTCAGCCATTCATTTTATGTCAGGTAATAAAATTGGTCTTAGGGCGGAAAATAATGAACAATGGGGCGAACATTACAGAAATTACAAAGATGCATGTTTTGCAACCCTGACAAGGTTCTAGCTTTTGCACATTAACAAAGCTTTAAATAGATAACCGTTTTGGTTGGTTAAATTCGTACATCTACATGAAAATACTATATCCTATGTATTGTGGGTAAAAATATTGGACTTGTATATTATTTACAACACAGTGCATATCGAAATCGTCTATCCCGTCTTTCCACCATCCTCCTCTTCACTGGTCTTTTCAGAGTTCATTACTTTATTCTCCTTCTTCCACTTCATTCTCCGATTCTGGAACCAGATCTTTATCTGTCGCTCTGTTAGACACAGAGCATGCGAGATTTCAATCCTGCGCCTTCTGGTCAAATATCTATTAAAATGGAACTCTTTTTCCAACTCAAGTGTCTGAAATCGTGTGTATGTCTGACGACCCCTGCGGCCGGTGGTACCAGGAATGCCTGTCAAAAAAGGGGGGAAAGACACGGAATGGGTTAACACAGACTCAGATGAAATAAATAGGGGAAAGAACTGTATTATTATTATTTTTGTTATTATTATTATCATCATCATCATTATTGTTGTTGTTGTTGCTGTTTTTATTTCATTAAAAGTAAGCATATTTAAGAATTTAAAGACATCCTTCTTTTTATAAGCATACCTCTGTCAGTAACACAAGAATGAATCGATTATTTTAGATTTGTTTGAAAGGGCAAAGTTCAAGATACACATATATATATATACACATGGGAACACTTTCCTGCAGGCTGTAGCCTAGACTATATATTCCATGTATATATATTCCGTTTATTTTGCCACTAAACCCTACAAGACACTAAATATGCAAGATTTAGACCAGACTTACCGCTACACGAATTCATCCTCTGCATCCACGGGTAAACAGGGGCACAGGGCTTGGTTTCGCTGTAGGAATAAGTGTCTGAAGTGGGATCCGAGCCCTCCGTCTTGCTATGCCCCTGTGTGAGAGCCAGTGACTCCTCCAAGCCGCCGAGAGGACACGATGAGCGCTCAGTCTCTCTGTATATGCTGGACGCAGCGTACTCGCAAGCAGCGCCTGAACCGCTTCTCCCGAACACTCCGCTAGCTTGCTGGTAGTATGAGTTGGAGTACACCTTCTCCTGGACATTGCTCGCTCCGAACGTGGCGCTTGGATAGTGTCTCAAAGTGTCGGTATATCCAGAAGAATATAACGGTAACTGATTCAGAAAAGAATCCTGTCCCCCGCCAAGAGACACGGGAAAAGTTGAGTTGACGAAGTAGGAACTCATTGGGTGGCCACTGTTATTGTGCGAGTGTTATGATTTGTTGTGTTTTATAGTCCAAGTGTGTTTTGCCATTACTTTATGTGAGGTTTGGTTTTAGCCGAAGGGGGGTGGCGAGGTGCCAACGTGAGCGAGTAGGGAAACGCACCAGCTGATCATTGTCTGACCAATCCTGAACATCTTAGCCAATAGAGTAGCATTAAGGGAGGGGGACTCTTGTTGTACTGGACGGAATTCCCAATACATAATTCCCATATATAGCCTAAATAGAATTCTATAGGCCTAATTCCAATTGTAGAGATGCAAGTGCGCGTAAAATAAAAAAGGAGAGATGCATGAAGTAACATGCATACTATATGCTAGCACATGGCCTGCTTTTTACAGTCTTCCCAAAAGCGATATTATTTTCTAAACTTACATGACTAAATGTGTTTGTTTTCACGAAAAACTACATATGCAATCTTATAAAAGCACCTTACTTAATCTACTTTTGAGTAAATTTCTAGATATCCAAACTTGAAAAATAAAAATATTTGCAATACGAAGGTCAACAGTAAGTCAGTAAACGTCTTGCCTAATTTACAATGCCTTGCTTTTCAAAGGGTTATTATTTCCCGAATGAACTCAGAAAGAGTATTTTTCTTCACGAATCACATAAACAATTTATGAACATAATTTCATGGTTGTATTTTAGTCTAGTTTATCGTCAATTCAGATAATTAAAACCTTCACAAAAGGAGGAGCTGCAAAAAGTAAACACACAGCAGTAACGGTTCAGCACAACGACCATTGGAATTCGATAGCCTAATCAATTTAAGGAGCATTACGAATAATTTATGGTCCAAGTTAAACTTAGCTTTTCCGATAGGGCTATATAATTTTATTCTTACTTAACATTTTTGTGATTTGAATTGTAGAAAATATTATCCATAAAGTTGCAGAAATCTACAAAAATAAAAGCAGTAAAATTATTTTTAGAGTCGAACTGACATCGGATGTGGCATCTTAAGCACATCAGAATTATTATAACTTTATTTTTGTCAAACGAAATACTTTTCATTGGCTATCGAAAGTACAACGATTGTATCAATATTCACAGTACACAACCCGTGATAAAAACCTAAGCCACATGTTAGCACCAACCCAAAAAGGCAAAGGCCCCATCGTCTTCCTCAGAATTACACTCTTAGAAATAATAACACTATAAAACTGAATGCTTTTTCAGTTTGTTCTTCTTCGGTTTGTTCCTCTAAAATATATGCACGACCCAAAAACTAAGCGTTATCATTTTAAGGCTCTAAGTAGAACTCTTAATAATCCCTTAACCAACCTTTAAGGGTTTTCTTCTAAGAGTACGCAGCCTACATTTATTTACTGGGTTATGCTCTTCCAAACAAACAATGCTTTTCATTCAAGTGACTTCATTCGAAAACAGACATCATCTTGTCAATGCAATATCTTGGACAAGATTCCAATCATAAAATAATCACTGCATGGGCAAATTTGTACATTTCTCTCGTCACTAGATGGCATCACAGAGCAAAAAAAAATAGGCAATTTTGCGCCATTACACAGGACAGTAAAACATCTTTTTGTTTAAGAATTCTGCCTTAAAACAAAACAATCGCAGACATGTAATATTAATGGGTTTCATTACGAGGGACACAAGATAATTAAAACCCATTAAGTAAAGGCTTCATAACGAAAAATATAATAATAAATTCCCTGATTATTATGCATATCTTAACTAATTTCGTGCCTAATTTTAAACCCGAAATCCTAATAAGGTAAGGAATGATTAACATCCTCTGATGGGCTACTTAAAGAACAAACATTCAGGCTACATCCTGAAATACACCGCCACAACTGCAACTAACCGTTCCATCGTGACTAAGCAGTAAAATACCGATAACCAATATTGACCATCATATACTGGAATATGCACGTAGATTAAGTCATTTTCCCTAGAAAGAGGGTAACAGTGTGAGCAATAATGATTCCAAGAAAATGCACCAGAAATCAGCAGAGATCAGCGTCCATCTGTAGGCTACTGTACCTTGAATCACGCGGATTTCTCACCACGCCACATCACTCAGTTTCATGTAATCAGTCCTACTCAGATGTTAAAACGCTATTCTACTGGCCTTCCACTTGTTTGTTGTTTGTTTTTAGAAAGTCTGCATTTTAAATAGTGATATATCTTAGATCAGAAATTTCACAGAAATCCATTTTTGGACGAATAGCCATAAAGGCGCAGTTTAATGTGGTATTCGTGTCTAGGGTTTTTCATCGGTGTCTATAACCACAAACAGTTCAGAAAGATTATTCATTTACAACGAGTGTTTATTTGAGTAATCTGTAAATTGTAATGCATCAAACTATAAGCATGCAATGCCCTTCGTTTAGGCTGTTTAGGGTAATCCAACACAGAGACCAGTCTCAGCTTTAAAGTCTCACTTCAATTCAGCTGCAGTCGTGTTCTGGTTAACCTCCAGTCAAATTTCTCACTGTCTTACAACAAACACTGCCTGTACAAGATAGTAGGCCTATCATCTCGTGGGTTACATAAAACACACACATGCACTGCTTAACATCACAGTGAGGGAGACTGAAGTAGGTCCTACCTTTGTCGTTCATCACAGGTTCGCAGCAGTACTTTCCAAATTAATCTGTATTTTTTTCGATTCTTCAAATCCGTGTGTAATCTAGAAGATCCGACTGGATAACCAAATACACAAAATAAATGAAAGATCAGACATATATTCGCTTTGTGAGCTTTCCATTCACTCTCCCCTGACTTCTCTGAAGGAATCGAGCGTCTACTAGCACTGTCCTGGTAAGCACCAGCCATCTTAAAACACAAATCGATCAAGTAAATTATAGTTTCTATTGCACAGACTAAAAGTAACAAAAAAAACCGTAAACACGAAGACAGAGGTGTTACTGACTGCGCCCTGACCAAAAGAATGCTGCATTATAACCACTTGGGAAATCATAAAAAGTTCATGTTCACAGGGAGCTGATCACGTGACCACGCCTGGCCAATCCCATCGCAGGGTCACACATAAAGTTCTAGCACAAAGTTGTAAATTTTCATAAACAACTGGGAGTTTATTGCTTTGCTCCAACAGTAGCTTGGTGGCCGCCATCTTTTTTTCGTTAAAAAAAGAAAGAAAAGAGTCTACTGGTCTTAAAAACTACTGGATTAAAACAATTAGGCCACAAATTTCCCCGAATTATAAGAAGATGATCATAATGCATAATGAGTCTTCTCAAAATGAACCCACAGAAACAATTGTGCACATATCATTTTATAATGTATAGCCTATATTTATTTCCTATAAAATAATGACTAAATGCAAAGGTAAATAAACCTTGTTATAATGTTTAGGCTTTTGGTTAAAAATACGATCAGATTGGGTTTGGAATAAAGCACTAAAAAGAAAAGGTAATAAGATATTCGTTCGATGCTGCGTTTTTTAAAGAATGTGCAGGCTTCTATACAAAGGGAATAGACAAACGGAAAGTGTAAACCTTTTATAGCTCTAAACATGCCTGGCGGAAACAATGACTTCCTGTAAGAATAAACACTTAGACTATTTCCGACATTTATTGGGGCAATAAAGCAGTATAAGCCAAAAGCGACCTACGGATTATCGAAGAGACTCCCAAAAATAGGCAGTATCTTTTCTGTCGCAAAATACAGGGTTGTCAGCGGTGTAAATGTAAGGAAGCTGTGTAACTTATTAATTAACATTCTTTTTTTATGAATATTTAAGAGCGCCTGTAGTATCACAGGAGTAGCATTGAATATTCTCGAGCATTCCAACTCGGACTGTAGACTATTTATATGTTGGGTAATAGAGAATAAAATGCAATACAGTTTTAAAAACTGCTTATTTGGCTGGTTTCCATGTCTTAATTTTTCCTTATTATATTGTTATTCAGTGAAATTTTGATTGCTAAATAATTACATTTTATTTAATTTACTTACCTCCCAAATAACAATGGCAATTAAACACGTTACTATTTTTCTTTTAATATACACTATAGGATTATGGCTCAAAATATCGAGAGCGACATAAACAAAAATGTATTGAGACATAAACGTGATCGAGACTTAAAAGCTCACCGGAATGAGCACCTGGATATGCATAGTCTATATATTAATTACAATCTACAGACATTCCGTTAATAGCTGTATGTAGCCGTTATGTAGGCCTATCTTTATTTTCAAAGATAGACGAAAGCAACGCACAATCTTCCATTTCATTTACAAAGGCTTAGTTATACAGAAACGAGTATCCGTGGAACAGATTTAGTCATTTATTTTTGTATTTTCGTAAATTATATAGCGCTTATTAAAGTTTTAATAAAATTCTAAGTTTACGGTGTATTTTAGAATGAATGTTATACCTATAGTTTTAACTTTTTAATAGATTTTATGCAGTTATTGTAGTTTTACTTTCTCGGTCAAATATAAGAACCTAAAATGTCTCTAAAACAACAGCATTAATAATAAATTATTGTTGTTGTTGCTGCTGCTGCTGTTACTCTCATTGTTTTATGAACATATGTCTAATTACAAATCACACATTGAGTGCATTATAAATAAAAAATTGTAGGCCTATTGTGAAAATGAACTATTAACTTTTTCAGGTAATGCTCATGTTTCGTAGTTTTGGGGGCATATTAGTTTATTTGTTTTTTGTTTTTGTTTCTTGTGATTTCTTAGTGGGTAGATTAATATAAAACTAATGTTTCTTCTTGGAGATAAATGTTTGCAACTGGATACTATTTAAAGCAGGCTTTTGTGTATGTTGTTGTTGTGTTTGTGTATGTACACTGTTCTCTCGCAGCCTTTCAGATAAGCAGAATCCTTACAGGATTGGGCTTTGCATTTAAGTTAAATCCTCCTTACTGTCTATTAGAATGTCCTGTTTAAAAACGCTCCTAAAGTAAACAGGGTCAAATTACCTTGTTTGGGGGTTTAAGGTTTTATAAGATGAGATCTTTTAGGGTTTTACCATGATGGTATTCTTAGACCCTGACCTATGTGCACTAGCATGACGATAGACTATAAATATTTATGTAAACTAAAAACACTTGTGTAAGTCGCTCTGCATAATGTTCAAAATGCTGTAAATATTAATATAATGTTTTAAAACGTGTAAAAGTGTAAAACCTATGGGTATAGTTGAAAGTGTAATACTTGATAAATAAAAGCCACTAACAGTTTTAATACCACATAACAATTCATAATAACTAAGGTGTAATATTAAAATGAATAGTTTGGGTTTCATCGTTTTTATACCTTATACGCACCAATCATTTGGTATTTTATAGACAAACCTATAGGGTCAGCCTAGAAGATAAACTGTGGGCCTAAGTAATAACTCAGAAGTTGAAAGTTGTAGTGGACCAGTAAACGAGTAAATAGTTGTGTCATCTATTCTGATAACAACACCCTTTTTCTAAGTGGAAATAAAATAACAATTAGAAAAATAATAACAATGAACACAAAGGAATCTTTATTGTACTTTTTTACACATACAGCTGAAAAGACAAACAATAAAAAAAAGACAATAAGACAACAATCAGGTGTTCTCATACATTTACGTAGGACTATATCCAGCGGTGTATGGAGTATTTACAGTAGACCTATAGGTCAGGCATTGTGTTTGCCTCGTAATGGACTGATTCACTGAATTGAGTTAGGTATAGATAGTGTTTATGACATATGATAAGCCTGATTAATCATTGTTCTCATCAGTCAGTAATCACAAGTGCATATTAGGTAGCCTATAGTACTGCAGCAACTGCATCCATTTATTCCCTGATTATACTCAATAAAGTAGCTGCAATGACTAAATAAAATGTTAAGTGTGAATTCGAATTAAAAGTCATGCAGTGGGTAAAGGGGTATCAGTGCAGTCCTTGAGCAATTGTGTGAACATAATAGACGCAACTGAGATATGGTAGTTGGAGTAAGACGTGGGCTTACTTCCCCATACCACAGTGAGCGAGAGCTGGCACATATGCACGAACCCACACACACGCACGCACGCACGCACACACGCACACACATATACACACACACACACCCTACAACTGCCAACTATTAACACTTGGCACTTCTGAGGTAAGAATGCATTGAAAAATGATGCATGAAATGGGCATATATCTACATTTAAATTAATTTATTATCAACAACTAGAATTTTGCCGTTTATTATTATTATTATTATTATTATTATCCCATTGGCGATGATAAAGGAAATACCTCGTTTTATTAGACAAGGCTTAATTAGAGATCAAACATTTACACCGTACATGTCTTAGCGCGATCTGTAATTCACGGAGTTACGCGTCCTCTAAGTCCGCCTCTCCTGGAGTACGTTTTCCTGGGTCATCGACGCATTCGCGTCTCTGCCTCTCAATCTGCTCCTGCTCAGCCCTGCTGCTGGGGAACTTGTCCTTGTTGTTCTCTTTCTTCCACTTCATGCGCCGGTTCTGAAACCAGATCTTCACCTGGCGCTCGGTCAGACAGAGCGCTCGCGACACCTCCACGCGCCGCTTGCGATTCAGGTACGGATTAAACAGGAACTCCTTCTCCAGCTCGAGCGTCTGGTAGCGGCTGTACGTCTGTCTGCCCCGCCTTCGGCCAGTAGCTACAGAAGAAAAGAACACACACTGATGTATGCTGTAGGAAGGAATCTGAACTAATATCAGAAACATGTTCTCTGCAATCTCTTATTTCTTTGCTTTCGTGCCAAAACGTGAGAAAGCCGACGCTCTATCCAGATGGGTGTTATTGCCTAATTCGCCTGTCATAAAAGGTCTAATTGGGGGTAATAAGCAGGCCTACAACTGTTCTTAAGTGTTGTCAATAGATAATGGGGGGGTGTTTCCAGCAGTATCATCTCACCTTGGGGTCGCATCCAGGGGAAAAGCTGCGTTGGGCACGTTTCTGCGCTCTCCAAATCATCACTGATGTAACTTGCTTTTACACTGTAGTCTCCAAATTGGGCTAAATCCGTATCTTGTGTGCCGAAAAAAGTCTGTCTCTGTAAGGCGTCCTGTGCAAAAAGGCTTGCGGCTGGCTCTCCGTGGTACTGACTGTGCTGATACGGTGCGTGGGAGAACGTGGAGGCTCCGTGGTGATAAAACTCCGGAAGCTGGGCGGTGTGTTGAAATGTAGAGCCTGTGCTGGGTCCGTACAGCACAGACGCTCTGCCTGCAAGCTCCTGTGTGTACCCAGAACACTCGTAGTAATTTGGACGCAGGGAGTCGCTTCCTTTGAATTTGTTAAAGAGAGAATTAACGAAATATGAACTCATTTTCTTCTTTGCATCAACTTTCTTAAATAGCTCTCTGAAATATTAGGTCAAACCAACCCTGGCTTCGGAATATCTTAAGCCATACAGTCTACAATGTAGACTAGACTACTATATATGGCAAATATTCACAGCCTCTTCTGAAGAAATTTCCCTGCGAGTGTAATCAAGTAGAATTTTCAGTGATGCACTTTCATAAAATAGTGGTGTTCTTCCCTCCTGCAGAGCTCTGCACAATTGTTTTGTATTTTCAGTCTCACTGATTCCTTTTTCATTGGTCCCGTCATTTCTAAACAGACAACAGTGCGCTGGTGAGAGCGGAGTGAACAGGGAGATAATGGAATAGGAGCGAAGGAGATGTGATGTGTGGGTAGAGGGGAGGTAGAGGGAGGGATGACACTGTTGGAAAACAATTTCAGTGGCGAGGGCTCATAGGACACACAAAATTCATAGTCTGTAACCACAAAACCAAAAAGCTATTTTCTTATTATAGCGTGGTTAGCCTATAGCTGTGCTCATATTTAGACTACACATTTGGCTTAAAGACATACAAATGTTAAGAATAGTCACTGAGTTGGAAATTTACTCAAGTAATATCATATCAAGTAACATAAAATCGTGACATATGGGCGTACACACGTATGATGCAGACTCTCAAAAGTAATGTAGGATTTCAGACGCTTGAAGCCTACACTGCAAAGTATTTTAAACACTGAATATTCCAGTTTCAACCAAGACTGGTTTAATCAGGAAACCCTTAAAGCCAGAATGATTTAAAACCAAGCGTGGTTAGGTTTACCGTGACATAAATCAATGATAAAAGTTATAAACTTAGAAATACGCCATTATATATTCTGTACACTTACTAGCCTAATAAATAACGATATCCATTTGTTTTGTATTAAACTGATCATACATTAAAATGGCAATTTACACCAAGTATTATTTATTAGGCATTTTATTTGGTAAACAAAATCTCAGCCTGACCAAAATCTTATCCCAATATCGTAAATACCAGTTCCAGTTAGAATTCGGCGCTTTTCATGATCTTAAAGTGAGTTATTGGTGTGTTTTACTGTTATTCGAGGAAGAAAATTCGATTTCATTTGATGTTCATTTGTTGTCTTTAAATAATCGCCATTAACTTGCCTACATTTTAGCAGGAAAATGCTTTATCTCTGGACATGAATTTAGATCAATGCTGCCGCTATGTGATGAGAACTGGTAGTGCATTCAGTAGGTGAAATGGAAACGCACATCACCACTACGGATTAAAGCTTTTCTACAGATTGTGTACATTATTCTTGTATTCGTTTTTCGGGTTTGATTTTTCCCTGTTTCAGAAGACAGGAAAAACATAATTAAAATCTTTATAACAATGTCTTTATAATTCCAGCCATAGAAAACAGGAAGCTGGCAGTGCCATTTTAGATCCAAGTTGTAGTGAGTAAACCCCTTAACACAACCCCAAGAATTACCCTTCTGTTAACTAGTATTTTCTTCCTGTTTGCATTGCGTGGGATATTATACTGTATGGTGATTTTTTTTGTGTGTGCTATAGCTAGGACTTGGGAGAGAGGTTGCCACAAAAGTCTTTCTAATGGCAAGTATGACTTTTTTGGATCCAGTTTGTTCTTGTATCATTTGTAGAGGTTCCAGTTTATTATCGAGACTGGACATTTTAAGTCTCTCCAAAACCAGTTAATTTCAAAGGTAGCTGCCCTGGAAATAGGCAATGATGTGGAGTTTAAGCTCCCGACCATATTTCCACCTTATTCAGTTTTGACCTAATAGTAAAGGAGTTTTATAGCGTGAGTTCGTTCTCAGTCACTAGTCTACAATCTTTTCTAAGCCCTGTTTATTCTGACAGTGTTGGGTGAATTACTCTCTGTCTCTTTCTGAGGCGGTCAGCCAGTGAGAATAAGGCTTTGAATGTGGTTTTATAGCTGCTCGAAGGGTAGACGCCATCTTGAGATCAATTTCTCACGCAGTATATTTGTATGGAGTTTGAATGCACCCTTATGTTCATACATAAATAACCATGATTTTATCTACTGGATGACATTCAGTAAAAGAAGAAAACTTCTCGTTATTATCTTTGTTCCTGCTGCATATTTGATCATTTCGTCTGCAATAGACTGTACACGTGAAATACACGTCGCGACGTCGTACTCGGGAAATTCAGCAGGCATTCCTGCAAAAGACTTTACTGCACCGCTATCTGTCCCGGGCACCAAGAGCACACTGAGAGTTTGGCAAGTTAATAAGCCTACATTCAACTTCTTCGTTATTGTTCTCTTGTTACTTGAATTGCCAATAGATTACGGACAGTGAACAAATTTTTTTTGTCTAGTTTTATTTTT
>JAOTRJ010000055.1:14240429-14253148 GCA_028564905.1 Leptodoras praelongus
GTTATTGTTCTCTTGTTACTTGAATTGCCAATAGATTACGGACAGTGAACAAATTTTTTTTGTCTAGTTTTATTTTTTTATAATAATAAAAGTATTATTATTATTATTATTATTATTATTATTATTATTATTATTATTCACAAACGTTTAATGAACTGCTAATTTCAGTTTGAACTTCAAAAAGGTTAAATAGTACCTGATCCTTAAAAACACCAATTTACTGTGAAAAGCAGGAAAACGTTTAACAGCTTCAAATTTGTACACGGTTTTCAGCACCAAATGACCATAGAATCTGCTAGATTCTCCAAATGTTTTATAAACACTATAAGTTTTTAGTGTTAAATATGACTTATTACTTATTCATTTGTCTTACATCTATTTACTACAAGTGAGCAACTTGATTTTGAGAATTGTATGTGCGTCTTCACTTTGAGAAAGATTATTTAGAGTTTTCTACCAAGCATGGGTTAAAGAAGAGCTGACTTAAATCTTGATAAGTATCAAAAGAGATTAGCTTCCTTGGCTTTTTGGATCCTATCCTTTGGATTTGTTAGTATTAGATATTACTGTTTAAAAATAGAGACGAAACAGAGGTTTCCAAAATATGTCTAGCCTATACTATAATTTCGTTAATAATAATAACGATAATAATAATAATAACGCAATACTTCGTTAATCTTAATCATACTGTCAAAATTTGTCAGACAACCACAATTAAAACAAGATGATGAAAAGACAGTAGCGGGCTACCAGCTCTGCAGAGAGAAATGTAGTGTGGGTCTGATGGATCTGTGCATGGCACCACGGGGAAATCTAAAATCTAAAATTTGTAGGCAGACACTCTGATGGGCTTTTGGGAAAATTTTACGGGTGTACACTTCCAGGCACTATGAGTGCACAATAATATAATTTTAATTTTCACCAAATTAAAAAAGACCCGTACGTAGTGCTTCAAAGAATTTCAATTAACGAGAGGTGTGTTCATAAGCTACACTTTCTGTCTCATTTAATCTCATTTCTGATATGGAGCAAAGAAAACAGTTGTACTGCAGCAGACCCTAAAACGCAATCTTGATGCCAGTGCATGCAGGGAACGAACACGGGTGCATGAAAAAGGACTACAGATCACAGCTTACAAACAAAAGGTGAAATATACCATTAACTCAGGAAACCTGAGGGATTTTCTTTCGACTTCTCCAATATTTTCTGTCATTAATCCAAAACTTTCATCCAATACAGATTATCGCTTTGTAAAAGAGAATGTCTCCTTATATCACAGTTGAGTCATGATCAGTTATTTTCCGCTCCATCTGCAATTTTGAGGAATTAATTCACTAGGTTTAAAATCCCATATCGGCATATCCATATTTATACATCCCACATTTATATATATAAGTATTTGCCAAAACTGAATGAAAATATTCCTTTTTTTATTTAATCGCCGTCTTCTAATGTCACTGGCCCTATAATTCTAATTTTGGCTTCTAAAACTACAAGACAGGACGTGGAGACTTTAATATTAAGAAAGAAGCAACAGTACAGTAACCGTTTATTTGGCCATCTAATTTGGCTAAGAATTAAAGTTTAAGTTGATTATATGATCAATGACATCAATATTTATTTACATTTCTCAAATCAGCTTGTGTTACCATTATGGTATGTGACCAAAATAATCTTTACTTCACTGGAAGAGATTTTATTATTTTTTTTATTTATTTATTACGTTATTTTATTTTTTATCTATTTATTTATTTATTTGCTATCACAGTAAACATAATCACTTTCTAATACAAAGATCCTAGCACATATTGATGACATGTAGGGTGGGATTTTATTAGTGCCACCAACAAAAATGGCAAAAGATCCATTAATTCAAAGGTTCCAGAAGACCAAATAATGATTATATGGTATTGCTCAAAAAGCCTTATTGTTATTTGTTTACACACTACTAAGACGTTTGTTAGCTCACATGTACTTTAGACTAAAAAAACAAATAAATAAACATAACAGCAAATTTGTGCCCCACAGTTCCACATGTAAAAGACTTATTTAAATATTTTCCTTTGCTTCGGGCTCAGAATATATGATGGCTTGCCTATAATTGATTTATATTTTATTAAAATAAATATAATATTTTGAGCAAAACAATAAAATAAAAGAATAAATAAACAGGTCATTTATAACCAGTCCATCTTATACTCCAAAATCAAACACAGAAGACTTTGCATTTAAACCTGAACAAAGAAAATCCTAGACTCTCGTGTACACTGAAATATATTTTGATTTCATATACATATACTGATTAGGAATTAAAATACTGCACAGAGTGAACCTTAGGCATGGCTGCTGAGCAGCAGGGTATTCCACATCAGTGGCTGTGTCCTTGTTGAGAATTTTTGCAGTAGCCTTTGTGAAGAGTGCAAGAGTGGCCTGGACGTGGGATAAGAGGTGCTGAAGTAGAGACGATGAACAGATTCTGCAAGGCTTTACGGTCAGAGGATATGGGAGCACAACACAGTTGCCTTGAAACCAGCTGTTGCATAGTCATTATTGAAGTCCGGTTCCTTGACTCCAAAAAGCATGATCTAATACTGCCCTGTCTGGCAAGAGGGCTAGTAACTGGCAGACAGAACAAAATGAAATGCTTACATATAAAGGTGAAGTTACTGCAAAACATTTTTTCATTTTATTTCAATTCAAGTTCTAACTGTATGAGCAAAACATTTAAAACATTTTAAATTTGCTTACTTGTCCATGGTACACGATGTGCACTAGCCCCCCTCCTGTGATCTGGAAGTGCTTGCTGCTCAACATCTGATGCGGTTGTCGTTTCCAGGTCGATAAGTTGGAAACTGTTTGGCTCACTCAGTACCGACCGTGGAGGCCTCCAGTCACGCAAGGTCAGCGGTGTGCAGTGCTGCATGAGGTGGGAGTGCAAATACTGCAGACATGACTTGTCTCCTGGAGGAACTTGCCTCTGTCTCACAGAACAGGGTAGTTTATGTTTCCAAAGCTCTGTTAAAGAACCCAACTGGACAGATATACAAATGCACATCAGTTTCAAATAACCAATGCTAGATAAAGACAAAATAAATAGATAAAACAATAACAATACAAATCGCATTTCCAGAAAACTTGACACTTTCAATAAATCTGTAATTTGTTAATTCACTTGAACCTTTATTTAACAGACAAAAAGACAAAGAAAAGGTTTTCAGTGATGAACTTAATTCTGTTTGTTAAATCTAAACAACTTTAGAAACTGATGCCTGCAACACACTCAAAAATAGCTGGGACAGATATGGCCACTGGGTCACATCACCTTTTCTTTTAATTATAGTTTTTAATCATTTGGGAACTGAAAATATGCATTGTTGCAGTTTTGCAAGTGGAATTTTTGGCCATTCTTTTTGTATGCATCAATTGAGCTGCTCATTTGTCTGTGGTCACTGTTGTCTGATTCACTTTTTCATGATGAGCCATATATTTTCAATAGGAGACCAATCTAGACTGCAGGCAGGCCAGTCAAGCACTCACTCTATGTCTACAAAGCCATGCTGTTGTAACTCATGCAGAATGAGGTCTGCCATTGTCCTGCTGAAATAGACATGGAGTTCCTGGGAAAAGACGTTGTCTTGACAGCAGCATATGTCTCTACAATATACCAATATAATCTTCTGCTACAAATGGTACCTTAACATATATGCAGATCACCCATGAAGTGAACACTGATGCACCCTCATTCCATCACGGATGCTGGTGTTTAAAGTGTTAACACTTTTCGTTGTTAACAGTCTAGATGGTCTTTTTCATCTTTGGCACATGAAGTCTGAAATCCATTTTCCCAAAAACAAACTGAAACATGGATTTGACTACCACAGAACATGTTTTCATTGTCTTTCGTTCTCAGATGGCCCAGAGAACTCGCTAATGTTTCTGCACAAAATTAATATATGGCTTCCTCTTTGCATATTACCGATTCAGGTTGCTTCTTGCTGCAGAGGCTGACTGCGTTAAGTGACAATAAGTTTCCAAAGTTCTCCTGAGCCCCTGTGGCTTTGTCTATCATGGCAGAATGATGGTTTCTCTAACATTACCACCTGAGGGCTCTATAGTCACAGACATTAGGCAACAGTTTCTGCCCTTGGTCTGTACACACCAAGATTTCCCCTGACTCCTTGAACTTTTTCATGATATTATGAAACTTGTGCTGAGAAACATTGTATTTGAACTGATTGAAAATTATCTCACAAAGTGAGACTAAGCCTTTTATCTTTAATCTTGATGACCTCACCTGCTACTAGTTAAACTGCTAATTGTGGAACCTTCCAGAACAGCGTTAATTGTATAATATTTTCAGTCTTATTATGCCCATGTCCCCAATTTTTTGAGTGATTTGCAGACATCACACTCAACAATCACATTATTTTTTATATTTACAAAGTACAATTAGGTCTGTCAGTGAAAACACTGAAAACGTTTTCTTTGTATTTTTTTTATCAGTTTTATTGCATTTATTAAAAGTGTCCCAACCTTTCTGGAAATGAGGTTGCAATAATAATAATAATAATAATAATAATAATAATAATAATAATAATAATAAAAGTATACATTTCAATCTAGGTCCAGTCATTTGTCTGTCTATAATATTCAGGATTCTATCTTTCTGATGTTCTCATACCTTGTTGCTACTGTGATGTGTGTTGTTTAGAAACATTTACCTGTTTATGTGGGTGCTTGTTGGCATCAGGCTGTGACTGGACACCGTGTAGCAACTGATACACCTGATCAACCACACCCAAGTCCCGCAGCAGGCTTTTTCGTTGGAGGAGTGCATTAACTCGTTCCGTCTCCTCTGCTTCCTCTTCTTTTGAAATATCCATAAACAAGGAAGTAATTCCTGCTGATGTTGAAAGAGGGGGCATGGACTGGGGCTATAGAAGAATCCAGGAATTGACAGGATATCAGCTGTGGCTGAACTTGACATTTTTTAAAACTTTATAATAAACAGAACTGGATTGCTTTTTCTCTTCAATGAGACATGCTCATGTAACGTTACATTTTTGCCCCCTCTTGTGGTCTATCAATGTAACACCACTGTGACTGATACAATGAAATCAAATGGAAATAAACATCTATTAAAATAAACTTCTCTTACCTACTAGTCACAAAATAAAGTTGTTTATTCAGATAAATAAACAGAGTAGCATGATAAAAGTTGACTCACATCTTGTTCAGAGCTTGGTTTTGAGTATGTTTGTACTTTGCATGGTTTGGCTCTTTCTCCTGCAGATTCTCCTTGTAGGTCCTTGTGATTGCCTTTATGCTTTCGTTCTTTCTGCTCCTGCTTCAGACGCAGCTCCTGCAACTGCTGCCTAGATGCATACATATACACACACACACACACACACACACACAATAAGTCAACACTGACATTAAATATCTTACACTAAGAAAGGCTTCATCTATTTGTGAAGAGGTGTGAACGCATTAATACTAAACATAGACCTAGAACACTCCTCCCTTGCTTTAGAGGCTGCAGTCTCCTGGAACAGAGAGCTGCTGTGTTTAAAATATTTCTCATATTTCTCTGCTCCTTCTGTGGGGTAGATCGGACGGAATCCTCCAAGGTGATTTGCTTCATATCTCTGCATCTGGTCCATATTGGCAGCCTGGGCCTGGCGCAGTTCCTCATTTCTGATCACAGAACAGTACAGAAGCCACACAGAGACTAAGTAAATATAACAGAAATGTAAATGTATACATAGTTGTGATACTTTAGTACTGTTGTACTAGTTACAGCTTACAAAGTGAAGAACACACATACACATTTTTAATGATATTATTATTCTGGCATATGTGAATATTGTCATCTGTTTTGCTGTGAATGTTTATTGTCACAGTAGCTGAGTGTCAAAATGACTCTGAAGAACCTGGACTCTCTGGAGCGATTCTGTTGTAAACGCTCTTTCACCCTACGCTTCTCCTCTTCTATGATCTTCTTGCGATCACATGCCCCCAGGTTAATCAGTACCAATGTGTCATACAGCAAGCCGTCCTTTACCTCACGGTCCAACTGAGAGTCAGTGGTGAAGCTAGGAGAATGATTGACCTATACAGGCACACAAGTAGGTCAAATATGAATGTATACAAATAATCATATCATATAAGGCTATAAATATAAAACCAGACACACACACCTAGAGAATGTAGCACAGGCAAGAGTCAGAACAAATCACTGATACTTATTATATTGATTAAGACTTTCAATAGAAACTCCACCTCCAGCAGCCAGGGCTTGAGCTTGTGATCCAGCAAGACATCAAAGCCCAGGATCTCAAAGCAGGCATTGGCTGCTGCATGGTTGGGGAAGCAGGTGTGGTAGTTGTGCTTGAGAACAGGATGAGCTGAGATGAGAGTCTTAATGATCACATCATCAATATCTGACCAAGCTTTCTGTGGGTCATAACCGATTGACTGAAGATACTTGTTGAAGGCTGAAAGCTTCCTGTGAAAGAATTATTATTTTAAAAAAAGAAAACATGGACATTTTCTGAACTGAGAAATGGTGCATTTAGTTTTTAAGTGCATGTAAATGTCTTTGTTTATTTAGATAAAAATACACTACCGTTTGCTTCCCCTGTCATCATCATGGACAAAATTCTCACTGTGCTTGTTGATAGCATAGTTAGTCAGGTGCATGCAAACATCATCCTTCAAGGACAAGGTTGGTGTGACACAGAGAAAGCTTTCTTAAGCAATACCAATTGAACATTACGTAATATTTGATACTTAGTGATGAGTTTATTTTTACTGTAGTATAATAAGCACTGCTAATAGAATTTCCACTTTCACTATTCCCAAATCTTTGCAAACATAGTAAACTTTTATTTGATTGTGTTTGAGTTACAGTATATCTGCTGTCTCTTACCATGGTGGAAATGGTGGGCTCACTGTACTGGTTGGTGCAGAAACGTGCTAGTCCTTCATTGTACACAAAGATGCGTAAGGGATTACAGCTGGTCACCAACACATAAATGCGTAAGTCAAACTTGAATTCGTCAATTATAAACGGCTATGGAAAGAAAGGTAATAGGTTCAAAAATCAGAAAATGCCAGATTGATTCAAGTGTATGACATACATTAAAATAGTTTGGCCGGGAATGACCATGTGTATTACCTTGGATATATACACCTGGCAAATCATGTGTTCACCTGGTCGGATGTCTTTGCTAGACTTGCTGAGAAAGATACCGCGACCTTGGCAACCCGATTCTGGTTTGCAAATATAGGTTTTATTCTTTTTGGCTCTTGTGTAGGCTTGAAAATCACTGTAACTGAAGCATATGAGTAAAAATGATAAAGCCAGTGTTGTTAGACAATAAGAACATGCCAGCATTAGGTTCACTGATGTTGTGAATATACTGTAGTGTTAATACTCCAAGCAAAGCACTTACTCTGCAGGAAGGCACCAAGTGCGGGGAAAGATATTATAGTCTTTTGGAAATAGCTTCAACATACGGTTCAGATTTCTCGCAAGAAGGTCTTTCCTACATATCTCATTCATTCCTGGAAAATGATTGATTTTCTGCACAATGGAACCAAACATGGGTAAAATCAATAAAGTAAAACAGGTGAGACAGTGAGAGGACAAAGATTAAGTGTAATTACCTGATATTGCTTCATTTCCATGACTCTATCCAAAGAGACTGAAAAATCAGTCCAAAGTAAGGTCCAGTCTTCTCCTTCCCCAGCCTCTCGTAGGCCATATCTGCGGGCAGCACGGCGCACTAACAGTAACAAGAAAAAGCAGTAACTTAAGTTGTCATGGTATCATTGTATGCAGCTATAGTCTAAGGTTGTTATCAAATACATAATAATAATATAATATCAAAAACAACATACTCATGAAACTCACCACTCTCATATTTACAGTTAGTGAGATTGATCCACGATCATCTGAAAAAAAGGAGGCAGGCAAACAGACAGACCTGTGCATTGCTCAGAACAAAGTAAAAACGAGCTACTGCATACTGAAATGACAATTGCAATTTATGCAGTGATTTCTCATTCTTATTGTTTTTCTGCTACTGACGGTTGTACCACTAACACTGTGACACAGCAACTTAAACAAAAGCCTGCAGTAAACAGCTGACCTCTTCTTCCTTTTCTTCTTCTTCTTGCTTCCAGCAAGGTTTGAGGTACAGATGTCAACATGACTGTCACTGCCCCAGCCCTCCCCCTCCTCCTCTGCATTGGGCTCACACTGAAAAGAGTCCTGGACCTCTGGACCCTCTACAAAAGAGCCCATGCTCAGAGGCTGAAAGTGAGACAGAAAAAGTGTTAAATAAAATACCTGTTAAGAATATAAATATGATGAGCCATTTGTGGTCAGGAGTTTACATTCACTTATCATGGACATAGATGTTATGGCAATATTTGGCTTTCAATTTTTTTTTTTATACACTGTATTGCCAAAAGTATTCACTCACATATCCAAATAATTTAATTCAAGTTTTCCAATAACTTCCATGGCCACAGGTGTATAAAATCAAGTGCCTAGGCATACAGACTGCTTCAACAGACATTTGTGAATGAATGGGTCGCTCTCAGGAGCTCAGTGAATTCCAGTGTGGCACTGTGATAGGATGCTGCCTGTGCAACACGTCCAATCAAGAAAGTTCCTTGCTACTAAATATTCCACAGTCAGCTGTCAGTGGTATTATAACAAAGTGGAAGTGATTTGGAATCACAGCAAGTCAGCCACAAAGTGCTAGGCCACATAAAATGACAAAGCGGGGTCAGCAGATGCTGAGGCGCATAGTGTGCAGAGGTCACCAACTCAATCGCTACAGACCTCCAAACTTCATGTGGCCTTAAGATTAGCTCAAGAACAATGTGTAGAGAGCTTCATGGAATGGGTTTCCATGGCCGAACAGCTGCATCCAAGCCTTACATCACCAAGCGCAATGCAAAGTGTCGGATGCAGTGGTGTTCTCTGGAGTGACAAATTACGCTTCTCCATCTGGCAATCTGATGGATGAGTCATTGTGCCAAGTGTAAGGTTTGGTGGAGGGGTTGTTATGGGGGTTATTATGGTATGGGGTTGTTTTTCAGGAGGTGGGCTCCCAGTGAAAGGAACTCTTAATGCTTCAGCATACCAAGAGATTTTGGACAATTTCATGCTCCCAACTTTGTGGGAACAGTTTGGGGATGGCCCCTTCCTGTTCCAACATGACTGCACACCAGTGCACAAACCAAGGTCCATAAAGACATGGATGAGTCAGTTTGGTGTGGAAGAACTTGACTGGCCTGAACAGAGTCCTGACCTCTGAATGAGAGGATGAATTAGAGTGGAGACTGTAATATTCCAAAAGCTTAATGTTAGCCTTTTTTATCCATTCCACATTCCACAACTAGCTTTGATGTGTGTTTTGGGTCATGGTTCTGTTGGAACAAAGTTTCCACGGTCTAGCTGACAATTTTACGTAATACTGATTAATTTTACAGTCATCTTCCTTCTTCATTATTCCATACCCTTTGTAAAAGGTAGCAGCTCCACTAGCATCAAAAGCATGATGCTTCCACCACCATGCTTAACAGTCGGTGCAGTGTACATAAGGTTGAATGCCTCACCTTTACTCCTCCAAACATAACTCTGGTCACCAAACAACCCATCTTTGTCTCATCTGACCTTCCTCCAGAAGTTTTTTTTAGTAAGCAGCAAACTGTAGTCAGCATCTCAGTCCACTGAGATATAAAACTTGCTTGGCAGTAGACAGTGACACTGGTGGTCCAGCAGCTTCTATTTCATGGTAGGCCTGTGTCTTGGTGGTTCTTGGGTTGTTCCTGACCACCCAAACCAATTTCCTCTAGCTGAAGGTGACAGTTTGGGTCTTCTTCCAGACCTTGACAAAGTGATGCCGCCTCCAAATAACTTGTATACATAATTGAACTGATTGTCTTGGAATCTGCAGGTGTTTAGAAATGACTCCAAGAGACATTTCTGACTTCTGTAAATCTATGATCTGCACTGGGCTCCTTGGACTTTGACCCACTGCAGGGTGTGTGTGTGTGTGTGTATAAATTTTGTATGTATATATTTTACATTTTTAAAGAAATCATAGAAAGTCCAATATTGATATGACAATCATGTCCATAATGAGTTTATGTAAACCTTCAACCACAACTGTAGGCGAATGGTGATAAAACAGCTCGTGAAAATGTTCTGTTACAAGTTACATGCTAACATTAAATATCAATTAACTAGGTTATTAGTATGGCTTGTACAATGCAAAGAGAAGAATAGTATTATGTGACACTTTCCTTTTTTCCCCTAGAAACACTTTTACAAGAGTGATCATGAACAGAAGAAAATAAATACACATGAACATGCACAAACATCTTGACCTGAGTTGACTAGAGTTACAAAAGGTTGTCGAGGGACGTCCCAGCAAGCCGCGGGAGGCTTGGGTGCTAGGTAACTGTATTTCGATCCAGTGATCTGGATAACCCTGACCTTGGCTCTTGAAGTACCTGACCTAACACAGGGATAATATTACTACTGAATATTCTGGTTTGTTTTAAAACCTGTGTAACCTGTTTCTATACCAATTTCTCTAATACATTACCAAGTATCTTAAAAAAAGGAAAAGCTACAAACACAGGTAACAAGGCTTGCTTCATTGCACAATCTATAAACAAGACTAATGTTAAATTGATCAAACATTACACACTTACCTGTGAAGTGCCTGGGAACAGGAAGGCAGAAGCCTTTCAAGCAGCTCGCAAGTTACTTTTTTGTACACATCAGTTGTTTCTGTTTATCAGCTTATGCTGTTTTCTCTGTGGGGAGGCATATACTCGGCAGTGGTGGAAGAAGTATTCAGATTCTTTACTTAATTAGACCCAATACAACCACAGAATATGTACAAGTAAGAGTCCTACTTAAGAAAAAGTACATAAGCATATAAAAAGTATATGACTTTTTGGTGAGACATTTAATCATTTGAATATTTACTGAAATGAAACTATGTTAGATGTTTACAGGGAAAAAAATATTTGATGGAACTGTTAACATCTCATAGACATCTGATCTGTGAAACGTGATTCTACTACACCCTACGTCAGAAGCCAGAAAGGTTGGAAACCACCGGTTTAATGTTCAACAATGTGCTGTGTTTAAAAAGCTTGTTACTGTGTAAAATCTTCATCTTAAAAGTGACCAGTTCTTGAAGCTGTCATTAATATGTAGTGGAGTAGAAAGTACAGTCTTTCCCTCTGAAATGTAGTGGAGTGGAAGTAAAATGGAAATATAAGTCAAGTATCTTAAAATTGTACTGGAGTATAGTATTTGAGTAAATTTACTTTTCAGTAAAGTTACTTTCCACCACTGATCCTGTGCCACATGACTGAACTGCCACATTCATACATTCACATAGTCCCAGATAAAAATGAACATTGTTAATGTTAAGATGAACACTCATACCAAAAGCCTTATGACAAATTAGACAAGAGGAGGAAGGATCCTTTATATTCATCCAGCATATTTACAGAAGTCATAATACTGAAGATTATCTGTGTGTCATTAAACTGAGAAATCTCCAGTAAATAAAATGTAGGTACAAACACAAACGGGCAAACTGGTGGTGACTAGACTTAGCCTAAGTAGTTTGTGGTAAAAACTATTTTGTCCATTAGCGTCCATTCCAGCAATGAACGAAACAACAATTCATCACATGTTCTTGCCATAGCTTTAACGGTTTATAACGTCTTGCCGTAGCCTACTGTTACTTTATACACCATTGCAAAATACTCACAAGCAGAAAGAAAAAAGTTTTTTTTAAGTATTTTGTCACAGCACAAATAAACAACATACCTGGATTCACATCCTCGGTGGTATAATAACAAACACCACGGGCTTCACCCACGCATATGGCGTATACACAGTTACTATAGCAACAGATCCACGGGTTGTAAACCGAGTAGCCAGGAGTTAGCTAACACAAATGAATGGAGATAACAAATGTATTAAAGACCTATATATATACACACACACCTGCCTTCACTGAACACAGAATCGCATAAGCAGAACAAACCGTGAATATTTCTGAGTCCGAGCGCGCGCAGAGCTGTCCTATCACTCTCCAAGCACAAATAACTCGCATGCTGATTGGTTTGGGAAATTAAATATAAAAATATCAACACTCATATCAAGCATTTCAATACAAATGTTTTGAACATCTACTGTATTTCCAGTTGACGCACTTATGATGAGAATTCCGGTTCAGTTAGTCAGATCATAATTACAGATAATAATTGCACATGAAGTTCGAATAATTTAAGCATTTGTGAAATTAAAGACACAAAAGAAAAAGTGCACTACTTAACATCCATAAAATTGGTCAATTTGATTACTTGTGTGTGTTTGTGTGATTCATCACATTTTTATACCTAAAAGAAATCAACAAATAAATTAAATTCTACAATGAATAAGTGGAAAATAATTTATTTCAAATAGATTGAGTTTAAAAGTTTCATTTTGTCATGCTAAGCCCCATCATGGACTGATCCACTCTGTCATCTTTTCATTTTTAAATAATAATTCAATCATACCGGGCGGCACGGTGGCGCAGTGGATAGCACAGCAAGAAGGACCCGGGTTCGATCCCCGGGTGGGGCGACCTGGGAAATTTCTGTGTGGAGTTTGCATGTTCTCC
>JAOTRJ010000055.1:14276749-14287278 GCA_028564905.1 Leptodoras praelongus
CGCCCCACCCAGGGATCGAACCCGGGTCCTTCTTGCTGTGAGGCGACAGCGCTATCCACTGTGCCACCGTGCCGCCCCCCACCATTATTATTATTATTATAATAATTGTTCTATACTTCCAGGTTTCGTTATTATATAAAATAAATAACTACACTGAATATGAATATATTAATGAATACATTAATAACTCCTAAAAATCCTACAAATCTTCCAGGAGGACAGACCACTTTACTTACCTAAGGAGGCATCATCACTTTCATCTCCCTCAGTCTCTTCCTCTTCTTCATCTTCAGATCCCTCTGAACCCTCTGAGGACTCTGGGGATTCTTCAAAATCAGACACATATGCTCCTTTGTACTTCTCTAGTAGCTCTTCCATACTCATCTCACCTGTGGATCAGGTATGCAACATATAAGTGAAGTCAAAACACTCATCCTACAACTAATCCTAAATGGAAGGGAGTTAAAGCTTTATGATTAAATTAATTTATATACAACATAACATAAAGGACACCCAAAAAGTCTGTTATACTGTGAAGGCATTATGTTGGCCCATTTGTTCTCTTAGAAGAAAGGATATGAACAAATCAATACAAGACTATTCTGACTGATAAACCATTTCTATCCTGATGAGAATAGCATGGATTCAGGATGGCATGCCATAATCCCCAAGGAACCAGGGCTTACTGAATGGCTTGATAAATATGAAAATGGTGGAAATCTTTTGCTATGACCATCATAGTGACTAGGTCTCAACCCAACCAGACACCAAGGGGAGATGCTGGTCCTGTGTGACAGTACCATTCCAACAACATTTAAAATCTGTGCTAGGGCATACTGAAGCTGTTGCTTGTGGTTGCCCATTTCAACCTGTCACCTGTCTCTCTTTTTTTCACGAATAAATACATTTAACCAAATTAATCTGTTGTCTATAACCCCCTCATTTTAAGCCAGCTGCCAGATCTTTTGAGAACACCCGCTTTCATAAAGTCAGAAGGCAGCAGAAGGGAGACTATCCTACTTCTGTGTATGTAAACAAACATGCATGTATGGCTACTGAATCAAACTCAAGTTACCCTCATCAAAACTGGGCGAAACCTTTAACAGCTTGTTTGAATGTTCATATATTTTTTTTATCAGAGCTGCTGTTTTTAAAACAATAAGACCAACCTTAAATATATATATATATAAACAAACATTGATTACCCTCTCTATTCAAGTCTTCAATTTCCTCTGCATGGTCTCCATCTCCCTCAATCACCTCCTGGGCTTCAATAGTGTCCTCCACATCTTCCGCTTTGAAGGTTGAGAATATTTACATAACCATTTAATTAAGTGGTGACGTCTCTTTAAGATATGCACATGGATAATATAATGAAAAAAAGTAATATGGAAAGTCACACTTACCATCTTCCTCATTAGCTGAAAACTCTTTATCCTCATCTTCAACTGTAGAGGAAGAATCATCTGAAGCTTCCTCCTCAGATGCAGAGACCTGCATGAAAGTCATGATTCACTGTGTAAACATGTCTAACACAGACAGCAGGAACTAAAGAGCAGTAAGAATGAGGTGAAGATTGTTGCTTGATGGTAATAGTTCTTGCATTACCTGGGGGAGAGTGAGCGTACTGAGTAGCTGGTCCAGTGGCAGTGTGCTCTCCTGCTTCAGCATCTCAATCTCCTTTCTCTGGGACTCTGCATCATTCCCATCCTGTTGCTCTTCTACCTCAATTGTCTCTTCGTCATCTTCCTCCTCACATGGAGGCTCGAAGTCGATATCTATAAAGGACAAAGGAAAAACATTTAACGCACAGAAGCCAGTTAGTTTGCGCCCTGTAATACATTGCAGATCCATTTTCTCACCATCTTCTTCAGGTGCATTAAGCTGAACGTTTCGGGAAGGAACGGCGGTAGGGGCTACAGGTGTGGCTTGCAGGGACTGACTAAGCAGGTCAGAGTAGCGCTCCGTTTGGCCAACAATGAAATCCAGCTGAAGATCCAGGGCCTTCTTACGTTTCTCGTCAAGCCGAGACTGTTGTTTGTACTGCACGACCTGTGTGTAGTAAACACGAAAGAGACCAACAAATAAACATGCTGGATAATAAATGAGTCTTAGAAAAAGACAGATAAGTTAATTCAATAACATAACATGGTCCAGCTTTTAGAATATCAAATTGAGCACAATTATCTAATAAGTCACCTTCTCAACACTGCTCCAAAAAGCACGGACTTCCTTTGCAATGGATGCAGCGATCCTCCTCAGTTTGGCATGCTCTTCACGCTTCGCTCTCTCCTCTTTCTGCCGTAGCTCCTCATGGTGCCGCATCACCATCCGTACCACCTACCACCAGACATCTCAATTTATTCAGACTGAACAATCCATGAAATATGCTTTATATCCAAATATAGATAAAATACTTAATAAAAAAATGTAATAAACAAATCAACTTCAAATAAGTTTACTTTTCTGGCCACGCCTCTTTTCCAGCGCCTCTCCTGTGCAAAATCAGCAGAAAGCCACTGCATCTCCTCACAAAGATAATCCCAGTGCACCTTGGTCCGGAGTGGCTCAGCAACACGAGATAAACGTTTTAGGGACCAGAAGCCCTCACGTTTCAGTGCAAGTGTCCGATGCTCAATCTCTGCTTCCTGGGGACACATTGAAATACTTATCAATATCTTTCAAACCAATGCAATACCCTTGAAAGAATCAACTCTCGTATGCTTATTTTAACAAGTAATCAAGAACATAAAAATATTGCACTTACATGTTTGGCCAGCTCTGCCATATCAGTGTGCTTCTCTGAGCGAGGCCGCTGGAGTGTATGATCTGACTGAGAGGTTCCACCAGAGTTCTGGGGAGAAGGTAGAGAGTGTTTGCAGTCTACAGATGAGGAAGCAGGAGGCGGTGACGGGGTACGAGAGGTGGAGGGAGTGGAGCTAGATGTACCTCTGCCTGCTATCCACTGGCGAACCTGAGGTAAGGAAAAAAAAAAAAGCACAACTTAAACAAAACTGGTTAAAATAAAGCAGACAATCTGAGAGTACTTCCAGAACAGGCTTTGTTTTTTATTTTCTAAAAAAACAACACTACTAGCTCTATAAAGATGTTTAACCGACATTTATTACTGTCCTTATTACATAAAGCATGCAACTGGGAGTTTCTGTGACTTCACACTAAGCCTCTGAGAAGCTAGAATTTTGTCAGCTTGCAAAGTGTGATGGTCTCAGAACAAGAGATGTCAGGAGAAGTTTATGACACCTCTTACCTTCAATAAAAAGGCCTGTGTGTCTGTCCTGCTCTGTCCATGCTGCAAAACACACATGGCTCAAACATGCAGCCAACTAGGGCATCATAACTGGATGGCAATCACATGGCTACATGAACATGCGTAAAAAGTAGTCTAAAACACTGATGGTAAACAGATGGCTAATGACAACTTTTGTTTTGATGCTAAATCACTTGAATAGTTGTCTCTTTAAAACAAATACAAGCAAAGACTAAGCAAGCAATTAAGCCAAACTTACACAGCATGCTTTAAATAAAATTTAAAAAAAATAAAGCATGAAACACAAACAGTGATGATTTCCTTACCTTATTTTGCGTTGGACTTGGAACAATGCATTCACTGGTCTGGGCTTCTAAAGAACCATCTGCATCTCCATCACTGCTCTCTCCTATAGAAGCATCAGGCTGCTCCACAGTGCTGTCCTGTGCATCCTTTACTTCTGCCAAATGCTGAACTGGTGAGTGTTGTTCCTCCACCTCCAACAGTATAGAATCTTGGCATGGCTGGTTAGCAGGACCTTCAGACTGATCAGTGATGGTACTACACATACTGCCTGATCTGGAAGGCAGTCTTGGTGAGTTATGGGTCTGAGTTTGGGTAGATGAAGCAGAGTTTAAAAGAGGCTCATCTTGGGGAATCTGTTTTTCAAATGCTAGACAATGTCCTGATTTGATTAAGGCCTGTTTTATAGGCGCATCCTTTGAAGATGAACCAGTAATATTACAGGGAGCTTTTAGTACTTGAAAGCTGAGAGCTGCTGGGGCGGCCTTTTCAGCTGCAACGTCTGTAGTTAAGTCATAGTCTGAAAGGCACTCTACAGAGACTCTATCTAGGCAATCACTGGGGGTACCAGATGAGCTCTGGTTCCTGGAAACTAGAGTCAACATTGGAGGTTGTTTGAGGAGAGTCTCACCTCTCTTTAGAATAAGCAACTTTGGATCAATAACACTCGATGAAAGAGAAATCTGGGACACATGCGATTTATTTTCTGCGGACTTCACTTGTTCCTCTTGCACAGAATCCGACACATTAACTGTATTTTCAGCATGTGAGCAAAATGTGGGTTCTGAAGCCATATTCTGCATACCAATATTTGCTGAAGAGGTTAAAGAGGTTTGGGAAGCTAAAACAGTCGGGTTAAGAGAAGAGAGAGTATCATGGTCTTGTGTCAATGTTTCTGTTAAAGGTTCAAAAGAATGTTTATCTACACCTTTTTCTGGTAATAGCAACTTAGCAGCTTCATGAATAGCTTCTGGGGGGAAGCAGGGGACTGTGCACTCATAAACAGCAACAGATGTCTGTGATTCAGGGCAATGCCCTACAGCTTCTGTGCTAACGTCAATCATTTCAGCATCCTCTGTGCTTTGACACTGCCCATCTATCAGTGGAGAGTGATCACTTACCACTAACCACGTGTCCTCCATCCCTGGCTGCACTAGAATACCTACATCAATTAAATCTTTCATTTCAACAGCGTTTAGTCCGGAGAAAGCCTCTGAACCCTCATCATGCTTTTCATCCACATTCATATTAACAGATGTTGAGATGCCATCATTTAGGCATTCTGTCTGTGGGAGCTTATGACCTACTAGTACAGATTCTTGCCCTTGTTGGACCAGACAAATATTTTTAACCTGAGAGAGACAAGGCTCATTTGACTCTAGTCCCTCTGAATTTGTACATTTGTTTAAGAGTATATAGTTCCCATCTGGCTGGTGATCTTGATATGAACTCATTTTGGCACAGTCATTCTGTTTAGCATGCCCATGTGACGCGCTGCAAGCAACCACATGGGACACTTCAGTTATTGTGGGGACCTCTATATTGTGAGTGCATGTCTTGTCCCCCAACACCTTTGGTTCTGTAACAGAAATATCACAACATACTCCTGTTCCATCTAAAGAAAGAGCCTTAATTTCCTGCCCTGCACTGGCCTTGTTCCCAGTTAAAGCAGATTTAGGGGTTCCACCACAGTTCATACAGTCAGGGCTCAGCTGGTTCGCTTGTGTAACAAGTGCGTTCTGAGGATGGTTACAGGGACTGGATGTTTTCTGAGAGAAGGCAGCATTAGGGGTGGAAACCTCAATAACAGAAGATTGTTGGAGTCTTTTAGAGACGCATCCAACCTCCTCATCTGTGTTATTTGGGGTGCCATTACCATTTCCTGTGGGAACATATAGTCCAGACACAGATTCTCCTTGCTTGGCACAGAACCCTCCTCTGTCTGAGTGATGCCACTCTTTTTCAGATGGTGCTGAACTTGAACCAACACTCCCTTCTTCATTTGCTGCAAGTGTCTCTTTTGTGACTTCATCCATGGAATTACTGGCATTATTAGATTCAGTGAGTATTTCTGCATTGGCTGTGATGATTGCTGCTGTAAGAGGCTGCTGCACAATTTTCTGGACATCAGACTTGAGCAGTAAACTGCCCTGCATGGACTGCAGAGATGGTACAGTTTGGAACTGCTCAGTGTCTCCAGGTTGCTTGTTGTCTCTGACCGAATGTGCAATGGAGACTTCTGAGCTGGACTGAGTTGTGGGGATACAGGTGCTCTGTCTGGCCATGTGCTTTGTTCCATGTACTTCCTCTGTACCAGTCTTTGTTGTGTGTTCCACACATGCCTTCTCTGGAGCCAGGGGTCCCTTTTCCATTTTAATTGCAACTCCTGGGTTAGGGGTCCAGTCATGGCAATGGCTAGTTCCCTCTGCCATTTCTGTCTCCCCGTGTTCAAGGATTTGTTTCTCAGTGTTACACCCATACTGCAAACACTGCCCTTTTCTAACGGTGTCTGTGTCACAAGCTGAAAGTCTGTCTGAGGGATTCTCTGAGTTTCCTGCTGCCAAGGGCATGAGTTGTCTTTGGACAGCTTCAGTACTACAGTCCAAGGTTGACTTCTCCTCAGGGTCTTTGATGTTACAGTTTTGCCCAGCCATTGTGGTAGCCTGCTCTTGATTTGCTTCCTGCGTGTTTGCTTTCTGCTGCTCCATCTCAGTGGCAGGGCCAAGCAGTGGAGGTGGTGGTAGTGAGGCAGCTGGGACCGGCTGCAGGACATGCTGGGGTGGCACGGCCACATTCTGTGTAGCCGCAGGGATGCCACCCAGCACAGCCACAGCCGGAGGGGTGCGCTGCTGCACCACCTCCTCCCCAAGTCTTCCTCCTTCTGGACTGCTTCTGCTACACACTGCACCTGAAAGAAAAACAAAGACAAGCAATTTCAAATGGTTACATCAAAGATGTACACGCAGGAAGCATACGAGTAACAATGGACTAGGAGGCAGCATTTCACCTGTATGTGGTGTAGGCCCAGTCTCTTCTGTACTTTCCACTTCCAGGATGCTGAGATCAAAGACACCACTGCATCTGGGAAAGAAAAAATACTTTAAAACTGGAACCAAAGTTACTCTGGTGGACTTGATGCACCGAAAGGATTAGTGATAAACCAAACAAAATCTCCATCTCCCAGACCTGTTATGTTCATGTGTCGTTTCATCAACTTTCTACAACTTCCTCAAACTTTCCTCCATGTGCTTCCAGTGAACCAGAAATTAAATATCATGAATGGAGCAGTTATCTGACAAGGGAGGCTGTTGGAGATTGTATCATCAGTGTGGCTTTTATAACAAAAAAAAGAGCTAAAAAAATTGTTGGTTTCTAGGTGCACTTGTGACAGAAACAATCTTGATTTGAGTAAATTAGCGAGCTCGCTGATGGTAAAGCAAGTGCATGGGCATTCTCATTATGTAGCCAACAAGCAGGACTGCATCTGCACCCGCTGTAGCTAGCAGGGCTCTGCAACTCGGCTAACACCAGAAACAGGTTCCTCAGCAAGACAAACTTCAATGTGTTTAAAAATGTAAGGCAAATGGTACAACAGTCATTTCTCAGTATTTGTGAGTAAGTTTAGTTAGCAGTGGCGAATCCTGGCTGCGGTTAGTGCACCACACAGGGGCTTCAACACACACAACCATAACCAGGGGTACTTGGGCTGAATCTAATGCCGCTCTGTAAACATTTAAGTGCGGGAAAGAAATGTATCTGCTCCCTTCTTTGTAAGCCACTGCGACGAAAACTTAAAGACAGCACAGCTAACACGGCGGCTAGCCAGCTAGCTAGCTCACGCGCCATCTCCAGCAAAAACGACGTGAACTGACGGGACGTGTGTGAGGAAAGACATAGACAGGGCTGTAATTCTGGGTGAAACGAAAGCGTTTTATCTTTCCAGTCTATCGCACTGCAAAGGTAACGTCCTCCTTCTTTCATACACCGCGAGCCGTTTGCTTAGCTCCTTAGCTTAGCTAGCGTTGGCTAAGGGACAGCGCGATGACGTCACTACGCGGGGTCATGCGTGTTGATCAAAAGATGACTGTCAACATTTCTAATCTTGCGATGCGCTTTAAATTAATTCCTCCTCCATGTGATTATCTTCAAATGCTTTTTTAAAGACAAAGTAAGGGTTTAAGAGAGTTAAGACGAATATACTGTGTGCGGGTTTAATTTAGAAGGGCGGCAAGTTAGAATGAGAAGAAGCCTTTCTGCAGCACATTAAAGTGAATCTCGGATCCCAGTTGTGTTGTGAACTGGGCTACACACCGCGGCATGGGCAGCCGGGTAACCCACATAATGTGAATTCAACGGAATTCAAACTGCAAGCTGACCTGTGTGACTTGCCAAAAACGTTTCAGGCGAAGTTTGATAGCATTACCTTTAGGATATAAAACACGCCTGAAGTGGCTGATATCCGACCACAAAAGTCGACCTGACAGGCAGCCATGTGAATTCGCTGTATTTTTCAAGGCTGTGTTCATCAAGTGAATGCATAAAAGTGAACTTAACCCGCCATATCAAAGTCCCCTACTGGCTCCAAATACCCCCCTCCCTCCCACCCCCTGCTTACAGTTTCCCCCCTCCTTTCACCGTCGCCGCCATCTTAAGTTCCCACCTACCTGAAATTTCCGAGCACTTTTCTTTTACTAAATTCTCGTTGAAGGAGTCGCCATCCGCGTCAAATCGCACTCAATCCGTAATCGGAGTTTTCCAAACTATCTCTCGGTACCCAACGAGGTACTGGCAGGTTCGTTTGAGCAAGTTAAAGACCGGTCCGAGAGAGACTGGGTTTGGATCGCTGAATCTAGCGGTTGCGGGGAGGAGACTTTCGACGCAGCGAAATGGAGGAACGAGCGACTGCTGACAAACTGCGGACCGGATCAACATCTCGCGAGATTTGCGCTAAACCGCGCTATTTCCGCATCGCGTTTCAGACAGTTAACTAGCAACTGTTTTTAGGTAGGTGTTGTTTAATTCGGTATTAACCATAACGGTCGCTTAAGATGGAAACGCTCTATCAGAGACATTTTTAAATCCTTTTGCTGAACTAAAACCTGCCAGACTCGCGGACTTGCTAGCCAGCTAGGTTACAGTCGGCTTGCTGTAGTACTAAATGCGGTGGCAAAGGAATTACGTTGTGTTCCGTGGCTATGTGAGGAAAGATGTATAGCATCACTACAGAAGAGAGGCACTCTAGATCCGAAATGGTAACACGTTTAATTAATAAAACCAGCGAAAATCTTTTAACATAATTTCTGACTAATTTGAAGACGACATTGATCCTACAGCAGTGATCCCAAACCCTGCTGGACCTTGTTGTCTCAACACACCACTATAAACCCAGCCAACATATTCATCAAGGAATTATGAGCTGTTGCACTTTTAGGTTGGATTTTCATTGGATCAGAAGTTGTTTTTTTAAATACCAGCCCTCACAGTTCAGCTGTCTGCCCACTACCCTTTACTGCATGGGCTTGAGAGGGTGGGAGGATTTCACAGCACTGAAGTTGGGAGCCCCTGCCCTAGAATAATAAAACAATCTTCCAACACCCATGCTAAGATTCTTAAATTAAGAGTTTAAAAAAATCCAAAATCAAATAAAGCATTTATGGAAATCCTGGTGCAGTCAAGAGTTGCAGAAAGTAGCAACAATCTCTATATTTAGATAAAATTTGAATCCAGTATGATTTTAATGCCACACAAGGCACTGCATACAGAGAAGCAATACATAACACACATGTAAATAAACAACAGTTTTGTTTAATAATTATTTTTACTTGCTTTCTCTTTGAGGGGAACATATTTAAAGATATAAAACTGTTTTTAAGTTAACCAGTAATATCTTGTTCTCCAGTTACAAGTCCCTTCAATCCCGCTGTTAGTTTGCACATACAAAACCAGCATCCTTTTATTCAGTTGATGGTCCATGCTTGTATGAAATGCATCTTTTATGGAAAATGTATTCCCACATAGGGATCTCTAGGCGGCATCACAATAATCTCTGGATTTATAAATATATTCGTCAATCAATAGCTAAGAAGACAGGTTTTTGTCTGAAGTACAAACTCAGTCTTCACAGGCATTTGCTACCCCTAGTTTCTTGAAGCAGTTTTACTGTGCCATTTTTTTAAACCTGTTTTGCTTTAACAAGGAATTGCCACTGCTGAGACCTGAAACAATGACATTGTAACAAACAGTGAATATGTTTATTATATAAGGTAATTAATGTTAACAATAATAATTACAAAAGGAATATCACTATTCTACTGTATTCTGTTCCAGCTCATGTAGAGTCAGAGTGTAGGAAAATGGGAAAGTTTGTTTTCCATTTAAATTTTAAAATATCAAACAAGATGTACAGTTAATAATATTTTTTAAAGATTAAAATAAAATAATTCTGCAGACGTTCATTGTAACGTTCATGGAAGTTGTGCCTCTGATCACAGTCTTACTGTAGATGTATTGGGAGCAGAAAGCAGACGATGTGTTTAAGTTCATTTTCCAACAGTGCCGTTTCTTCAATCTAGTTATAGACAGCAAACACTAGACAAACAGAAAAGCACTAATGAAGTGGTCTTAAGACTCCATTTCCCACTTCTTCATATGCAGATCTCAATCTCCATAGCTGGCTGTTGTTTTTTTGTTTTTTGTTTTTTTTTACAGCCATGAGTTCATAAACAGGAAATACGTATGTCACGAATGCAGTACAATGCAAACTTTATCTCTGGCTATACCTCTGGAGCCATCAGCCAGGAGACAACCCTGCAGGGCTTGTATGTATATATTTCATTTTACAGAACAAAGCCTTTAGTCTCTGAACATCCACAGGCCTCTTTAAGAAAATCCTAAATATAAATGAAAAGCACAGGTGGGGGAGTACCTTAAATTGCACCAATATAACCACAGTGGAGAT
>JAOTRJ010000055.1:14293715-14304431 GCA_028564905.1 Leptodoras praelongus
CAGTCACGGGAATCGAACCCGGGACCTTCCGATCACGGGGCAGACACCCTAACCACCAGACCATGACTGCCCCATAATTTAACTATCATTTTAAAAAAATGTTAAAGCTGTACTTTGGTTTTGTTTATTTACAGAAAGTGTTCGTGTTATCCTGAAATGCAATCATAAAGAAACCATTCTAGGCAGTCACTTTTCTAATTTTAAGTATCATACAATCACACTTCCTTTGACAGAAGTCTCTCTTGCCTTCAAAATAGTGATAATCCGTTTTCAAATACTGCTACAAAAACATAATAATGAGATCCTTTATATAAAAACAAAAGTATAAAGAAGCATTGAGCATTCTGTTTGATCCGCTGTTCCTCCAGAACAAATACAATTAAAATAGCCAGAAAAGAAAAATAGTAATTAAGTGCAGAATCCATGCATTTAAAACTGAACTAAAAGCACTGAGGACCTGCAGAGGTAAACCTGCGGCGGTGGGCACAGACAGCCAATGATGTAACTGCTGCTTAACTACAGCATCACAATCATCTGCCTTCTAAGGTTAATGTTGGTTAGAATCCTCTCTACTTTGGCAGCTGCCTAGATAGGCTCTGGGCATCGGCGCAGCACACTAGCCTTGAGACAGGCCCACGTGTGTGTTAATAGGTGAATGCAGTACTTGATTACTTAATACCATCCTTAATCATTTTATTTTTATTCCAGTAAACATTTAAGCTTGGCACTGAACTTCACTGACCTGTTGTTGACCAAACCGTAGACACCTTGTGAGCGTCCAGGGAAGGAGAGGAACGATTTCGGTTTATGTTGTGAAGGACTGCAATCGTGGCGGTGGTGTGGTGCAGCATTTCCATTTTGCTCGGCCAGTGAGGCGGACACAGAGGCTGGAGAACGGGGCAAGAGAAGTGAGGATGAGGTAGAGGTGGCTTCAGGGTATGGCAGCTCCAGACTCCTCTCCTGACTACGCTCCAGGCCAGAGACTCGGTGAGTCACTGACAGCCGAGGTGGCCCGCTGTTTGAAGGCAACAGGGCGCAGCCATTGTTCACAGTAGAGGCCATACTTCCTGTGTTGGAGGACACTGCAGCAAAGATACACAGTGCTTTACAATCAGCTCCCTGCTCTCTACCAGCATGAAATACATACTTTATGGCATTAATAAAACTTTGGTGGCAAGGTTTCTCTGCATGTTAGGGCATACATTTAGTCCAAAATAGCAGTTTTGTAAACAAAGATATTATATAACAATGCTATTCTATAACAATAACAATATTGCACACCAATTTTGTAACTGCCCCTCCTAAAAAGTGCTGGATTCCAGGTTTCATGTAGTGATTGTAAATTATAATGGTTAACAACCATGAGATTTCTGAAAGTGATGTGTAACTAATGTGGAGGATTGCTGGTAAACTAAATGGCTGCTTTTTCCTCTTCCAAAGCTGGACTGTTTACATAGCATCATGCAATTTTGCATTTGTTTGCATATGCATCTGAAATGCATTTGTTTATATATGCATTAGAAATAATATGTACTGAGAAACGACTGGCTTTTGATGATAAATTCACACAGTATACAAGTAGTTCAGCATGTCATGTAATATTACAATCCACTAGAGTTCAAAATAGAGGAACTTGTGCCATCTGTTACTTAAATACATGCATCTGATAAAAGTACAGTGAAGATACCTACCTTCTCTAGTGTTAACAATAAATGTAGGCTCCATATCATTGTCAGAGGCCTGGGGCAAAAAAACAAAACAAACAACAATGTTAAGTGACATTCATTAAAAAAATAATAATAATAAAATAAATAAATGCCCAAAAATCATTAATACAACAATATAAAAAAAATTCTCACCTTATCCCCCGACTCGCTCTCTGCATCACACTGAGAACAGTGACAGTAACGACATGTTAATAATGAGCATGTGTTAAACACATCTATACACAATGTACATTCTTAATTACAAGAATATTTACAAAATCTATAAAAAGAGACGTTCTTACAATGTATCCTGTCTCCATGAGATTTCCTGACACCTGTAACACAATTCACAAATACTAGTTAAAAACTAAACTTTTTTTTTTTTTCAGAAGCAACACCAAAGAAAACACTGACGTTCAAGTGGTCAGATTTTTTCTGGGATTCAACATAACTTAAACATAACATATTATCTTATGAATCGTAGTTTCATAGTTTGGCAGAAATGGCCAAGGAAAAAGCAAACAAGTCCAAATTACACGCTGAACCTGAACATCAACTAAAGTCCTGATATCAGTTAATAAAGAGATATTATGATTAATCATAGATTTATGACTCACTTTGGCCTCTCTCTTCTTCTTCTCATTTTTATGCTTCTCCCAGCTACTGGTGGTGTAAGTAGCTGGAGCTCCTTCTTCTGGCTCCGTGAGCGGACCTCCGTTCTCATCCAGGCCTCTCTTCCTCTTGCTCCCTCTCCCCATCAACATACCAGCTCGCTCTGGCGGCTTCAGAGAACAATCCATCTTTTATAATGCACATGCAGAAAATAAATGAGTCATATCATTACTAAAAATGCCCCCCACCCATGTATTATGTAAAAATAATTAACTACAAAAAAAATCAGCAAATTACTAAATAAACTCCACCCACATTAACAGATTATATCAAAGCAAATAAATCATCCAAGGGACAAACAGCAAAAACAGACTAAACATTTCAAATTCCTACATCCCCCGTTTCTACAACAGGTGACAGATAATTGCAGTTTGGAAAGGAACTACTAATCACACATACCTCCAAAGCCTCCAAACTTATAAAGCTGGCTATGGCAAATCCATCGATGATGTCTTCCTCACAAGACACAGATTCCCGCTTCCTCCGACGTGGAGGCCGGTGCCTGGCACCAGGAAAGACAGGCCGACATTCTCCACCACTAGCACCAAGGAGGGAGTCTCTGCAGCGCTCTTGCTCGGAGCCTGAGGAAGGTGACGAGGCCCTGAGGTCCGCTCTCCTCCTGCGTCGCTCTCTATCACGCTGAGAACGGGAGCGACGGCTCTGTCTCAACCCTCCGCTTCGACTCGGCCCGTCCATTTTAAAGAGAACCCTACGCAGTCCGTACAAAAGGCACTAAAACCCTGGTCCACAGAGGGACCTTACTGTTACTGAGGGAAACCGACACCTCCTGGACCAATGTAGGTACCCCAGTTCAAAGTGGAGTTAATATTTCAGCTTACAGCTTTGTGGCCATTGAAGAACGCATGCCATCAGCACACTGCTGTCTGATGAGGGTGGACTGAGGACGAGTTTTCCATAAAAACAGGCTGTTCTACACTTTTTCCTTTCTTGTTACTGTCCTTGTGTCAAGACATTGTGAGTTTCATCTAGGAAAAAATATACAAGAGATCATTATTCATTTACAGAATAATAATAAAAAAAAAGGAATTTTAGACAAAACGATAATCAAGATGTGAATGAACAGGTGTGAAGGTGCAATTTAATCAACTTTTATACAGCCATATCTGAGCATTCAAATCTTCATGGTTTAACCGTATTAGCTCATAGCTATACGTCTTAGCAAAGATTGTACGAGATCATTAAATCCGCAAGATAGTTAAATGTGTTATTTAGTTAGCTAGCTTAAAACTGACAGCTCAAGTTCAGACAGAACAGACGAACATCACATTTTGGTGCAAAGGTGGTTTAACAAGCGGAAAAGACACGGGCGAAAGTTAACTCTTAAATCAACGCGTCAGTAAACAACATCGATTGAATAAACAAGCTTCCTAAATGAACGAGCTAAATGTCCGAGCGGTGACGATGGTTAGTTAGCTAACCTGTTAACTAGCCTAGCAAGCTTACTACCTACAAAATGACGGTAAGGTAATTAACATATTGCTAGCTTGCTACTTGTCCCTATTGAGAATTTCCTGTGTAAACATCGCGATTACAATCTAATATCGATTTACTACGTGGTGTCCAATATTAAAAAAAAACATCCACAACAACGTCTAAACGGTTTTGCATCTTTCAGACAAAATGACTGAAACAGCTGGATAGCAGGTCAATACAATTTAGCTATTTGCTAACTACGCTATTCCATTACGCTAGCTTAAGTTGTTAGCTAATCAGCTAAAATTATACCACACACTTGCCAAAGCATCGATGACAGTCTTTACGATGACCAGGTCACCTATTCCAGCAGCTAATTCAACTATTTCAACCAAATCCTAAAATCGAAGTACAGTGAACCTGTTTGACCGGTTAAAAATACAACCCATACTAAACTAACCTTAGCAATGCTAACTCCGCTAGCGTTCCTTTGACGAGTAAAAGAGAAAGGTGAAATTCGTCTGAGCCACTGCTGGAAAATCGCTTCTCTTTACATGATTGTTTACCATTTCTACGTGTAATAAACATAAATAAAACCTCGCTCTTTCTGTTTCTATTAGTATTAGTGTGGCATAATGCGTGTGAGATTTCACCCACCACTCAAAAGGTGCCGATGCGAATGATCGTTCTCTCCGGGCTTCTGCTCGGTTCGTCCGGTCTCCATTAGACGACAGCGGTGTGGGCCCTGAAGCCTCGGGCTCGAGTTACACGGACATGCAGCTTCAGCGTCAGCGCCCGTAACGCAGGCCAGCCTCCTCCTCCCGCGGCCCACTGTCTAATCTACTCACTCCGGGAAAGTTCAATTATCTCCCTGTTTGCGCAGTTGAAATAAGTATTATCTCTCGAGCGTGGATTTTAAAGCGAGTCATAAAACGCTGCAATAATTCCCGATCGTCAAAATCAGATAAATATATACATGTTTTTTCTTGGTAGCTGAAAAGCTGGCAATAACGTGAAGCCTGGGTGGATAACGCTACAGTGAAACTGCATTGTGTGCTCCAGTCGATTTTTTTTCCTCTATGATTCAGGACAGCCGTGTGTAACTGACGCTATAGCAGCACTGCCGCCTGCTGGTGCGACAGAGAAGAACACAACAGTCATCTGCTTTATATGTTATTTTTTCCCTATAGCTCCTAAATATTCTTCATATATAAATATAAATCTGAAGCATACAAAACATTCATCCTCATTGGCGTGTCTGCTTTGTATGAACGGAGAAATAAATACACACATATTATTGAGAAGTTTTCTTTTTTTACTTGCTTTTGTTTTGTTGGTGCTTAATTGTTATGTGCAAACATGCAACTAATTTGTATTTATATATATATATATATTTTTTATTTTTATTTTTATTTTTTTTTGTTATGCGAGTGTAAAACTATAACTAAAATTATAAGGGGTTTTAAATCACACTACGTACATCCGATGACGTAATGGGAACTGATTACATGCGGAAGTAAAAGAAGGAAAACAAACGAGCGCTTACTCGGAGTTTAGGGACAGTGACAGAAACCGGCCTCTGGTTCGACAGGTTAAGTTTCAGTCTGCTGGAAAATACGCCCGAGCAGCAACAACAACAACAAAGGTAAACTGTGAAGTAATATGTTTGTCGAAGTCTTTAATATTCTACGTCAAGTTCATGTCTAATTTACCGTTAGCTAGTTCGCTAGCAAGTTTCTGGCTAGTTCTGTGTTGATTTATGTTACCAGCTATCTGAACTAACTAATAATACTGGACATTTATGTATAATATTTATAAGTTGTTATATGGCGATTGGATTGTAATTTCTACAAGAAGTACCTTCACAAATATGAATCCCATGTTCATTTAGTATTTGTCGTAATGTTAGCTAGTTGCGTAAATACATGCTAATTAGTAGTTGTCACGATCATTAGATTGAGATTTATTGGTATAAAGTGTGAGACTGTCGTTTTATTCGTTAATAAGTCAGTAAAATGAGAAGGCTTGTTTTGATTAGAGTTGCACCCACCCATGATATATGAAACACACACAGAGTTAATGCTTCACACGGTATTGTCATGTGTCATGTTTGATATGTGCTTTTGTTTAAAAATGACGTCAGAGCCAGGCTCTTTAGGCTGGGCTCTCATGTGATTACCCAGAATACCTTTGGCATGCTGTCACCAGTGACCGACATTTGTCTTCATTTAAATCCAGTTTCAGAACCATCATTGAGTTGGTTGTTGGTACTGAATGATGAAATGAACATGTGAATTTTGGTTCATTATCAGATGGAGTTCTTATTTGGGCGGAGGAAGACCCCAGAGGAGATGCTCAGACAGAACCAGAGAGCACTGAACAGAGCCATGAGAGAGCTAGACAGAGAGCGCCAGAGGATGGAGCAGCAGGAAAAGAAAATCATAGCTGATATTAAGAAAATGGCAAAACAGGGACAGATGGTAATGTCACATTAATATAATCACATTGACACACTGTCTTAATGATTAACCATGAGTTATATCATTATATACTCACACGTCTTGAATGTTCCAGGATGCTGTCAAGATCATGGCTAAGGATTTGGTTCGCACCAGGAGATATGTAAAGAAATTCATCATGATGAGAGCCAACATCCAAGCAGTCAGTCTTAAAATCCAAACCCTCAAGTCGAACAACAGCATGGCACAGGCCATGAAAGGTGTCACCAAAGCCATGGCCACGATGAACAGACAGGTCAGTAAACAAATGTATACATTTTCTTTTCTAAAGTGTGGAAATATATGTAATGCACGTGTTTGCTGTTATTCCAACACATTGTCATCAAAACGAAACTGACCATCACAAATACAGCTGGGGCCTGTCTCACACAGTAGGATTTATTGGTTAGCTAGGTATCTGGGCTTAAATTGAAATGTTAGGTCTTACCCTGGCCTTACAACAGTGGATTTACTTTACTGCATTACATCACCATGAAAATGTGCCAGCGTAGCTGGCCTGCTGCAGGAAAGGCACTTGGACCAATCAGCTGTCAGAAAAATGATGCTTAAAATGAACATGAAAAATTTATCTCAGCAAATCATGGCTAAGCACATTACACAGTGGGTTTTGGTTCACTTATTCCTTCTGTACAGAAAGGGGTTTTAAAGCGCATATACACATTGTAAAATATGATTCCCAAGAAGGTTCACTACTTGACAGTTTGGGCATTACCATATAAATGTAGGGAAATTACAGATGTGTGCACTTACTCTAGGCTACGCCCTGTACAGTTGTGAGGTAGACCCAGATCATCCCTGGGGGAACATTTCTCTTTGCTGGAATCATGGGAACAGTTAACCGGGATTGCATATGTTAGGTTTAGTTAAGAGCATACTTGGTCAAGATTTTGTAACCCAGGCCTTAATATCCAAAATATTGTGGTTTGGAATAAAGCCTAATATTTTCAAACTTTTCTAAAATTTCTTAACTGTCCTTTACACAGTTAAAGTTGCCTCAAATTCAGAAGATCATGATGGAGTTTGAGCGCCAAAGTGAAATTATGGACATGAAGGAAGAAATGATGAATGATGCAATTGATGATGCGATGGGAGATGAAGATGATGAGGAGGAAAGGTAGGATCATGGATTTTAGTAGAATTGTAGAATGAGATATAAATCTGTATGCACGAAACTGCTATATTGTACTATTTTCTTTTTCTTTTTAGTGACGCTGTGGTTTCCCAAGTGCTGGATGAGTTGGGTCTGACTCTTTCAGATGAACTCTCAAGTATGTAAATTACATCCCAACTGTATGTCCTCATTATATATCAGTACATATCCAGATGTTATCAGTGATTTGAATGCCTACATGTTTTTCACAGACCTGCCGGCTACTGGGGGAAGTCTTTCCGTTGCTACTGGGAAGAAAGCTGAGCCACAGCCAACTTTGGCGGATGCAGATGCTGACCTGGAGGAAAGACTAAATAACCTCAGAAGAGACTGAGGGAGGAAGAGTGGAAATGTGCATAAAGTTTTCTATCATCTTATTATAGTATTCAGAGATTAAATGAGAGGACAGGTGGACACTGGAGTGTTTGGAAGAAGTGTCTGGGTTGTTTTTTCCCTTTTCTTTATGCATTCTTACATGAATGCTTGTATTCATTTTTTTTCTACGGTAAATGTGCTGTATGTTGTTATTCTACCAAACAGGTGCTCAAAACAAAGATTTTGACCCTTAAACAGTTTTCAGCACCTTGCTGATTGTATAAACACTAAGTAGTACTTCAACAAAAAATATATATATATAATTGGCTGCTTAGTTAGTGAAATAAATATTGATAAAGCTGTTATTTTATATACGCCATATCACAATAATGCCATTCGGGTTTTATTACAGAATTGTACTCCTTGCGAGCCTGATAGTTTGTACATTGATCGGGTTCTAACATTTGGTTCTATGTCAGAAAATCCTTTTGCTACATTTTCTTAAATGCTTCATGCAACACCGTGTAACAGGCCATTTGGTTTCATCTCTCTATAATGAATATTCTTAATTTCTCTAAAATGAAAACATTTAATTGGTGGTAGACAAATAAATAATTATTGGTGTAATTTAGTAATGTATTTATCTTCAAGTAAATTAAGTGTTGCCTTGTTTTTCTTTAATAAATATTTTTCACATTTACATGACATTTAGACCCTATGCTGATAAACCTGTGACTGAATGTTACACTCCACAATAAAGAAGCAGAATACGTTATGGCAGTGTTTTAAAATACACTCGGCTAATGATGCTCTGACGCATACGTATGGACTTTGCTATGTTGAAAATATCAAATTCTAAAAACATGTTCATGTTAATTGATTTTGAATTATTTTTTTAAATGCAAGTTCACAGAAGTAGCTCACATAGTAGTGCGGGTAGATTTATACACTGAACACAGGGACTACTGAATTCTTCCAGGGTATGTGTCAGGGTAAATTCATGAAATGAGCAGAATGAACCTCTGCTTTCTAAATTTAATACTCAAAGAAAGACAAATACAAAATGAATGCTCTTTTTTGTTTGTTTTTTTGTGAAACAGTTTGCTTCAGTGAAATACACTGAACTTACAACACTCAAACATTAACTAATAAAAAAAAATAACATCTTTGCTTATACACAATCTACAAGTGTACTCGACATGGGACTGGACAAAATCTTTTATTAAAAAAAAAAAAAAAAAGTGTGGCAGCAAAATAAATTCATGCCAATCCAAAAACAATCGGGCTACTCTAGAAGGTGACAGATGGTTTTAGATTTTGTTGAAGACCTGCTGGATGAGGCATAGGTTCAACGGTTATACCTCCAGGATAAGCTCACAAATAAGAACTACTTGCTGCAAAAGCACACACTTGTTATGTAGCTTAGAATTTTTGATTGTTAAAGTTTTTAATGGAATAGAATTCAGTACAATTTGTCAATAAACGATCATGCATTCTAAAAATGAAACGCGGATTTCAAAGGACATTAGGCTTTCTTTATCTCACTGGGTGTTTCATTTTGCATGTACTCTTTCATGATGCATGAATACAGGTGTACATTTTAGCATGGTGTGTTATTCAAAAGTCCACTGTGTGTAGAATGACCGTTTGAGGCGTCACATGCAATGTATGCATCAGATGCACAATATCCACAAGGTGAAAACACTGCTTGAAGCAATGCCCCCATAATACCATTTAATATAAAAATAGACAAGGACCAGAACTATTTTATACAGAGCTCAAGTGAGACAAAACACAATATGCGTTTTAAAAAGAATTTACAGGGCATTCTAATGATGGGGTTGTCCTAAAGAGTAGTAACATAAATAAATTTGCAATACAGCCATTTTCTCAGAATGTTACATGGCATTTCATTGCAGTTGAACTGTAAACCCACACAAATCCATAAAGGTGATCAAGTATCCTGCAGTATTTAACATTCAGCTTGTGCACTCAACTTGCGCAAGATTGCCTTATTTCCGACAGGTCCTATGAGGAGTTTGTTTTTTCTGATTTTCTATACGGCAGCGACTTCTTTCATCAAGCCATGGCAGCTCAAAGTTCCTAAGGGAGTGAGAGAGGGAAAAGAGAGGGGGGGGGGATCATCCATCCAAATACTACATCAAGGCAACGACAGCACCGAAACAAATTCAGGCTGTAAGAACAAAGTTCTGTAACTGCTAACAGAACCTGAGGTACTCACTGTGGAGTCAGCTTGGGTAAAGGTCGGCCAAAGGCCACAACTGGCAGAAAAGGTGTTATAATGACCGACTCCACTGTAGGGGAAATAAGAAACATCATTGTGAAAGAGTAACAAGTTTTGTTATGAACTCCTGGCAAATGAAAACATGCTAGCATGCATATCAGAAAGCTTCAGACTAAAGCACAGAACATACCATCATCAGCCTCAGGGTAAAATGAGGAGATCTCCGGTTCACTCTCCTGAATATTTAGTTTTCTTTTTTCCATGCGCTGCTGCAGCCGTTGAAGCATACGCTGCTCCCGTATCCTCTGAATGTCCCATCTGATGTGAGAAAAAGTGTCCGGTCAATGCAGAGAATGAACATTTAAAAAGACTAGTGAGAAAACTCAGGGTCCTAGAAATAAGCAAGTATACATCAGGCATCACATTATGACCACCTCCTTTTCTTTATACTCGCCGTCAATTTTCTCAGTTCCACTGACCATAGCTGCACTTTGTAGTTCTACAATTACAATCATTCTCAGCACTCCAGTGACACTGATGTGGTGGTGGTGTGTTAGTGTGTGTTGTACTGGTGTGACTGGATCAGACACAGCAGTCCTTAAACACCTCAGTGTCACTGCTGGACTGAAAATAGTCCACCAACCAAAAATGTCCAGTCACCAGCATCCTGTAGGC
>JAOTRJ010000055.1:14478984-14500412 GCA_028564905.1 Leptodoras praelongus
TGCCGGCTGGGCACCGGCTCCCCCGTGACCCCGTAACTGGGAATAAGCGGTACAGAAAATGACTGACTGACTGACTAGAACAACTGCTCAGTCAGGAATAATTTAGATGTAATTCCATTAATATTCAAGGTTGTTGCCATTTCAGAATTATTCATTTTATATCAAACCTTACTGCTGTCACATTTTGATTTCTGGCTTTCAATAGTTTTATGTTTGTTTGTTTGGATTGACTATTACTGTTAACCTTTGTAATGCCTCCGATTCAAATCTGACTTCACAGCACTGTTATTAATAGTAGCTTCCTTCACACATAAGGTGGGATGTGGTATGATAATCTATGATGAAGTCATAGAGCTGAATGCTAAATCTGACCAAATATTGGCAAAAAAGTTATGTACTACAGCCCAATGCCCAATAGACTCTTTCTCAATTAAAGTAGTGAAGCAGCTTGTGAAGCATTTTGATCTAATGTTATTCCAGTAAATTTAGGTCATTTGAAGATATTTTAAAAATAATTACTGTTGTATGTGTACCACTGGCACTTATGAAAGAAATTGTCATTTATGAAACTTTGGGTCATAAAAAATCATCCACAAATTTATTCCACTTTAGAGTTTACTGCATTTGACCTAGACTTCCATAATTGTGTGGGTCATGTTTTTCATGCTGACCTGTTGACTTTCTTTTTAATGGGCCTTGACATGCTTTCACCTTTAACCATGTAGTGAAGAGGCTATGAAATGCCTACAGGGAAACAGATCTGAAAGAGCACCCATATGTTCCATAATGTGAGTAATTATAGCACAATACAATATTTTACTCATCAGTATGGTGTCCTTCAATTTTCATCATAACCATCACACTGTCTGTACAGGTAGTGAAAATTGCAGCATAGCAAACAGAATTCTTAAATGCCACAAGTTTCTGGAAATGTTGCACCCAATTTTGTGATAGACAGTGTAATTCAACACTGTTATGCTACAATACGTGTGTAAAAGCCCATTGTAGCCTACTGGTGCCTATTTTGAGAGGAAAACAGTTTGCAATAGCACCTGTTAAAGTTGACCTATGGCATGCTTCACTCACAGGCCCTACCTGCGACACTTAACAGGAATTCTTTTTACTTTGCTATTTTTAAAAGGCATCTGGATCTGTTTCTGCTGCGAAATATAATGTAAAAAATATTTACTGCACTGCATTTTCATGTGACGGTGTAAATGGGGTCAAATATTACAATCCTTAAAAAAATAAATAAAAAAAAGAACACACTGTACTAACCACGTTTCCTGACCCAGAACCACATCTGTGTCCTGTTGTTCCATTTTCCATTTCAATTTTTTAAGTTTTTAAGTTTTACACATAAAATTTCACAAATTGTTACAACTGTGTGTTCTGGTTTCAACATTTTTCCAGTCTCCCATTTTAATTCCTTTTCTGCTTTTGTGAACAGACATTGAATCATAAGGTAATAAGCTCAGTCATGGTACAGCCTGGTTTAAGCAATGGTGGTGTTTAACTTGGAATCAATAGCCTACAAATTTTCAGAAACTGTCAATCCACTTAAATGTTGTTTCCATTCAATTACAAAATCTCGCAATTAACCGATTCTGTTTAGCTACTGAATAGGTTTCAAAAACAGCATGTTATTTTCCCCTTGTAATATGTTGTTTTATTATTACTTTAGAACTAATTAGAGATCATGACAATGGTAACTATTGTAACCCCTTTCCCACCCTTTGCAGGAAAAATGTGCATCCATGTCAGCTACAGTTTTACTACCTCTACAATTACTTACATATATCATTTTTATAGCAGCACTTTGTAGCATTCATTGTTCCACTTTTAGCCAGTGATTGTAATACTTGTCTGCCTGTGTGTAATCTTTGATATTCTCTTGCTATTCACCATGTGATAATGTTTATACTAAAAGATAAATGCATCAACCTACACCGTATTTTTCTATGATTACATATGTGCATCATTGAGCATAGTGCATAGGGAAAAAACATTTTGTACTTTTCATATATATATATACTGTTAACAAGGTACTGAAAAATCTGCAATTTACAGGTACCCTGATGTGATGACAATACATGGCAGTATTTGCATTATATTAGACATTTATATTGAAATAAAGTTAAATGTGAGAAATCTTTGACTCATTGGATCACATCATACGTTCAGAGTTTTTTTTTTCTATTGGAGAAGCATCATAGTGCATGTGCCACAAGTGTACTATGACTGACTGTGGAAGTAAAAGTTCTAGACAGAGTAAAACCACCAAATGTAATTTCCATTGGTACAAACATACTTTAATGTACAATTAAATAATTGGAAAAAAAAAACCTGACCACAAAAATAACTTAAAAATTCTTGAAAACAGAGCATCAAATATTTTTGCTCCTCTCAGCAAGCACCAAAAAGTGTTAGCAAGAGAAAAGTGGTCAAAACTTAACAAATCATCTGGTCTTTGTCCAGTCCACACCCCACCCCCCTTCAAAAAAACAAAACAAAACCAAAACAACAAAAATATGATCATTTACTATGGTCTGTACAGTGGATCATTATGTATATATTCATATATGCATGTATAAGACAATTCATCAATCAACATTTCTCAGCAGTCCCCAAGTGGGATGTATGTATAAAGGTATGACAGTGTCATTTTGCATTACCCTTACATCTTTTAATAACTGTAATTTATCAGCTCCCGTTGCTTCAAGTTTATTTATTTATTTTCAGAAATTAAATTAAATAATATATCTATCTATATATGTATCTATATAAAAAAAGAAAATTCTCTTACTTTATAAAATAAGTCTCACGCCATATTGCCACTGTTCAGGTCATGTCGTGCTAACTTTACCAATTAACTTTACCAACCTTTGCGAAGAAGTGGGAAAAACAAAATTAGAATAGGGCTGTTGTCTTTCATATTCTTTTGCTATCTGAAATGGACAGTAGGTGCCCTCCACAGTGTGTCTAAAGACAAAGAGAACCAGCAGTGCCTTGTTAATACACACCATTTTCTAATAAAAAAAGAAGAAGAATCCATATTTTAGTATACATATAAAAACGGCTTGGATTGGTCTGAACCATCTTACCCATGAAATCTTATAGAAAACTTCATCTTGTGTCCGCTTGTTCCAAGCTGCCCTAAAGGCTCAGCTCCCTTGAATTTAAATTAGAAGGAAACATAAATAGAAAATTCTGACTTGACTGTCCAGTTCTGTGTACATTTTATTACAAAAAAGTCCAGAATTTCTTTACACAGTAGGAAAAAGATGATTGGAATCCCAAATCCCAGTTCTGAGCATCAAAAGGGGAAGAGTCAGGAAAATAGCTCTTTTCTGGACAGAGAGGAATAAGGACATCGAGTCAGTGAGATGGCAAAAGAGCAATTAAGATTGCTTTCTTGAGAAATCAAAGTTCCCTCATCAGTTTAAGTTTCATGGTAGAAATGACTGCACTGTGTCCTATGATTATAGCACATCTGTAGCATTAGCAGTTCTAGTACCATTTCAAAGACACCACAAAAGAATGCAGGGCAGGGTCTATGGTAGTGGGAAAACCATGACATGCATAGAAGGACAAAAGTATCCCATACATTCTGCCACCAGGGGAAAAAAAAGGGATACACTGTAAATTTCACTCAAAACATAAAGCCCTTTAAAGCCCAACATTCCCCTCACAAGACTATACAAAATAAAGAAAAAAAAGGAAATATAAATGTATCCATTTCTTGCTTGGTTCTCCTAACAAAAATACATACATTACAAACTGCACCCACTTTAAAAAGAATATGCCAATAATTGTCCAGTAGGAGCTGTAGTGATTTTACCTGTCTACTAGTCTGAAGGTAATAATTAACAATAAGAATTGTTTCAATTTGAATCAGTAACTGCTGATGGTAGTTAACACTTTTAAAAATGGGCACAATATTGAATGTGTATGGAGGAAAAACAACAAAGATATATTGTGTTAACACGTTTTTCGCTTTAATTTTATGCATTTAAAATCTTAAAAAATATTTATAAAAAGGCAGTCATCCCCAAAAATAGCACTTGTCAAATACCAAGGAGAATATTCCCATCCTTTCACCCAGAACCCTTTGAACACAATTGGCTAAAAATATATATGCATATATTAACAGCAATAATTTACCATTCATTTAATTTATTAATTTGCTCATTTAATGTAGTATCTCCCATAGGAAGGTGTAGTCTTTTCATTTACTTCAAAAATATTAAATAATAGCACTAATAATGAGAGCAACAGTAAATTTTAAAATTGCAACCCATTCCTGTTAAGTGTTTTGAGGACTGTAATGCTACATTAATTCTAATGAGCTGTGATTAATATTTGTCCCCATGTCTTGGTTGTTGCCGGCCAGCATGTCATTAGTTCCTTGCCCATGCAAGGGCCCCATTCCACCGAGCTGTGAAAGCATGGCATTCTGGTCTGACCCAAATGGGGCTTGGTCCAAAGCATTAGCCTGTTGTTGCTGCTGTTGAGATGGCTGCTGTGGTTGTTGTGGAGGTGGAGGTGCTACCATGCCTGTGTGAAGTGGAGGAAGATGACCAGGGTGTGGGGAGCCTGTTTGGGTTTGAGGGGAGATGCGGTGTGGAGAAGGCTGGGGTTGCATGCGAGGGGATGGACTAGAGTTCGGTGGCAGAGACTGAGGCCGTGGTGATGGCTGGGGTGACCGCACCTGATTGCTAAGTGAAGTGGACAGTTGCTGTCCCTGTAAATGTGGAGACTGGGACATTGGCTGTTGTGGGCTCATGGGATTATTATGATGGGCAGGAGACCCACTACCTAAATGCTGCTGCTGCTGCTGGAGGAGTCTTTGGTGCAGTGCTTGCTGAATAATGGTCTGGGAAGGCTGAGAGGGCTGTGAACCACCTTGAGGGGGCTGTAGTTGCTGCGACTGAAGTGAACTACCACCATCACTCCCTTGGAGCCCACCCATAGCAGTCTGCTGTTGTAGCTGCAACCTCTGTTGTAAAGCTGCTGCCACCTGCTGAGACATGGATCCTGAATAATTCTGTTGCAGGCTAGTCTGCAGTCCTCCTTGCTGCTGCTGTGGAAGTCCACCAGCTTGAGACTGACCTGGTTGCTGAGGAGGCATCCCAGGCTGGACAAGATAACCTTGCTGCTGTTGTGACTGGGGATGCTGAAACTGACCAAGGTTCCCCATCTGCTGCTGTTGCAAATGTTTCCTCATGTATTCTTTGAACTGGGGAGAAATACTGGTCATGTTTGAACCTTGACCAGGCACAACACCATGTTGCTGCTGCAAAGCCATTTGCTGTTGTTGCTGCTGTATATTCACACCCACAAGGGGACGCTGTTGAAGTTGTTGTTGTTGTAGCTGCTGAAGTGGGTTTGTGGGGGGCATCCCAGTCCCTTGGCCCATGTGCATACCTGGTTGACTGCCCCCTGTATTTACATTTAGCTGCTGGCTTTCCATGCCTGCTGGGCCTGCACCTCCAGCACCAGGCCCACCTCTTCCAAGGTATTTCGGTACACGCTGCTTGACAAATGTTGCCATCAGCTGAGGATTTGAGCGCAATATTTTCAGGACCTGTTGTTGTTGTTGGGGGGAACTGGGGGAACGCAGAGTTCTAAGAAGGTCTTGCAAGGCACTCTGAAGGAGACCGGCATTGCCAGTCCCTGTGTTTGTAGCGCCACCTGGGCCACCCAACATACCCATCACTCCTGGTTGCCCCTGTTGTTGGGGAAGTTGCTGCTGCTGTTGCACTATCTGCTGTGGTTGTTGCCCAGCAACCATTCCTGCATGACCCATTTGACTCAACATTCCCGGACGCTGCTGATGGGGTATGCCAGGGGTTACCCGTTGCTGTGGAGACTGAAGCGGAGGCCCACTCTGCGGAGCTTGTGGCATTTGCACTTGAGGAGAAAGCTGGTTCTGAGGCCCTCCTTGTTGCTGCATGCCAGCTCCTACCACACCTTGCTGTTGCTCCATCTGAGCCCTAGCTACAGTGGACTGTGCCTGGGGTTGTAATCCCTGGGACCCCACCATCCCTGCTCCAGGATGGTTCAGACCCATTGGGCTTTGAGTTTGAGGTCCCTGGTGCAGGGTGTTTGGGGCCATCATCCCTGGACCTGGATTCATCTGCAGGCTTTTTTGTTTAGCCATTTGCCTTTGAGTTTCTGCCACTCGCTGAATCTTCAAGGCCATTTCCAGGGCTGCAGGAGGAGGACCGGATGGCTGCTGTGAGGGAAATGCTGACTGAGCCGGGTTTGGCTGTTGTTGCTGGGGAAGACTGCCTGGGCCCATGCCAAGTTTCCCCATAGACTGAGAAAGTGGAGAGGAACCCAGAGGTCTTTGTGCATATGGAGGAAGGCTATTGGAATGCTGAAGCTGCTGTACTGAAGGTGGCTGTTGTGGTGGAGGTGGTGGTGGTTGTTGAACTATTTGTTGCTGTGGAGAGTTCATCATTCCACTACCAGCAGGTAGCTGCTGGAATTGGTGATGCTGCACCATTCCTGCAAGTTGCTGCTGTTGCTGAGGACCTCCTGCAATGCCAGGCTGGAGGACAGGAGTTGGACATTGCTGAGATGGTGGCTGGAGGGCAGGAGATTGAGTACTTTGTGTGGGTGTCCCAGGGCCAGTAGTACCATTGTTACTGGGTGATGGCAACCCTTCATTTCCACCAATCAGTGGTTGACCTGTCCTTTGCATGCTAGCCACCCTTCTCCGAAGCATATGGGCCTGCTGAACCCGGTGCTGAAGCTGCTGTTGACGCAGTTTCTGCTTTATATTCAGGCAGAAAGGCACCGGACATTTGTTCTCTTGGCAGTGTTTAGCATGGTAACAGCATAGTGCGATAAGCTGCTTGCAGATAGGGCAACCACCATTAGTTTTGCGTTTGCAGCCCTTGGTGTGCTGGACCACTCTTTTCATCTTTTGACAGGATGGAAGTGAGCAGTTGGCATTGCGGCACTGGCAAGCATGTACTAAAGACTGAATGCAACGCTGAATGCTAAGACGGCGTGAGTCACCAGGACTCTGCATGGAAGCTGCTGCTTGGCTGTTGCTCTCATCATCCAGACCCAGGCCCAGCTTCTCCATTGTGTGCTCATGACCCTTTGCATTGTAGCAAGTGATGCAAAGGTCATAATCCTGGAATGAGAGAATCTGGTTAATTTAGTGGACCACAGAATAATGGAGCCATAGCTTAATGCAGACTGTGGACTTGATTCCTTATGCTACATATTTTCTTATTAAATGCTATTGTTATAAATCAGCCAACACAGACATGCAACATTTTACTCCCCATCTCCTGTTTCTGCTCCAGAAAATGCAGAAAAATCTAAGCCAAATGAAATTGCTTACCTCACATACAGTGCAGTGGAAGCGTGTCTCAACATGGTGTTTGCATTCATTACAGGTATAGACAAATCGATCTTGGCTCTGGTTGTGCAGCTCTACCAGCATACACATGGAACTCCATTTGGACCGCCTCAATGAAGAAAACTCCAGGTGTTTGTCCCGTGCCAGTGTAAGGAAAGCATCTCGCCCATCCATCAGGTCACATGCCATTAATGGATCGGGGTCCATAATTGGTGGAAGAGCATTGGAATTGGGCCCAGCAATCAGACGGATGACGAAGAACACCTTAAAGAAAGAAAAATTAGAATACCAAGTTTTCCCTCTCCAGTTAAAACAGTGAATCTTTCTCTGTCCTACCTCTTTATGCTTCTCCATCGTGGCATAAAGTTTTTGTGATAGGTCATTTGACACGTTTGGCATCCCTGGTTTCTTTTTGTTGGCTCGGCTCAGGCTGCTCTTGTTCTTGCTTGTCTTTTTATTGTTCTTTTTCTTAGCATTCTTGCTGTCAGCCTTCGTGGCCTAGAAGAAGCAAGATTGTATACAATCAAATTGACTCAAGGGTTAATGTAACTTTGGTTAAATGGACACTCTCCAACTTACATCTACACTTTCACTCGAAGTACTGTTCTCCTCCCGTTTTCTCTCCTCTTCCTCCTGCTCCAACTCCTTAATGCTCTCTTCAAGCACATTGGGCCAGAAGTCACCCTCAAAATAAGGGAGCTCTTTGGCACTAGTGAGACGATCCTCTGTTGCCTGCTTGAAGATGTCCTGCAAAGCAATAAAGGGGCTTGGTGTTTCTTGAGTCTGTGGTTGTCTTTGTAAATATACATGCCAGGCAACGCATCATTTAACCCAAAATAATTGTTAAAGGAGAATTTACACACAAACAAATTCTTACCTTATAATCATGTACAATGCGCTCCGTCACAGCTTTGTCCAGCATCTTCTTGTACCACTCCTGTAGTCGCTTAGGTTTCGGTATCTTCTGGTCTGCAGGGTGACAGTGAAAGATGTAGTCATCTCCCTCACTGGGAGGACAGGCCCAAATGTGGCCTGTAGTAAACCTGAAAGGAAAGGTATAAAGACTTAGGTTAAGGTGGGTCCAAGTGGCAAACATACAGGCATATATCTTTTTTAACATTGCCTGCTCCATCGCGACATCTAATAAACATCTTACCCTAATTTTTTGGCATACTCCAGATACCCAATAAGAATCTCATGGTATACTGCTGTTCTCAAACTACGTGGCTGAAAAAAGTGAACACTGTCCAAATAGGATATGTACACCCGCCTGCCAGGGAAGAAAAACAACATTATATGACTGTACAAAGGTGCAGTCCAATAGCTTGTATTCAAAAACTGTTTGGCAAACAATAAGAAAAAAACATGGTTACATTTGTTAGATGAATGAGAGGCAAGAAATTTTCTGTTTACTATCATGTTTAATATAATCCAATATGGATACCTTTGATTTGGGTGTGGACAATCTGAGCTATATTCCTGCACATGCATGCCAAAAAAGCAGACATCATATCCATCAATGTCCTCAAAGGCAAACAAAGCTTTTGATTTATATGGGAAGGACTCTGGCATCTCGCCACTGTCCACAAATCTGAGAAAAAGGGGACAACAACAATCAATAGGCAACATGAGCGGCAGGCTTCAGGGATACTGAACTCAAAATAGACAGTTCCTGATCTTATCTCCCCATCTGCTTCTTTTTCCTTATGACCATATTCCCAAACGGAGCATAAAGAGTCACAGTAATGGCAATGGTCATAAAACTGATGTGAGCCATACATGTCTATCAAGATCCCAGGTTCTCTCACCTGGACTTCATTCCTGGTTTGACTTCTACCACCCTTTCAGAGACATGGACAACACGAATAGTGACTTCACCAGACTCTGGGTGGCTTTGGCGCTTCAGAAAGTCATTAACACGACTTTCTAAGTAGCTGCCCAGTTTAGTCTGGGGCAGGCCTATATGAGCAAAAGAACATTGATGATTATTGTGATAAAAATGTTAATAATGCAGGTTATTACTGACTACCAAATTATTTAGTAAGTATTATTTAAAAGGTTTTATAACATACGTTTAGCACAATATTTATTCTCTTTGCGGTTCTTGTTGGACTTTTTCAGACACTCGCTACAAACAAATCTAAGACAGTCAGAGAGGAGATACTGGTTAGATGAGAAATCATTGAAATTAACAGAGATTCACAAAAATATCACAAAGACTCACCCTGCAGGCCAAATAGTGTCATTGTGCAGAACACAGATCTGATGCATTTTACGCCCACAGTCCATACATTCCACAAATCTATAGGGAAAATGACAAATTGAGTCAAACTGTATAAAGTTGAAAGCATGCATTATATTACCTAAACTACTACATTATTGTAGCATTTAATATTAGTATCTGCAATACTTCCAGAGATTTTTTTCCTTCCAGAGTGTAAGTAAACGCAATATATTATTATTATTATTTCTTTTTATCTTTATAAATTGCACTCGAGAGCAAAAGGTCAGCACCAACAATAATGAAAACTCACAACTCTGGGTCAAGTGTGTCATTCTTCTTCTTTTCAAACTGGTCCTTGTTGATGGATCTGGAACATGGATGAGCAGCTATTAACGTTTGGAAGTAGGACAAGTGTCCAACAGCTAGAAATGTTTTCTTTTCTCTTTCTTTCTTCAATTTCTATCTAGGAAAGAACACTGAGGAGAGTACTGAGGGGTCGTAATTAGACCATTATCCTGGAAAAAAAACCCAATAGGTATCTTTTATGCGGCTAGAAAAGAGAAAGCCTGTATGTAAGAACTCACGTCTGCGGCTGAGATGGGTCATCCCCTAGGGACACGCTTTCACCCTGGATCTCGTTGAAACACTTCTCACAGAAGTGGTACCTGTCAGCAAGAAGTCCATATTTTGGTGAACTACACCATTCACCAGCACCACAGCCATTCACAGAAAGGCCATGAGGAGGCAGACACCAATCAGTGCAGCGCAAGGCAGGGCAGGCCAAGGGGGAAGCAGGCACAGATGAGGAGCGCAGAGCACGGTCGTCGCCAGAGGAGTCAATCATGATGCACGGTTTTTGAGCAAGGATTTTAAGGAGGAAGGTATATGATGGAGATGAGTGATGAGGTGAAAGCAAGCAATGGCAGACATGACACATACAGAAAGGGAAGTATCAAAAAAGGAGAAAATAAACACACAGGACATTAGATCAGAGTTAGGAATGGACAAATAGATAGGGAGACGACAGACAAGACAAGCAGAAAGCCAAAGCAAAGCACAGATTAGCGTTTGCATGTGTAATGAGTAAAACCATCACAGCTAAACAAGAGCATAATCAACTGCAGGGGAGGCGGGGGGTGAGGGGAAGTATTTACAGACACATGAGCACATTAAACATATACACACGCAGCAGAAGAAAAGTGTCAGCCAAAGGTTATTTTAAGGCTGTCTCTTCTCATAGGAGGCACAAATATGCATGTGAATCACACCTTCAGTTCAGGTCTGTTAGGGAACTGTTTCTTATATTAATATATACATTTGCCTTCAGAATTCTTAGCTTGTCATTACATGAGCAAAACCGACAGAACTATTGTTCTCTAATGTTTATTTTTTTTTAAACAACAAATTATTTCTCTCAAAAATATATACCAGTTAGGATTATTTTAAATAAATGCAAACAAAACATCCTTCTTTATTTTTTATTTGTTTAAGTTTTTAATTAAAAAAAATGCTCTTAGTCCCCAGGAACCCTGTTGCCTTTAACCATGTTCTGTTTCTGGGGCATAAATATGAGGTTGCACAAACCCTAAAACTCTTTTTCCATCCATTACAATGAAAAAACAAAAAAAAAAAAACACACAAAAGAGACAGATAGAGGTAACGCATCTAAAATAAGATGGCGAAGGAGGGAAAAAGAGCCTAAAGTTCACATTTGCAGAATTGCAGTTTATTCTTGCCATTATCAATTTTCATGATACACTCCGTAAACTATGGAGGTGGATCAGTGATGATTTAGAGCTGTTGTGCAGGGGGAAATACTGGGGAAGAAACTCTGTGCAGGTATTCTCCCCAGGGCACAGATCATTTAAAAAAGGTTTTATGGAAAACATTTAACCAGGTATAGTTTAATTTAAACATTCATTTCTTCACCCAAACACAATACACTTACTTTGTTAATTCAACGCATGTTATCAATGTTTGCTCATTTTCATGACTGGGTGCCAATAATTCTGGAAGGCAGCTTATATACACCAACAAAAACACTACAACCGCTTTCAATATACACACCACTGGGTAAAGTCTGACCATTAAATCTTCTTGTAAAATATTTCTAGCACATATTTGGTCATTACATATTAAGTGTCCTAACTAGAAGGGCCATAACAAAACAGCCTATTGTTTTGCTTGAAACGAGGCTCTGGATTCAATACATTAGTACAGTGGAAAGATTACTTTCAACATAAAGTAGGCTATTATTCTTAACACAGTACTTATGTTACATGAGGCACAAAACATTTAGACTTCAATCCCAATGATTGCTCTTTATCTCTAATCAGGAGATGCTACAGTGGTTTAAAAAACCTTCCAAGCAGTCTTGGTTGTTTTTTGTGCGAGTACAGTAGCATGTTAGTATTGGGAGCCTTTGAATGAATTCCACAAAAACTGCATCATTATTTTCAATTAGCACATTTTTGTAAAGCGACTGAAAATGTAAACTTAAGGCACACATTTAGGCAATGTTTATTTTTGCTGTATCCAACACATCATATCAAGATACCACTGTAGCCAAATCATGATATTGCTATGATATAAATATAAAAACACCATATTAAATTTGCGCATCTATGGCAGCTATCCAGTATGTCCCTTACCTGTTCTGGTAACTAAAGTAAGCAGCATCTCGTGGTATAGTGCAAAGCTGCTTGCCATAGCAGCACAGAGTTTGAGGGGAGAATTCTCGCTATAAGAGAAAGAAGATGAAAGAAACAAGCATGGAATCATTACAATAAGCTAATCATGCATGACAATTAATTAATCTGTAGTTAAAATAAATGCAAAATTTAGCAGTGTCTATGAAAGTCAAGCTGGGTGATATGGTCAAAAATGTTACAAAATTAGCTTTTTTTCTGTTGACCCATCTCAAGATTTATCACATAGACTTTCACAACAATTGTGAAAGAATATCCAATACCCAATTTTAAACTAACCATTAAAATAACCATTTAACATAAAATGTGGGAGCTGAAGTAATGCAACAACTTCTGGTGAGCTATTTAAGCGCATTAATGCGAACTAAAAGCCCATGTGTTGAGTCAACTCTAACCGTTTCGGTTTCAGCATTTCAGTTTACACTGGAGCCTCACTGAAGCATCAAGGTCCAGCTTGCATGTGAAACTCTTGTTTCAGGTGACTACTCAGACAAAACCACACTTTTTATGAACTGTGCACTTTATTTAAAACCATATTGACAAAGATGTCATGATCTTACATAGCAAAGTGCTGATACTCATTTTACCTCCCACTGTCTTAGGTTACATTATTAGGTGAAGGCTTTTGTCATTTCAGAAAACAGATCGCTATGGACTAAATGAAGAGACTTAGCAGCATGAGCTCTAGCACAGGAAAACTTTGTCTCGCAATTGAATTTCCTAAGCTTATCGTTGTTACGGGGGTAGCTGTGGGCTTTAGGTTAAGGAACCAGCCATGTGACCTGAAGGTCACTTGTTCGATTCCCACAATCAACTCATGACTAAAGTGCTGTTAAGCAAGGCACCTAACCCCCAATTGCTCCCCAGGCGCCCTGGAAAGACTCTCCTCCACCCAGGGCTAGTGAGTGCTCACTTAACCAATGTGTGTTTCACTGCATGAATGGGTTAAATGTGTGCAAGCATAGTAGGTCAATACTGCACGTTCATGTTCACATGAAGGAAAAGTTAAATGCAATACACATCAAAAGCCTTTCATCACCCAGCATTACCATGAAGTACATCAGAGCTAACAACGGTCGGTGTAGATGCAAGTTATAGAAAGCTATCTATTGCTTCACTTTATGAGCCTACCTCCGAGTAGACACTCACCTTTCTCCCACAGCAATAACCAAGGCTCTGCATTACAGGGTCTATCTCTTGCTCAAACACCTCAGCCAGTTTGGAACAGTACTTGTATACCCGTGAAGTCTTGCGGTTGTAGAGCCATGCATTGTTGAACATGAGCCAGATGTCATCCACATATTGCCATGGCTCCTGATACTGGCCTGTGTCAAGTTTGCGTTTTATAGTAGACAAGTCCATAGGATTCTTTACGATGTCAAAATAATCCTGAGGGAAAAAAAAATTATAAAAGAAACAGAATGTTACACATTCATTACTTACAATATTACTCTTGGGCTCACGCGATTTTAATGAATTTAAATATGCAAATTTGTTAGTACAGAGATCTCAAATTCATGCTACACAAATATTCACAATAATAAACTAAATCACAATCTCTGACTGGTGTTTACTGAGCGTTGAAGGACACGTACAGGTATTCCCAGGAGTGATGGATCCACAGGCTGGCGGAAAGGGAGAGACTCCGGGTCTTGACGATAGAGAGACTCCAGTGTGGGCATTAGGGCTTGTCTCAACTCCTCAGGTTTGAAAACTAGTCCGACAACAGGGGGTTTAAAAGAAATAGGGAGTTTTAAAGAATTTCATGCAAAATCTTTATGAAATCATAAGATGTACTATCATGGGGGATTTCAGTGAAAAGCAGTGAAATTCTACATCAGTATTTGGATACATCCTGTATGTAAAATTCCTTGTGGAAAATGTTCTCACGTTTCTTTTTATTGGGTATTCCAGCTGGAGTGCCGGGGGTGCCTGAACCAACATCATCTTTAGGCTCAGTCTTCAGTTCAGGCTTTTTGTCCTCCCCTGCTGTCATACATGTTTCCATGGGAATACTTTTACATCCCTCACTTGATGGCTCTTCCTTCTTTATCTAAGGAAAGAACAAACAACCTCTTATAATAGCAGCATGGGAAAAATTAACTTAAGTGCCTGGTGCATTAAGCCAGTCTTCTGCTGCTTTACCTCAGGCTTTTCCTCAGCCTTTATGTCTCCTTTCTTGCCAGTCCTTCCTCCAGTCATTGACTCTTCCTCGTCCACCTCTTCTTCATCCTCATGCTCTGCTTTGGACTCAAGAGTGGCAGCAACATCTGAGGGTACCTGCTGGGAGGATGCCTCAGCACTGCTTACAGAAGCAGGAGTAGTGGCCTGGCCATCTACTGGCAGAGAGCCCTTCTGAGACAGCTGATGTAAAAGAGGAGACAAAATAATGGTGGTAACTAGAAATGTAGACCCAACACCAACATGACAAAACCTCTCTGAGTAATAGCAGTGCTTAATTTACTAGCATGTGGCAGGGTTTAAAAACTCACTGGAGTGGGTGGATGCTGAGGCACAAGGGCAGCATTTGGTGTTGAGGGAGCCCCTCCTAAGGGCTGGTGTACTTGCATGGCTTTGTCAGTGTTAGCAGGCTGCTGCTGACTAGCACCCAAGTTTAAGTGGGGCAAACTGGGTGTGTGAGGCTGTGGAGTCTGAGAACCATGTAGGCTTGGAGGTGGTGTGGGGTGTGGAGTAGGTGTGCGACTGCGTGCTGGAGAGGGAGAACTCTGTCGGACAGCTGGACAATGAGAAAGGCTGATGGACTGAGAAGGGGTCGATGACGGAGGCACGCTGACACCATTGTTGGGGCCTAGAGAGCTCACCGATGCCCCACTACCCACTCCCCCAACAGAGGCAGGCTGGGCTAAAGGACTACCGGCAGATAGCAAAGGCGGTGTTGGAACTGGAGTATGCTAAAACAAACACACAGAAGCATTTATGAGGTGTTCATAATTCAGCCCTTACAATGCAAAATCTGTCTAGTCAAGTGGGTTATACTGTCATATCAACCACATACATCATGTATAGTACACACTGAAATGAAACGATGTCCCTCCAGGTCCTACATGTGCTACATTGTAACTACAATTTACGTAACTACTATATGTAATGCATGATTTCATCAAAACTCTACATACAAGGCCACAATTCTTTGTAAAGCTGCTTTGGGACAATGTCCATTGTTAAAGGACTTTAGAAATAAAACTGAATTGAATTAATGCAAGTTCATTTTGCTAGCTCATAAAACTGCAGTGTTTGAAGCGTTTGACAAACAGTGGTAAACCAGAATTTCCTCTTACCTGGGCCATGCTACCCTGAGGGCTAGGCTGTGCCATTCCAACCGGCCCAGTACCAAGCACTGGACTTGAACTCTGAAACTGGCCAGATGGTAGATACTGATTCTGAATTTGTGCAACATTAGGTGGTGCCATCCTTGTAGGCCCCATAGGCATCTGAAACATTGAAAATGAACAAATATGATGCACAAGTCTGTGAATATATTTTACGCAGACAAGAAGACAGTCCCCAGGTAATTAATTAATTATGTCAGGGCTATGATTACAATTGATTACTGGCAAAAGCACATTTTTACAACAGTCTCCAAAACTGAGCCATTTTCTGAGCCCGACCAAAAAACATCTGCTTTCTAAATAAAATCCTTAATCCACCACATGGTTCGAAATGCCAAAAAAGAGAAACATTAAACACCATGCATTAACCACTATAATGTTTTTTTGTTTTTTTAAACTGTGTCCAGGTCACAAAGAAATAACACCAATATTGGATTTGACTGCAAGCAGCAAAAACTAAAAACACAGGTAAGCAGGTTCTGAGTTCTTTATGTAACGATGCTCTAAGCATTGTAAATCAGTAGTGATTTAAGCAAAGGTAGTGCAAGTTTCAGATGTCTAACTGATGGACAGACTGACGGGCAAGTGCGAGATTACTGAGAGGTCTGGGGGTTAGATAATCCATCCCTAATACATTCAAGTTTATGCAGATCTAGATCTACTGGTCCAAAGTTTGTAAAGAAATATATAACAAGGCACGCAAATACTCTCAATGAGCACTTTATTAGGGACAGTTTATTAGGGACAACTGCTCATTGATGCAATTATCATTTAAATGATCATTCATGAAAGCATTTGGCAGCAGTGCAATGCATAAAAGTCATACCAATAGACTATCTGCATGATTTTGTGCTGCAGCTTCAGGTGATGTTTATCAGAACAGGGAATAATGTGATCCCAGTGATCACTGTTGGTGCGAGAAAAGATGATTTGAGTATTTTTATAACTGCTCTGGGATTTTCATGCACAACAGCCTCTGGAGTTTACTCAGAATAGTGCAATAAAGAAAACAACATCCAGCAAGTGGCAGTTTTGAGGATGGAAACTTAACTGTTCATAGGAGAGATCTGACAATGGCCAGACTGGCTCAAGCCAACAGAAAGACTAAAATTCAGATAACCACTCCATACATTTGTGTTTAGCAAAAAAGCATTTCAGAAACAGTTCAAACCTGAGGCAAACAGGCTACAACAGCAGAAGACCACTTGGGTTGAACTTCTGGAACGTAGATTTGTGCTCATAAACCTACAGAATGACTGCCTACAGGTGGCTGTGCTGTCTAGCCAAGTTACATCACATCACATGTTTTTCATCACAGGTCTATTTCACGTGTGACCTATTTGAAAAACAATTCAACGTGACCTAGCAGCATGGTGAATGAGGAGCTGAAAAAAGGGCTTGGCATCAGTAGCGCAGCAGTAGTTTGGCTATGCAGAGTCAGTTCCCCAACAAAGTTTACAGATAACTTTGCTTTGAGAAATATCTGTCAGCACTCCCAGAGGCAATAAAACTGGAAGCAAGCCTCTGAAAGAACATGCAGAGTGTTTCATTCAGGTCGGTATAACCAAACTCCTCTATATCTCATGAGGTCTGGAAACTTAGTCGCTGGCTGACAGATTTGAGTAAAAGAAATATGATAAAAGCAATAAACATTGGAAAGAGGTGACAGAGAAAGTCACATTCTATGTAGCTATGGGTATGGTGACATTCAACACTGTGGACAACATGGGATTTAAGACACTGATGCACACTTCAGATACATGTTAAGATCTGCCAAGTCACAAATATATTGCTAATATCATGCCAACAGAGAATTACTGAAAAATTAAAGCGCAAGTGACTTATGGTCCATTTATGAAATCTGTGAAAGTGTCAGACGTACACCTTTGTGTTGTTTACATTTTACTATGCCTTTTTAGGTTACATTTCACTAGTCATGTAACAATCCATTTCTCTGCATTAATGCATGGACCCAAACAGCAAACAATCCGATGAATCAATGTGACAAATAAATACAGAGGTGAGCATATTTTTCATGCTTGTTCAAACATCTGCATGATTCTTCTCTGTACAATGTGGTCCTCCTAAGCTGTAGACTGCAGAATGTTGCAGTCTGCAAACTAAACTCTTTTGTTCAGCACTTAACAATGCAGAAATAACCTACCAGACTTCAGAGCAGTAGCAGCCAAGAAAACAAAATCACACACTCTCAGTTTTACACACATTTCAGATTTAGAAATATTAACAGATAGCAAGATTTTTTCTGTTTGCAAAGAATGGAAATGAAATAAAATACTTGGGTAATATTATTCATCAATCCACCTGAAAAAGCGACAAGGTGTTGCTGAAAGCCTACGGTTTTATACACAAGAGAGAATACTGCACCCGCATCATAGCTGACACTTCCAAAAGAGAGATCAGCGTTATATCTTCTGCTATAGAATCAAACCAATTCAGATCAAAACAAACCAATACTGAACTGAAATTTTGAGGTATTGAAAACAGCAACACTGGCTAAAAGAATAAAAGATTCATAACATGAAAATACACCTGAAAATCTACAGGGATTGTATGATGCAATCATGTCAACATGGATCACAATCTCAAAGGAATGCATTTTATGGAATCCATACCAAGAGCAATCGAAGGGCAGCCCTACCCAGTATTAGTACAGTGTTTCCAATAAAGTGCTCAGAGTGCATATAACATACTAGGACATAATTCCATCCCACCCCTAAACAACCTTTGGTCCCACAACCCTCACCTAAGCAATTCACTTATAACTGATCACATTCCATAGGATACTGCCATTCATTTGTAAAGAATTTCATCCTCAGCATGTGGCTACTATTCCCATTTTTTCATCACTCAAATTACTAAACATGTATTGGTTGTTCTTCTTTACCGACAATGGCTTTTCACTTTTCTGCATTAACTTTTCAAAGTTTCAGTGTCAGGACGTCTTTCACATATGAACATACACAATAATAATCCCCAGAAATGTTCTGGTTCTCATCCTGGGTGATTTAAAAAAGTGCGTCTGTGAAAGCATTATAAGCATTTACCATGCTCTCAAGACTAACTTTAGTATCTGGACATAGAACAAAGAGACTTTAAGGGCTTTCATGGACAATTCCTACTGCCAAGTGCATTAAGCATAGTTCTGAAACAGGCCTGATCTGCATCTTGAAAGGATCTGTAATTTTAAGATGGTTAGTACAGGCAGCTGTACTAACCATCACAGCTGTGTTACCGCCAACTCACCTGGTTGAGGGGTGTACCAAGTGGAAGAGGAGGAGTGGATCTCTGCCCCATGGGCTGCATTTGATTAAATGGGTTCATTCCTAGCCAAAAAAGAAACATTAAAATTTAGTACATTTGTTTTTTGTAATGTTAACATTTAGTACTGAAGAAAAACTGTGGAAACACTTGGCATCTAATGCACAGACCAGCAGGGTTCTGCATCCTGTTAACAATCTGGTTTGGTCCAGTGGGCCGCACCATTGATGGATCAGATAGAGGTCCATCTGCAGAGAGAACTAAGAATAGATTAGGCTTCATCATGATGATACAACACTGCAAACTAATGAAATATCAGCATAGTCCTGTTCTCTTCGTAAACTCAATGTGTATACTGCAAACTGCAAGCCGTGCATGCACTTGGCATTGTGAAAACAGGCACTGTCTGGCCTACTCACTTGGGGGAAGTCCTGCTGGAGGTCCTTGCGGGCCCATGCCAGGAGGTCCTTGTGGGCTCATGCCAGGAGGTCCTTGCGGGCCCATGCCAGGAGGTCCCTGTTGCATACCAGTCTGAGGCATTCCAGGTTGAGTGGGCATCATACCCTGTTTCTGCAACCTCATTCTCCGCTTCTCCTCCAGTTCCTTCTGTATCTTGTAGATCTTCTCTGCTAGCAAGTGGTAGTACTCTGCCTACAGGGTGGACGAAAGAAAACAAACCGTTTCAAGAGAAGCCCAAGACTTACTAAGAAAAAGAAAAACTCCAGAAGAGATAGTCAAAAAGGCAAGCTGAGGAACTGTTACCCTGCTGTTTGCAGACTCGTACATGTCCCCCTCTACTTTACGAGCATAAGCCACTAGATTCTCCATGCGCCGGTCTTTCAGTGCAGCTGGATCCGGGGTAGGGAAAATGGCCTGGACGCTGTTTCAAGATAAGGATAAACAACTTGCTGTCTTTTTTTTTCAAGGGCACAAACACAATGTTATATACCAGAAACTTTTTTAGAAGAGGACAAATTAGCTAGACGTCATCTTTGATCCAGGAATTTATATACTTGTTCATTCCCCTTAACCTGTATTATTACACTTCTCTGGCAAACACTCTCGCCATACCATATTACATTATGTGTATTAGTGGTCACTTTCACTTAACTGGTGGGCTATCTAACTAATTCATGATTTGACCAACCCAGTATCATTAAACACTAATAATAAAAAATTATGAAAAATGCATACAGTTTGTGGACGAGATGGTTACGTAGATCCTGGGTGATGTCCTCATGCCAGCTCTTTCTCATGCCAGCACCAGCAGCTGGATTGGCCACAGGCAGTGAGCCCATATTGCTCACACCGCTACCATCATTCAACAAACTAAAAGAAAGAGGGACGGAACAATGACAAAATATTTAGTAGAATTTCAGATCACAGGTTTCCAGAATTATGAGATATTGAGAACCTGCTTGCTTTGCTTACTTTTGGGCATTCATGTTGACATGCAGCATAGGATCTTGAAGAAGGGTTGATGGTTGACTCTGTGGTTGGACACCAACAGCCCCATTCACACCCATTGGGTTCGCACCTGGTAAAGCAACTGCATTCAGTAGGATTCACCTCACAAACAATTATTTTCATCATTAATAAGACAGCTTAGTAGTAACGTGTAATCATTGTGTAAAAACGTAAAACAATCAACTTGCATTCTTATTTAGGTATGCTTACCCATAGTGTTGAGTGGCCTAGTTGTTTGTTGGGTAGGTTGAGAGGGTGCCTGGTTACCCTGGTAGGTGAGTCCCAGAGCAGCATAGGCTCTCTCAATGGAGCTAGGGTCTATCTGACCTGGAGTGTTAAGATTGGGAGCATTATGTGGGCCACCTGGTGCAGTACCCAAAGCAGTGCCTAAGCCCACATTAGCAGTGCTTATTAGGGCTGTCGTTGGGGGAGATAACAGTAGATGTTTAATTCAACTGCATGACAGAAATTGTAGTAGAAACATTTAATCACACACAGAATGTTATTCATATCCATATAATAAGCATGATTCAAATGAATTAATGTTGTGTAAGACTAATGTCCAAGACTATATACATCATACCAGTCACCTAGCACACACAGAAAGAGAAGCAGCATCTAATAAACTGATACACACACTCACACTGTTGATTCCTCTTATCTCCTGCATTCTTTAGGGGTAAACACACAGGGCAGTCATGCCGCGTACAGTTCTTCCAATGGGAGATGATCTGTCGTGACGAGGCACAATGTGCCACTGAAAATTAGAGTGACAAATATTTGGTTTAATTATGTATAAAGGGGGAGAAACTATGGAATCACTTGTTCTCCACATACGCAAAAGCTAATGAACATAATCAGTATATCATATTTTTTATCCTTCAATTTAACCAGGCAATAAGAACAGTATTGACAATGGTGGTCTGACAAGAAGCAAGAGTCACTTGGAAAAAAAAGTAAAATAAAGAAGAATAGAAAGGAACTAGTACAAACAAACAAATGTCAATCAATTATCAGAA